>WNWU01000112.1:1609706-1660768 GCA_012654045.1 Ptyas mucosa | reverse complement strand
AAAATCTCCGTTTCCACCCCACTTCAGGGAAGGATACTGTAAAATCTCCATTCCCATCCCACTCCAAGGAAAGAATACTGTAAAATCTCCATTCCCATCCCACTCCAAGGAAAGGATACTGTAAAATCTCCATTTCCACTCCACTCCAGGGGAAGGATACTGTAAAATCTCCATTTCCACCCCACCCCACTCCAGGGGAAGGGAAGGATATTGTAAAATCTCCATTCCCCCCCCCCCCACTAACCTGTTTTTGTTGCAGGGAAACAAAAGAAGACCCAGCTGATCAGCTGGGACTCGATCAGCTGGGACTTGGGAGACAGTGAATAAATGGGGGTGGGGCCAGTCAGAGGTGGTATTTGCCGGTTCTCTGAACTACTCAAAATTTCTGCTACTGGTTCTCCAGAAATGGTCAGAACCTGCTGAATACCACTTCTAGTCCAGTGGCCTGGTGACATCACTCCTCCTTCCTCCAGCCAAGTATGAGAACGTCCTTGGTTCCCAGGGGAAAGTTTTTATTTTGACTACACATCCCTAGCTATCTCTAATCTCCCCTTCCTATCCCCGGCAGCACCAAAGCTCCAAAATGGCTTCAGCCAGGTCAGTTTCAGGGTTGACAGGAAGTGACAAATCACATTTCCTGGAAAACAAATTTCTGTAAAATGGATCAGAGCCCACGATTTTCTGATCCATTTTACAGAAGGCCATTTGATACAGAGACAAGGAACTTGGAATTTTCTTGAGGGGATTAGAACCCCAAATATCACCCTATTACAAAACAAAGGCTGTACAATACACCGCATAAAGACATCATATACAGTGGCATATCTTTGCTTTTAAAAAGACAATACAATAGTTCATCCTCTGGGACAACTAATTTCACTTCCTAAATTGCTTTTTTCTTTTTTTGAGTGGCTTTTAAAAGATCAATTTAAAAAAAATAAGGAGAGCATTTGGAAGGAATCAAGAGGTTCTTAGGACCCCTTGCAGAGTGGGGTCCACGGGCACTATATTGAGCAGCAAATACTCGCTTCTCATACATGTTTCTTCACTTTATAATAGGAAGAAGAAATGGTGAGGAATGGAAGGAAGAGTCATTACCAAAACAATGATCAGATAAAGAAACCTGAATCTGGGGAAGAATTGTAATCTGAGAAAGCCTCTCAGACAAGACCTCCCTGCTCTCAGGAATATGGAGGGAGGGAGAAAGGAAGAACATTCAGACTTGCAAGATTCTATTACCATAACTTTATAATAAGAGTAATATTAACATGCATGATTTTGGTTTCCTAACTGAACTGCCTTGAAAAACTGACTTAACTCCCATGTCAACCCTTACAGTAACGGTTCTCATATTACACTTTCTTGCACATTCTTTTTTCAGAATCGAGTTTTCATTTACTTAATGATACTTGCACTTCTTCCTTATACTCTATATTCCTCTACACTGAATTATATGTTTAGATTCTTTTTCAAGGGCTATTATCCAGAACTGAGAAGCATTTTATCCAGACCATTTTGAATTAATCTTCAGAGGCAGACCAAATATAAAAAAAAATTCTGTTGAGATGAGAATAGACATGCCTTATAAATGAGATGGTCAAACCTTTTTAAAAGAAATATATGCTGTTTCTGATGGAATAATATACGGCATCACTGTGTCCCATCAGATTAATGATTATAGCACGTCCCCTAGGTATAATTTAAGATTTGGGACAGGAGGAATTGATCTTCTGCTTAAACATAGTCTGAGTCTGTGAAAACCTTAGACTTCCCCATCTGAAAACTCACACTGATCAATGGCTATTTGGATGCCATGAAACTAAAAATTAAATGATATTATCAGACATTTCCTATATTTAGAGTTTTGGGAATCAAGATAGTTCCGTGACCCATCTGAGTCAATAACTAATTTAGGAAACTGTTCTAAGTGAATATTGTTTCCCTGAGATTGAAACTGAGAATTGCAAAAAAAAAAAAAAAAAAAAAAGAGTACTCATACAATATAGTTTTGCAAGTCTTCCAGAAGTTGCCAGTAAGTTATCATTGGTACTATGGCAGAAGAGAAATCAGAATATGGGTGGAATGATGTGAATTGCACTTAATCATTCTATAATAATTAAACTAATAGTACAAAAATTCATTTTTAACCAGGTATGATGGCAGAACTAGCATAACTGTGGTGCATAACCACGAGAACAGGGGTAGCGCAGTGGTTAGAGTACAGTACCGCAGGCTAATTCTGCTGATTGCTGGCTGCCTGCAATTTGGCAGTTTGAATCTCACCAGGCTCAAGGTTGACTCAGCCTTCCATCCTTCCAAGGTTGGTAAAATGAGGACCCAGACTGTTGGGGGCAATATGCTGACTTGGTAAACCGCTTACAGAGACGTGTAAAGCACTGTGAAGCGGTATATACCAGTAAGTCTAAGTGCTACTGCTATAACACTCTCAAATATCCTCCAATCTCAGTGTGCACCCCAATCTAATATACTGTATCTTCTGCCTGAATAGTATTTCTTCAGGACCAGTGAGAGATATCAGTTTAGGCTCATTTCTTTTTCTCTTGAAATACATCAGTCACATGTCCAGTTTCCTTTAGAGAGCAAATCTTTGGTTTCTCTTCTGATGTGTGCTTTAGCAATTTTGACCAAACTATTCAAGCAACTTCACAGAAAAAAGCATTTACAGCCCTACAACCAGTTCTCAGTTTTATTGTGACTGGCATCCACCAACTTCACTCCAAAGGCCTGGTAGTAAATGGAGTTGCCTTCATCTTAATTGAGCAAGATTAAGATCCACTTCAAGGTTGTTATTCCTTTCACTGGCAACAGCCCCGTGAAGGAATTTGTGACGTCCAATTAATTCTGTTTTGAGTTCAAGCCCAGAGACCCTTGTCATCAAAACACATGCCAAGCCTCTTACAGAATTTACTGGCTGATCTAAAAAGAAATGGGAGAAAAAGCACATTAGGAAATTGCCTCTTTTTGAAGCAGTGCAGAGAAGGAGAAGGGAATTCCCCATACGGTGGGAAAGCCAATAGATAACACTTCTCATCTGCCTGATTAAATGCTGGGCATCTTTAACTAGAAGGGTCAGATAGCAGCTCCCATGTAAGACTGCTCTTAGATGTTGGTAAGGGAATGCCACTTGAGTTAACAGGACAGGACGACCCGAATTAGTATTCCTCATTTGTATAGGGGCAGAGCTTCAGAGCTAATTCTTTTTCATGTAATTTACCAGAAAAAGAGGAGTCTACCTTTTCCCCCATGCCAGGGATCGGCAACCTTAAACACTCGAGCTATTTGGATCCCTTTCCCACAGAAAAGAAAACACCGGGGAGTCACAAAACCCTTTTTGACATCTAAAATGAAGATAACACTGCATATATCATTTTTTTACCTTTATGCTATGTATAAAAAACCCTAAAGTGTGTTGCATTTATGAAATCAATGAACTGCTACAGAGAAAACAAATTTTTATTTCCTCATGCAACAGAACAGAAAAAAAAGATGGGTCGAAAACCTCAATAAATCGCATACTGGCAGGTGTCTCACATTGGCAGTTGTGACGCATATCTTGAGCGACAGGGAGCCGCAGCAGAGGGATGAAAGAGCCACACGTGGCTCCAGAGCCGCAGGTTGCAGACCCCTGCCCTATGCACACATCCTAGATGATTAGGACATAGTTATCTTTTTAGTTCCATCCATAACTCCTTCCTGGGCTTTGTTTTCCTAGAGTGGCACTAGGCATCCAGACAGGGTATGTTTTACTGGCACATTTGAGTACCTTTTCTTACATGAATGAAAAAAGAAAGAAAAGATGCCAAAAAAGTTAAATGGCCACAAAAAGGTGCTATAGATTCATAGAGGACAAAGCTCCTCATGTGTCTTCCTCTGTCCCACTCCCATCCCATATCTAATTTAATGAATTATTAAATGTATCAGTCTGAAGTTATTGTAGGTATATACCAGTAAAGGCATTATTTTTTTCAGCAATTACTGTGCAGTAGAAGCATCACAGACAGGGTTCTCTTCTTTCTAAAAGCTGGAAAATTGATCAGGTGGATCTGCAAGGGCTTTTAATCCAGCAAAAGCTTCCAACAGTGAGTAACTTTGGAGAAGTATGCATCAATGTAATCTTGCAGCTAGCAGTTGTTCATATTTCTTATGCTCTTCTGAAGTATCCCCAAAGAGATTTTCCAAGGCTTCCAAGTGGTGCTTTCTCTTCTACCATCATAGAGATGTTGCAAATCCGAACATTTAGCCCTCAAATCCTCTCTAGAAGTTGTCTATGGAGATTCTCAATCATCCAGGTCATAGTTGTCCTAAAGGTGCTTTTCCAAAAAGGCAACCAGATTTTCTTGGTTTTTTTTTTCTTTGAAAGTGTTTCACTTTTCATCCAAGAAGCTTCTCCAGAACTGTTTAAAAAAAAAAATCAAGAAAGTCCCGCTGCCTTTTGGAAAAGCACCTTTGGGACTTTCCAAAAGTAGTCGCCAAATAGCAAAAAGGAGGAGGAAATTATGGAATATATGAGGAGTAGCCATTGTAACTGCATGCAACTGATCTAATTAAATGTTAATTAAATTTAATTGAAAATGAGGTGGTCGTTGTTCTGGCCCTGCCTACATTTTGGGATGTGCTCTCCACATATCTCTTTAAAACTCAAACTTTGCTGTTGGGCTGAAAAGGTTATGCATCATTGCCCCCCTCCCCCTTAAATATCAGCACAATGGTTACAACAGTTGTCTTCTAATTAAAATGGCATTGATTCAAATTTCATCAAAAATAATTTTGATTAGTATTTTTCTTTCCTTGAGCTTCCTATGTTTTCTATGCTTTTTTTTTTAAAGTTAGTGGTGCATCACACTATGGTTTTTCCAGCCATCTAATGTAAAATGGCTTCAGCCCCCAGCTCCCCAATAATCAGAGGTTATTTGGACCACTAGATGACAGTTATCTTGCTTCCAAACTTCCTCATATAAAGTCCCAAAACACACTATCACATTAGTGCCCATTTTTCCCATGGGCACTAATTGATATGTGCAGTCTGAAGAACATGGAATATTGTGCCCCCAGAAGTGAGATCTGCCCCACCCTCGTGGCCTTCTGTAAGAGGTCTCAATATCTGACTCTGTCGATTGGCCTGGGGCACCAAAAGTGACATTCCATATTGGAGATGGTTAGTGGATTAGGAAAAAAATCCTACTCCCCCACCCTGTTGTATTCTGGTTCCTAACTTATTTAACCTCTGTTTGTTTTAATATTTTAATACATTTTCCTGTTTGATTTTATGATGTTTGCAAGCCTCCTAGAGTTGCTTGGCGGTCAGATGAGCAACATATACATTTAATGTCAGACTGGCCCCAGCTTAATCCCTAGGAAAGAATGGTGTTAGAGAAAAGGTACTTTTACTAGAGATGCTGAGTGCGGCATAGCAAGGCAAGCTCTGAAGAAAAAACTTACGAAAATCATATATTGAAAGCAATCACCAATGTTCAAAACCTTCCCCCTGTGAGAGTAGTCCAATCAGATCCCGTTCTGATGTTTTGCATCAGGCGCCACTGTAAATTCCTTTCCCAGGGCCAGTGTGTACTTGAAGGCAGGAAAATGGCTTGCTTTGGTACCTCTGATTTCTGTTAGTGTCCATACTCCCAAATTTCCCATAGCATTCTTTCACACTTTCAGCACTCTTCCCAGGGGTGAAATCCAGCAGGTTCTGACAGGTTCTGGAGAACTGGTAGCGGAAATTTTGAGTAGTTCGGAGAACTGGCAAATACCACCTGTGGCTGGTCCCAGAGTGGGAAGGGAATGGGGATTTTGCAGTATCCTTCCTGCCATGCCCACCAAGCCACACCATGCCCACCAAGCCACGCCCACAGAACCAGTAGTAAAAAAAATTTGGATTTCACCACTGACTCTTCCCATCCCAAATGCTCCCTCTCCCCTGACCTTATGGCAGTTACTAGTGAGCAGCGAAGATGAAAGTAAATAAATTAATACATTTTTTGTTGCAGCTCTTCTTTTAAAGTAGACATAACACAATTGTAATCACAATTTTTTTTCTACAGATCCTAACACCCTCAAAACTTTATTCTCTACTAAAATTCCTGAACTCCCTTTCCAATTGGGCAACATGGCTTAAAGCTCTATCCAACTGCATCTATGCTTCCAAGTTATTAATCTGATCCATCAGGGTTAGCAAGGCAAGGCTATTGCCAACAACTCTTGGTTGTCCTCCTGGATGCTCGGCTGTCCCTTGAAGACCACCTGATGACCGTGACCAGGGGGGCCTTTGCACAGGTTCGCCTGGTGCGCCAGTTGCACCCTTTTCTGAACCAAGATGACCTTCGCACTGTCACTCATGCCCTGGTTACTTCCTGCTTGGATTACTGCAATTCCCTCTACATGGGGTTGCCCTTGAGGTGCACCCGGAGGCTCCAGCTGATCCAAAACACAGCCGCGTGGGTTATTACAGGAGCCCCTCGTTACTCCCATATAACACCTCTCCTATGCGCGCTACACTGGTTACTAGTGGTCCTCCGGATCCACTTCAAGGTGCTGGTTCTCACCTATAAGGCCCTACATGACTTAGGTCCGAGTTATTTGCAGGACCTTCTCCTACCTGCCTCCCACCGTCCTGCTCGTTCACATAGGGCTGCTCTCCTCAGGGTACCATTGGCGAGCCAATGTCATCTGTCAACGCCCAGGGGGAGGGCGTTCTCTGTGAGCACACCCACCCTCTGGAATGAGTTACCTACTGAGCTCCATACGGCTCCTGATCTCTGCTCCTTCCGTCGTGACCTGAAGATTTGGCTGTTCAAGCAAATGGGCTGACTATGATTCTGGGTTTTATTATTTATTATTTATTATCTAATTTGATCTTAAAAGGGGGTTTTATTGTTGCATATTTTTAACTTGTGTATGCTGCCCTGAGTCCTTCGGAAGAAAGGCGGCATATAAATACATGAAATAAATAAATAAATAAACTCACTTTTTCCTCTTTTGACTCTAAAATCTTTTTTACACCTTACATCTCCCCACCACCACCAGAAACAATCCTGAGCCTCTTTTTATCAAAACATTTTTTCCCAAGCTCTCTTCACACCATTGCTCCAAGCTGTGTGCAAAAGCTCGGAGCAGGCATGTGAGAGAGGTCAAGTTTTGTTCTTCAGTTGGTTTCCAGCTGGTGTGATTGTAACCTAGCAACCAGTTTTTCTCTATCACCCCAGGATGAGCATCCTAAAAACTGTAAAGTTTGTTGCCAAGAGTCATCCTCTTTATTTCTTAACAAAGTGGAAGCCACAATTTCTGTTTCTGAGTCAATCGCTTTCTTTATTTGTACCTGGAAGGTAACTCTTTGGTCCCAGCACTGGATGTAAAATTTGCTTGCCAGTCTCTTGTATCCTACTATTACTACTCTGTTAGGTCTGCAGAATTTTTCAGAGTTTATTACTCATCAGTCATATAGATAAGAATCAACTTCCACTTCCGTCTCTTCTGTGAATAATGCTTATACAAGAGATCATCTAAAATAACCTCATTCCTAGATTCCAGAGCTCATATCTAGGTGTCTCTGACTCTTAGATCACTTTATGGACTGTCAACTTCCCAATGCAATACCTGCACTCATGCTCATATTCATATTCACTGTGGTGGCACAGTGGTTAGAATGCAGTTCTACAGGCTACTTCTGCTGACTGCCGGCTACCTGCAATTTGGCAGTTCGAATCTCACCAGGCTCAAGCTTGACTCAGCCTTCCATCCTTCCACGGTGGGTAAAATGAGGACCCAGATTGTTGGGGGCCATATGCTGACTCTGTAAACCCCTTAGGGAGGGCTGTAAAGCACTGTGAAGCGGTATATAAGTCTAAGTTCTATTGCAATTGCTAGTAGAACTTCCCTTGTATTAAGAAGCCCTTTTTGATCCATCAACCCAAATACACTTGATGCAGTTTGATGGCAAGACATAAACAAAGACCACATTCAAATGCTCATTTGTTTAGCTTTGTGAAATAACTGCCAGATTTGCAAAGCAAGCATGCAGCTTAAAAGGCAACAGTAAGAAACATCATAAGCATAGGAATATGTCTAGATGCAGATGTGGGAGTCAAGTGGCTTAAATACAATGCTTCCAACCTAAGTAGGAGGGAAAGATTCAAGTGATGGACCAAAAAGCAAGGAGTATCCAACCAAGAGGGCAAAACATAGGTCAGGAGCTAGATGGCAATGTTCCTCTGCCAGAAAGTAGAAACAAAGCATTTTTAAATAATAGCCTCCAAAGCCCATTAGATTGATGCTAATTGACTCTGGTCCACCCTTGCCATGACTGTTTTGCTACGCCACACTGTTAAGTTTGCGATTGGTTTCTTCAAGAAATGTTCCAACTTTGGGGGATCTATGATTGATGGAGAGAGAGACGTGTCTTGGCATTTCACGTTTCCATGCCTTCTTGGCCTCAACTCATTAGCCCCTTTATTAACATTAGCCAGACTCCTTATTTCTTTTCACTCCTGATAGTATCCTGAAGAATACAGGAACATAAATATATCAACATCCTCTACCAGCAGTCTATCAGTGTCACATATTGCAAAGTTCAATATTTAGCTGAGATATCACATTGCTAATTAATTCAATATGTTAGAAAAATTAGGTAGACTAGGAAAGGCAAGCACAAGAAAATTTATTCATTTAAAAAAAAAACTTAAATACATTAACACTTAGGCTGGTGTATTAAAAAGTGAGGTCATTCCACAGGCTTGATACTCACTAAATTATACCAATTTGGCTTATTTTTGATTCATGACTAATCAGTAATTTGCTGGCTGAGGGATAGAAACCAGAATCTCTTCCAAGAACAAGAATTATCCAGGCTCATAATGGTCTTGTAGATTAGGGGTCCCCAACCTCCCAGTCCGTGGACTGGCACTGGTCCACGGCCTGCCAGAAATCAGACTGCACAAACAAGCAAAGCCCCACCCACAGGATGCAGGCAGCACATGAAACCATGCCCCCTCGGGTTCATGGAAAACCCGCTCTCCATGGAATTGATCCCTGGTGCCCAAAAGGTTGGGGATGGAGGGTTTTTTTGCTGTTTTAGAGAGTTGATCTTGAATTGTTTAAGGCTTTATTTACGAATAACTATCTGGCTTGGTAGGACATTGGCAAACAATGTAGAACTTCTAGTAAAGGTTAAAAGGTATCAGGAAAGGCAACAGTTTGACTGCTGCATTCTGGGCAAGTCCTAAGAGCAACTCCACAGAATGCATTAAAAAAATCCAGTCTTGAAGTTACCAATACAGAAGTCACCGTGACAAGGTTTTCCTCCCCTGTCCAATGAGTGCTTGAGATGTAAGAGGTTCTACTGGCAATGTATATTCCTAACCATGTAGGTCACCTGGACCACCAACAAATGAATTTAGGAGTTTCCCAGACTTTGAAACTTTTCCTTCAAGAAAAATACCACCTTATTCACAATTTCCAGATCCCAGTAACCATTCATCCCTGTGATCTGGTTTTATTGGGATTGGTCTCCAAGTGATTGACAAGACATCACCTACGTCACAATAATAAATCAGTCTTCTAGAAACTCCACCAGCTAAACAGTGGAGTCAAAGACAGGCTTCAGATGGAAATGTTGCTTTTATTGCAGATACAAGAATAATAAATATGAAGTCAAGCAATTGAGCCCTCTAACAGCTCCAGGATTGCCTTAGATCTTTCATCTGCCTTTAGATAACAATGGAGTGGAGTTCTTGATGGTTATTTTTTGAGCTTTTATGTGGAGGAAACTTGTATTATTTTTTTGTAATCTTTCTGTCTGATCTCATGTACTTTCTTCTGGCTTTGACCTCAATAGTTACTGACCTCAATCAAGTCTATCACCATATTCAAGGACTACTTTAATCTTTCTCAATTTGGCTATTAACTACAGAAATAGAGCTGGGTATCATTAGCAAAGTGGTGACCCAATGCCATAATTCTCCTGATTACTGCACCCAGCAGCTTTTTAAAGATAAAAACACTTGGGGCAAGATGGTACTCACAGTATCATTTTAAGTGAGAATTCTTAAACCCTAATATGTGGAGCCAATCCTGGAGGATACAATGTTTGATGATACCAAAAACTCCTAAGAGATCTAGCAAGAGCAATTTGCCTTCCTCTCCATCTTTTATGACCCATGGATGGAATGGAAGCCGTGGAAACAATGGAATGGAAGCTGGCAGTTGTTGGCAGGGTGACGTATTGGTTGTCCTGACAGCATGATCTGAGACTAAGGGTGCCACGTTTTCCTTGTTCTTCTTCATTATAATGTTCTTCATTATGCTACATGTCTCTTTGATCATGTGGCTATATATTTTTGGAGAAGGCTGGATTTGTGCAGGGATGGAGCTGTCCATTGAAGATAGCTTTGGTTTCAGTGAATAATTGCAAACCCCAAATAATAAAGCCAAGTCTCAGTAAAGGAGAATATCTGTAGCTTAGGGTTGAAATCAAGGGTCCTTGGTGCTCTCTGAGCTTGCTTGTTTTCTTGCAGACGTTTCATTCCCCAAACTACTGTAGGTAACATCCTCAGTGCTAGTAAGGAGAGCTGTTTGCTATCAGTTTATATTCTGGTGTCTTGCCAGCCTGTGTGAGGGTGGGTCCAATCTTAGAGATTCTTTGGTTGGGCTGTTTACAAATGGATCTTCATAGTAACCTAGTTAGGGTAATGAAATGTCTGCAAGAAAACGAACAAGCTCAGAGAGCACCAAGGACCCCTCAAATTCAAGTCTTTATCACCTCACAAATTTTGTAATAGGGAGAAAGCCTGGATATCAAACTCCATAGGTCCTTGAATCATCACAACAAGTAGAATATTGCTCCTGTTAGTACATGGGGCTCCTGGGATATAAACATCAGGTTGATTTACCTCTTTGACAACGGCTTTGTGCAAATGGCTTTATAGAGTACAGAATGCTCTCTTGCTCCTTCTGCCTTCTCTTACCCCATGCTCCCAAAGAAGCATTCAGAAACTGCAAATTGGAAGGGGAAACAGAAGGAACATTTACAGTTTCTTCCCTGCAGAGATTTAGCGCTTATGCCTCAGAATGTGAAGGCTTCTGCAGGTAATGCTACAACAAGATGCTGCAACAAGCAATTAAGGGTCTGTTTGGGGCCAGAAACAGAACAAGATAGTCATGTTGTTGCCTTCAAGACCTATGAAGGCAAGAGGGATGAGAGTTCAGCTCCCAATGTGTTCTCTTCAACTGAAATAGTCTTAATAACTGAGCTAGGATTATTGTAGTTCTGATCTTGCAGTGTAATGCCCTGGTTAGCTATGGGCCATCCTCTGAGGTAGGCTAAAACTGAAGGGACTCAGGGGTGGCTCTGAACTCTGCAAAAAAGGATAATTAACATCTTCTTCTCACTATGAATTTTCCCCAATTCCTCCTTTCAATTTTCCTGGGCTCTGGGATCAAGCAGCAAAATGTTAGTTAAGATCTACATTGAAAAAAATGTACGGAGATGGGAAGAAAGAGCAGGTTGTATAAACCTTTGATGGTGTAGCTCTGAGGAGCATCTTCTGTCTCTACACCTTCCATAAAAGAGGACTGGGTGTGAGGTACAGATTTTTGCACTGATGGAGAAGGATGCATTCCCTTTATAGACTTTTTTTTTTTTGCCAATGTCCAACATTTGAATGAGACCAATTTTATGCTACGCAAAAGACAAGAACAAAATTGTATAAGTGCCCACTGAGTATATTTCAAGAAACAATCAGAGTAATCCAGATGGCAGCTGATTATAAAGTAAAAAGGGAAAAGAGAATTTGCTAATTAAAACTTACTTATCAGGAACCAAGATGTCCTACCGAAGCTCTTCAGAGACGCTCGTCTTGATAACTTCCCAGCTGCTCAAAAATAAAAACAAAATAATAATAAATATATTTCTGCTAGAGTTTTGATTATGTGTCTAGATCAATCATTGCACAAACATCATCTAATCAAATTAGTAAAAATAAAGTGGGCATAAGTCTAATTCATGGGGTTTGGAATCATGTTTCAAATTGTCAAAAGGTTGGTACTGCTATCTGGTCATACTTTTGATGCATTCTAAAAGGAGAGACTACAATTTTGGTTTGCTTTGGTGGAAAACAACTTTGTTGTTTTAGTAGCTATAATAATGAAAGACTAGCACAAAACGTTCCAAATTAGAATTCAGAGCCACTTACCTTCTGGTATAATTGTCCCAAGCAGGTGCAATCAAGGAAAGATAAATCACTGTTGAGATTCCATATGCTTCACTGCTATGTTATTTTTATATTAGGAGATTGGCTTTCATTTGTCCTTTGCCATTAATTACTTTGGAGAAACATCCTTCTGCATTTTCCACCATTATTGTGGGGGCTATCTACAGTAGGTAATGAGTCATCAGTGATTCCCAAATCACAATATTGGTTCATCGTCAATGGTTCATCTTTTTCTATGCCTAATTCAAATTCAATGAAAGGTAATTTCATCAGACTCAGAGATAATGGAAGATATGGACCTGATACAACACGGGGCAACTTACTATAGGTACTGATTTAAAAACACTATGTACACTACTCTGGTTGCATTGTAGACAGGCGAAGAAGACATTTAACAGAGGTTAAATCAATTAGATCATACACACATTTTACAGAACCATTTTTTGGAAGCACGTAATGCATATCTAGCTCAATACAACTGGGATCAAAAGAGTTTATTTCTCTTTCATCCAAGTAAAAGAAATTGTGCAGCACTGAAATGTTGGCTCTTAATGTTGGTTGGTTATTTTGGTAAGTTCCAGGGCTGTTACAAATCCGGCCTTAATTGGATCCTCAGCCAATGTAATTTACTGAATTGGCTTCTCCCTGCGTGGTTTATTAAAGATTATGCCTAGATTCACCAGCTGGGTTGCAGAGTACAGATTCATTTGTACTAAAGTTGCTTGCTAATTGCATTCTATCCTTTCCCGTGTTTTCCTTTCTCCCTGCCTGCTTAGCCTTGGCTAAACTTCTTGGTTAGGAATTTCTATAGATGAATATGGGGGCAATGGGGAAGAGTTAAGAGACTGAAATCTCAGAATTGGCCATCCTAATATCAACCTCACTATTTGCATCACTGCATGCATCAAGGCTTAGAACCAATTTTCTTTCAATTAAGAAGCAGGATTAGAGTTACAGTCCGGCTCCATTTTGTTTAATGTTGTCAACTCTTTCTGAAGGGCTTTTCTCAGTTATATAATCTCAGATATTGTTGAACATCTTGTAATTCCTGACTGCAATCATGATGATTAAAGATTATGGAAACTAGTTCAATACCAAGGTGGTAATATGTCCAGGATGGCAAATGCATATCACATGGCCAACAGATTTTGAAAGACATGCTTGGCTGCAGTTAACTATTTATGTATTTGGCGTAACACCTTAATACTCTTCCCATGACATGTTGTCTCAGTGTGCTCCAAACATAGTCGGTGAATGAATGATGTGAAAAAACTTGAATCTACACTCTTATTAAAAGAAGCACTTTTATTAACTCTTATTAACTGAATCATGATGGCGCAATGGTTAGAATGCAGTATTGCAGGCTAACTCCACCCACTGTGAGGAGTTCGATCCTGACCGGCTCAAAGTTGACTCAGCCTTCCATCCTTCTGAGGTCGGTAAAATGAGGACCCAGATTGTTGGGGGCAATAGGCTGACTCTGTAAACCGCTTAGAGAGGGCTGTAAAGCACTGTGAAGCGGTATATAAGTCTAAGTGCTATTGCTATTTTTTTGCAGTACATGTAGTCCTTCTTGATTCTTGGCCTAGCAAGATCAGTTGGTAAACTTTTATATGGCAACAAAGAAAGATTTTAAAACAGCAAAGAAATATTCTGAATAGGCGTGATGGGAAAGCAGAGAAAGAGTGAAGCTTAAAGAAACATCATTGTGTTCAAATGCTGATTGCTGATATGTCAAATAGGCTAGCATGATTTATGTGCACATACAGCGCTGGCTAGTGATATAATCAGTGGAAGGTCATCTTCTTCTTAGAATGCCTCCCAAACAGCCCTTGCTATGTGTAACACTGACCAACACTGCAACTCAGTTTGTATAAGCCTATGGCAATGATGCTCACATCACCTTATGTACCAGTTAGAATAGATATTTATTTCTCTGCCTAGATTGTTCTTTTTTCCCTTTTATGAGGGCAGGAACCAAGGCTGCCCTTGGGAGTGTGAAACCCAAGAAAAGACCTATTTAGTATAACAGAATGATGAAAGAAAAGAAAGCCAAAAATATTTTTAAAGTAGATTAAAAATGCAATAACAATGTAACTTGTATTTATAAGAGCTCTTTGTGTGTGTATATATATACAGTATATACTGTATATATGGGGCTTTTTACATGTAAGCTTCAGTGAAATATAACCATTTTTCATTGCAATAGTTCATGAAAAAATATATCTACAGGCAACTAATTCATAAGATTCTTAATTTATAAGATGGGGCGTTCCACATTGGAGATGATTAGTGTACTAGGAAGAAGATTCCACCCTTACTCCATTGAACTCTGGTTTCTAACTTGTTTAATTTCTGCTAATTTTAATATTTAATGTTTTGAAGTGTCTATCTCTGCTTTTATGATGTTGTAAGCGGTCCAAAGTCACCTGACAGTGAGATGAGTGGCATATAAATAAAATAAATAAATAAATGTGCAAGGAGCATCAAGTGGCTAATTCATTGGGTAATGGGGGCCATTCTTGTGTCTTTCCAATGTTGAAGAGCAATTCTCTTGGCAACAATAAGGCATGAAGAATCTATTTCTGCAATCCAGCTGTCAGTTTTTAAGTGATAGATATATAGTTCCAAGGAATACATTCATATGAAAATGCTAATTTTTTTCTCAAAGTCAAATTAATATATATAATTACTCCTTCCTGGGTCACAGAAACCTTAGGACTTTGCAAAATTGTATGTATCTTAATGAAGCATCATTCTGGTTACATCTCTCACAGTGTGTTAGTTTATTTATTTCTGTTCTGCATAAGTGCAATAGGAGTCAATAAATTCAAACTATTGGGGAGGGGAAATAATAAAAAACAATATCCACAAACACATTCATATACAGTATGATACACTCATATTCATTCCATGATGCTCTCCCCTATCCCAGCATTTGGGAGAAAAGCCAGACCTCAGGGCAGTCGTGAAATTCAATTTTTTTTTGCTACCGGTTCTGTGGGCATGGCATGGTGGGCATGGCAGGGGAAGAATACTGCAAAATCTCTATTCCCACCCCACTCCAGGGGAAGGATACTGCAAAATCCCCATTCCCACTCCACTCTGGGGCCAGCCAGAAGTGGTATTTGCCGGTTCTCTGAACTACTCAAAATTTCTGCTACCGGTTCTCCGAACTGCTCAAAATCATTAAAACTGCCCAGAATATCATCGGACTCCAGCTACCAGCCCTGGACGACATCTTTGAATCTCTCTGTTTGAGAAAGTTGCATAATATTCTCAGAGACTCTTCCCATCCTGCTTACAATCTTTTTGGACTGTTGCCTTCTGGCAGAAGATGCAGAACAATTAAAACTCGGACCACACGTTTTCTGAATAGTTTTTATCCCAGAGCTATAATGGGATAGCTCAACAATTGCACTCAACAATGAACTAAAGGGCCACCAGAAGTGAGCTGTTGGACAGTATTACTGGTCTGTTGTGTGGATGTTTGGGTGGTTTAGGGGTGGGGAATTGTGCTAGGTGGGAGTGTGTTTGGGGATTGTTATGTGTGTTGGACCTGGTCTTTGGGTGTTAAGTAAATTTCGTTGTATGGTTATACTGTGTATACGCGTACAATGACAATAAAGTTATTATTATTAAAATTTCCTCTACCAGTTCTCCAGAACTTGTCAGAACCTGCTAGATTTCACCCCTGCCTCAGAGGGAAAGGTACTTCAGAGAGTAGGGGTTGCCATGAGAAAGGCACTCACAAGATGGCAGTGTTTAAGAGATGGGACCTGGAACATGCCTACCCCATCAGATCTGGTGGGATGGACAGATGTCCTAAGGGGGAGGGTGTCTGCAAATAACATGGTCCTCTGCCATATAGAGCTTTAAAGGTAAATAACAACTGCCATATAGAGCTTTAAAGGTAAATAACAACTACTGGAATCCAAGGCATGAACTCTCCTCCCCCAACAATGATTGAAACTGGTTATTGAAGAAGGAGGAAACCACTCCAAACAGTGCCTCCAACTCCCAAGTCCCCAAGTCTGTCTGGAAGGATACCATGGCTAATGGTATTGAAAATTGCTGAGAGACCCAGGAAGGGCAGGATGGTTGCACCATCACTTTCCAAAGGTCATCTAGAAGTGCAATCAATGCAATTTAATACTGTACTCCAGCCTGAACCCAGGCTGAAAGGAGTCTAGATAATCCTCTTCATCCAGTTTATCTACAACCACCCTCGCAACCACCTTTTCTAAAAAAAGGAACACTGGGCACTGGATGAAAATCATCTAATATTTTGAGGGTTTGAGTATTAAAATTAAAACATTTTCCCATTGTTTGGACAAAATGAGTGTTTCTTATTCTATTCATTCTTTCTTCAATAATTGCATATTTTTTATTAGTCATATTTCTATGCTGCCCACTCTACGAGGACTCTGGGCAGCTTACCCCAAAGACAGTACTCTAAATACCATATTGCCCCCAACAATCTGGGTCCTCCTTTTACCCACCTCGGAAGGATGAAAGGCTGAGTCAACCTTGAGCCGGTGAGATTTGATCCGCTGATCTGCTGAACTAGCAGGCAGCGGAAGTAGCTGCAGTACTCCACTCTAACCACTGTGCCACCTTGGCTGATAAATTCATTTATCAGTAACATATTTAAAAAGATTACTTGTTGGCTGCTTAGTATTGTAAGATTTGATGATCCTTTGCAGTGGTGAAATCCAAATTTTTTACTACTGGTTCTGTGAGCGTGGCTTGGTGGGTGTGGTGTGGCTTGGTGGGCGTGGCAGGGGAAGGATACTGCAAAATCTCCATTTTCACCCCACTCCAGGGGAAGAATACTGCAAAATCCCCATTCCCTCCTCACTCCTGGGAGAAGGATATTGCAAAATCTCCATTCCCACCTCACACTGGGGCCAGCCAGAGATGGCATTTGCCAGTTCTCCAAACTACTCAAAATTTCTGCTACCAGTTCTCCAGAACCAGTTAGAACCTGCTGGATTTCACCCCTGCTCCTCAGGTGATGCTGAGGCTGAAAATACCACTGGTCCAAATAAGGTATCAATAAATATACAATAAATATTGTAATTTAAATACTTCATTTCGTGGCAACTGACTATATATATATATATATATATATATATATATATATATATATATACACATATATATGTATGTATAATATATATATATATGTATGTATAATGTATATCTATCTATCTATCTATCTATCGATCGATCGATCGATCGATAGATAGATATATGATATATGATATACCAAATTATAAAACTTCATGGTTACCATCCAGTAATTGATTTAATATAAAGATTTCAGGATCCACAAAACTTTTTGAAATCAATTTGGAATATGGGTTACCCATAAGAGCCATTTATAGCATACACACACACACAAAAGGATCAAATCACATTTTTCCAGAAATAATATAGCACATTCTTCAAATTAATATAATAGTAACAGGAAATTATATTTCTAATCCAAAACAGTTAAATTATATATGTGTTATATGCAAATATTCTATTAGGACCCTGGAAAGAAAATGTGTATTAAATGAAGAGGTCCACAATTTGTTACTAATCAAAAGGTATGCAAGATTTGGGAAACTGAATCCCTGCATCTTTGATAATTTCATCATGTTCAAATCATTTTTGGAACTTAAGAACGCTATAAAAATTTACCAAACAACATATTGAGCTTGGAAGTATAGTTTCCCAAACCTCCGGTATTAAACCAAGATGAGAGCAGTAGAGTAGGTGACTACAGAATTTAGATCGCTGTGTTGTTTCATGTATCCCTCTAGAGACCACAATTGTACTTTTGGAAAGGGAATGAGTCAGTGTGTCAAGTATTTATGCACTTGATTTTAGAAGTATTGGAGAAGTACCAAAGAGGTTCTCCGCTATATCCCAAGTGCCTCCAATCACTTTGCAGCCTCAGGCAACTAAACAGGCTTCAGAGGAGTCTGAAGCTAGTTGCATAAGCAGTGATAAGACTATAAGACACACCCTGTGCTTCTCTTTCAATGCTAATAAGGGGAGCAAAAGTTGTTCAGTCCAAAGGCCAAAAAAAAAAAGGGGGGGGGAATAGCATGCATTTCAATATCTAAGGAAAAGAGAAATTAATGAAAGCACAGACAGATGACAAATACTTTTTGCAGGTGCAGATATATAATAATATTTCATGAGAACATAATAATTTTCAAGCCATCAGCTCACATTTGACCTTTGAATCAATTTTCAGCAAAGGGATGAAATGGTACTTTAGGAGGGAAAAGAAATCACTAAATAAATAAAAGTCTGTTTTTTAAAAAATAAAATTATATTTAATCTGATTCTTTCCTATATATTTAATACTTTTTCCTCACATCAAGTTTTCCTATAGAAATTTTAGGCTTGAAATTTTAGGTCTGGATAGCCTCGAACTATGCCATCTACATTCTGACCTGTGCTTAGTTCATAAGATTGTTTACCAAAAGGTCCTACCTGTAAAGGAGTACTTTAATTTCAACTGTAATAACTCAAGGGCTATCAATAGATTCAAACACAATGTAATCCGCTCTAATCTTGATTGTAGGAAATATGACTTCTGCAATAAAGTAGTAAACGTTTGGAACACTCTTGTTCTGCCCCAGCTACGGAACCCAAGAAATGTAGCACACACAAAACTCCAAACAACTCCGTTTACTACAAACACAGTCTTTTTCAAATGTAGGCTATTACTAAAAATGTCCTTAACAGCCTGCCAGAAATTCCAAAGATTAGATAAAGGCTTACAAGAGTTGGCAATTAGCCCAGAAACCAGGTTTGCAAGGAAAATTCACTCTCAAATGCTCAACGAATGACCAGATGAACACACGTTGTTTCCTGCAACGTTTGCCAGCTGTGTGCAAACTTAAATAGGCTAAGGGAGTGGCCAATTAGCCCCAAGCCTTACTCTTGAGGAGACCTCCTCCTAAGTAACCACTCCTGCCTTTTGGCAGCTCTGCGTGCTCATGCATTGAGAAGAGGCTCCTCCACTTCACTCTCTTCACTTGAAGGAGCCTCTGGAGGATCTGAAGGCCCTGGCTGAATCTCTGCCTCTGGCACCACATCTTCTTCAGCTTCCTCGCTGTCCGACTCGAGCCCCGGCTGCACAGGCTGCTGGTGTGACACCACACCAGCCTCCTCGTCATCAGGATCAGTCACAATCCACGCAGGCCACTGGTGGGCCACAACAACTTTACCTCATCTTGTTGTTGGTCTCTCTAACCCCCATACCTTTTACTTAAACTGTCTACCGTGGACCTTTCATATTTCTTAAGAGGTCCCTAAGGGGGCGTGCATAAGCGCACCCGCATGCCTACCATCCCTGTCTTACTGTCCCCATTTATATGTAATCATTCTATGTGTTTATGGCTATGTTTTGCCTATTTATATCCTTTTATTTGTGCCAATTTTTTTCATGTGTCCATGTCTATAACTATTCTGTTACCTGTTTCCTTGTACTTGTTGACAAAATAAATAAATAAATAATAAATAAATAATTGGTAAATTTCATTTTCAAATTATAGGAAGTAATAATTCCATTTGGTTCAGCCAGGTCAGGCTCCATGTTACAGTTGTCAAACACAAGGCCTGCGGGCCAGATACAGCCCACAATGTGATCGGATCCTGGAAAATATAAGGGGCTGGCCCGTGTGGCTTTGGTCCGGTCTACTCAGTGTAAAGAAGAAACATCAGGCCCATGTGGCTTCGGCCTCGTCTACCCAGTGCGAAGGGGAAACATAACAGCAGTTTGGGAGTGACATCAAGCTGGCCATACCCACCCAGTCAGCCACACACCCCCAGCCCTCCATGCCTGCCTGGCCCCCTGAGGTCAATCACAGCCCTGATGAGGCTTTCAATAAAATAAAGTTTGACACCCCTGCTCTACGTTGATTGTTATGCCCTATTCTGGGCCTCATCTTTCAAGCAGGATTCAGACAAACTGAAAGAGATTCCGAGAGGGATACTGAGAATGACCAGGGACAAAAAGCTAAGTCTATAGAGAAACTGAGGCACCTCAGAATATGTAGTTTCAAGAAGACTGATGGGATGAAGAATTTAATTTAATTCAATTTAATTTAATTAATTCAATTTGTATGCCGCCCCTCTCAGAAGACACAGGGCAGCTCACAATGCATTTAAAAACATTCACACCATTCATGGCTGGATCTCGTCGGATCGCAAGAGTGAGATCAATGGCCCCAGGCCTGCCAGAAAAGCCAGGTCTTCACTGCTTTTCGGAAGGCCAATAGGGTGGGGATGGTCCGGACCTCAGGAGGTAACTGGTTCCAGAGAGCTGGGGCAGCCACAGAGAAGGCCCTCCCCCGCGGGCCTGCCAGCTGGCATTGTTTAGCTGATGGGACCCGGAGGAGACCAACTCTGTGGGATCTTACCGGTCATTGGGAGCTATGTGGTAGAAGGCGGTCTTGAAGATACCCTGGCCCTGAGCCATGTAGGGCTTTAAAGGTAATAACCAACACCTTGAATTGTGCCCGGAGACCAATAGGGAGCTAGTGCAGCTCGCAGAGAATTGGTGTAATGTAGGTGTACCTAGGTGCACCCACGACAGCTCGCATGGCTGTGTTCTGGACCAACTGTAGTCTCTGAACACTTTTCAAGGGTGGCCCCATTAGAGCGCGTTGCAGAAGGATACAACCTGTTCTTTCTGATCCCAGAAGAAAAGACATGTCACAATGCTTTTACATTCTGCATTCTGCATAATAAGCAATTGCATTCTGTTAGCCTTTGAGGTAATCTAGAAGTACTCACTCTATCATAATTGTAAAGTTACATTGACAGAATCTTGCAAGTCTGATGATACACCTCTCCCTCTTTACCTTTACAGTTTAAGAAATTAAGAATGATCCCTTCTGAAAAATTTATCATGCCCCCATTCCTTCTATGAGCTCAGCTACCTCTTATCTGACCACTGCCTACTCTGCAGCTCTTCCTTCTGTCTCCCCAAATCATTCCCATATATCAATAAAAATGCAGTGCTTTGCATGTGTTCCTGTTGCTTAATTCATCCTTAGTGTATTCGCCATACTGTAGTTAACCTGTTGATTGGGCTACATCTTCTATATGGGGCTGCCCTTGAAGAACGTTGGAAATTATGGCTGCTCTGGAATGCAGCCATTTAAATGATTCAGGTTTAATCAGCCATGAAGCATATAGTTTCAGTATCTCCCAGCTTAAAGACCATACAAAGCTGTTACTTGGATCAAATAAAGATGGATGAGAAGACTGTGTCCATTGTTTGAGATCTTTGGAGGAAAGGTGATTTATGAGAGAAATAAAGAATATATGTGGTTTAAGAGATATTTCTTAAATTGGTACAGAATTCACATTTCAGGAATGGGTCTTGAGAGATGGGTACAATAGAAACCTGGGAACTTGGCTGCAAAAAAGTAGAATCAGCACTTTCAATTTTTTTCATTATTTTTTTCTCATATCTTTAGATGTGAGAGTTAAATAGGAGAAACATTGTCAGTCCCAAAGCTTGATTAAAACCATAAATGGGCTACATGTTTGAGAAAAAATGCATGATGACTATCTTGAGGTGAAGTTTATACAGAAGAGGTAGAAGGTGCATGTGAGAAGTTGCCTTACATATCAATTGCAACATGGATTATATGCTATTTACACTAAACAGCACTTTTGGTGGTAAACAATAGTGTGTGTGTATTTGTGTGCATGTGTAAGAAGGGCAAGAACCTGACATGAAGCTCAAGTCTGGATTTGTTCCTTCTCTTGCTTTTTCTTTAATACAAAAGTGCCTAAAATTTGAAAACTGAATCCACATGTTTCATCCAAGCTTCATACATTAATGTTTGATGAATTGTTTCTCATTAGTATGGTCAGTCTTCAGCCAAAACAGACCACTGCAATGGGAGAGGTCCATTGTGATTGCCTAGCAACCATGGGGAATACTTCAACAAACTTTCTCTTCCGGTTACTTAGCAACAGCAAAGGATTCCCCAACTCCTTATCCTACCAGAGTCTGCTCAAGTCAAGCCATCTGCTTCTACTTCCAGCAAGTAATCGGATAAGGATGCTGAAATTCAGAGATGAGATTATTACTCACATAAAGCTCCAGGATTGTCCTGTTCAATCTCAGCTCCATTACTTATCTTCACTCATAAAGTGCTTTGAGGGTGGGTTTGATGCGGTTAAGGAAATGAAAAATAAGTTGAGATTTTATCATTTATTTATTTTAGAGACTAATCAATTAATTCCAAGAAGGCAAGTTGAGCCTTCCTGAACTGAAGTTCAGGCAGGTGGACTGGCTCTTTGGGATTCTTCTCCAGACAAGGAGAGAATTTGGAATTGCCTACAAGTGTTCCAGACAGTTGCTCCTTGTGAAAAGACCACAAGATAGCCATCCCCAGTGCATTGAGAACTAAATGAAACAAGGGAATGCCATCTTCATCCAAATTATGGTTGGCATCTTGATGGGCACATGTTTCACAAACTTGCTTGTTAATGGCTTTTTAGTTATTGGGAACCTTTGGAATGACACTTTTATAGCACTGGGTGAGTCTCCTTTAATTCTTAATGAAAGAAATTTTAAATAAAAGTTTTTTAAAAAGTTCCTTTTTTTGAATAAATAACAAAAGGGTGCTTACAATGTCAATTTTGGAAAGTTATAAATGGACAAAGGTTCCAGATGGATTTGAGATAAAATTTTGAAATTATATATATATAAAAACCTTCCTGTGGGAAAATGCTATTCTGAATTCTTAGAAAGATGATAGGATGGGACTTTGAAGGTTGGACACTAGAAGGAACCAAAAGGAATTAAAGATTACAATTAAAGAAGTAGATTAAAATTAAACCTAATGAATACAGAATGGAGCAAAATACTTTAAGACTGAGACCAACCTGAATGTGCTTTTAAAAATTACAGGCTACAAGAATATTATGAAAAAAGATGCTACCCTGGACATACAAATGAAACTAATTGAAGTCTTAATATTTAAAAGGGTACAACTGGGATAAGTTTCCTGGATTTACAAAAGAGATGCTAAAATTTTAAATAATTTTGTAAGTAGGAACGTAAGAATTTTGTAAGAAGAGAAAAAAGGGGGAAAAAATCAAATTCTAGGACATTATTTGAAGGGATTAAAATTAAGATTGTTAAAAGGAAGAAATATAAAGTTGTTTTATTTGATGAAGTTTTTTTTAAAAAAATGATTTATATGCCGCCCTTCTCCAGAGACTCAGGGCGGCTTACAATGCGTTAAGTAATAGCCTTCATACTTTTGTATATTTTATACAAAGTCAGCTTATTGCCCCCACAAGCCGGGTCCTCATTTTACCCACCTTAGAAAGGATGGAAGGCTGAGTCAACCTTGAGCCTGGTGAGAATTGAACTCACAGTAATTGCAGGCAGCTGGATGTTAAATGCTGCCTTAGTAGGAGGCATTAGCCTCCTACGCCACTTAGGCTCTTTGTTTAAAAAGTTTAAAATTGATATTATCCTTGGTAACTTTTAATGGACTTTTGGTGACCGGAACTGAATGATGAGTTTTTAAGGATTTATTTATAGATAAGAAATGGCAGATGAGAAAAAGTGATTGTTGTATTTCAGCAAACAATAGAAATAGCAGTAGCACTTAGACTTATATACCATTCCATAGTGTTTCACAGCACTCTCAGGGCAATTTACAATATCATCACATTGCACCCAACAATATGGGTGCTCATTTTACCAACCTTGGAACAATGAAACACTGAGTCAATCTTGAGCTCCATCAAGATTGAAGTCTAGGCTGCGGGCAAAGTTTTCCTGCAGTACTGCATTCTAACCACTGCGCCACTTTATTTTGAGAAATATTTTAAGAGAAAGTCATAAGTTGCTAAAATTGTTTATATTTATTATGTTGAAGGGGAAGTCATTTCTTTATGTATTTCTATTCTTTTTCTTTACAACATTCTTATTTTTCCTTTCTATTTTTTAATTTGTTTTTCTTTTTTGCACTTCCTTTTTTTCCTTCTTATTCTTTTATTTTTCTACTTTGTATTAATTTCTTTTTAATTGTAATGTTTATTAAAATTACGATAAAAAAACCCCTCAAAGTGTACCCCTTATTTTATTTGTAGTTGCAAGATCTGCACTGAAAAGCAATCCCTTCACACAACTTTTTTTGGCACTTTCCTTGGTTTAAAACTAAGCTGTCATGACTGATAATTAGGGTTCCCCCCCCCCAATCAGGGAGTGTCAATTTACTCACACAAAATAAGCTATTTGTTTATAATAGAATCAGAAGGAGAGGCTGGATAATGAGTGCTGAACAACACATTCAGAAGCCTGTCAAAGCAAATTTAATTGTGCTAATGCTACAGGTGAATATTGGCTGATTTCAGTTTCATTTTCTAGAGCCAAGAATAGTAGGGCTTTCTTGGTTGTTATTGTTTTTCCCAACTGAAGGCTCCTCTCCCGCTTTCTTGACAACTTCTCTTGCTTCAGGCTCTTCCTTACAGTTAAGTTATAATGTATTGTTCTCCAATCCTTGAGCAGAAAACTCTAAACTACAAAATTGCTGCCCTCACTAGAGATATTCTGCTACAGGCTCATTTCCAACAAACAATGCCGTCCTTATTTTAGTGTAGGGAAGGCAGGGCACTCCTTTGCCTTTCTTTTCCATTCCCTCCCACCAAACATTACCAGCTGCTACACTGATGGGAAAACACCTACCAATCATTCATAATACAGGTTGGAGCTAGGGAGAAAGAGAGTTTTGACAGATGGCTAGGCCAGTAGATTTAGCCATCTGTGGAAATTAGTTTTGGTTTTGTGCAAATGTTTTATGCGATGCGTTCAAAGGAACCCAAAGGAGCACACAGTCACAGGGCTGCTTAGTACCATGAGAACCTTCCTTTTGTCTTTGTCAACCAATTTTTTTATAAACAGAGTGTGAATCATTCCTGCCTCCTTAAAGGTTTTTATAATGTTATTTTTTAGATTTTTAACTCAACGTTTTAATTTTTTATGTACTGTTTTTTCTTTCAATGTCTTATTGCCCACCACCCAGAGTTCCCTCTTTGAGGGAGATGGGTGGTTTAGAAGTGTGAACTATAAATGAATAAATGTAATTAGTGATATTAGATTCTAGATATCAGCTGGTAGGATGGTTCCTTTGGAACGTTGGTTTAGCTCAGGGGTGAAATGTAAAATCTGTTACTACCAGTTCTGTGGGCGTGGCTTGGTGGTGGTGGGGTAATGTGACTGGGTGGGTGTGGCCAACTTAAAAAAAAACTTTTCAAAGCATTTTTTCTAATGCTTTAAAAAGCTTCTCTGCTGATCAGGTGCTGATTTACGACCTCTTCGGCCAAGAGGTTGCAGAAAAAAAAATGCTTTGAAAAGCCTCTGATAATCCCAGCTGAGCCGCACGATCATCAGAGGCTTTTTTTTTAACTTTTAAAAGCATTTTTTTCATTGGAAGAGGGTGTAGAAAAAATGCTTTTAAAAGTTAAAAAAAAGCCTCTGATGATCGTACGGCTCAGCTGGACATGGTGCGGGTGGGGGGTGCAGGGATTTTTGCTACCGGTTCTCCAAACGATCCGGTCTGAACTGGGAGCATTTCACCGCTGGTTTAGCTCTATTCCAGGAGAGCATTTCATCCGTGTTCAACAACTGGCTGAAAAATTGTTGACAGGCATAGGTTGTACCAGACAGCCATTTCTCCAACTCCATCACCAACCACCATCACTGGCTGTCAGCTGCTCGTTCAGGCTATTCCTGAGTGTCTCAGGGAACCGACTCCATTGTAGGTGATATTTTACACTCTCTCTGTGTTTCATAGAGTTTACATGTTTATAGTGGCTTTTCATTCTTAAGAATGATTTTATATTTTGCATACAGGTGGTCCTTGACTAACAACTACAACTGAGCTCAAAATTACTATTGCTGAGTGAGACAGTGAATCTGGCTTCATCTTTGACTTTGCTTGTCAGAAGGTCACAAAAACTGATCACGTGATCCCAGGACACTGCAACAGTCATCAATATGTGTCAGTTGTCAAGCGTCTGAATTTTGATCATGCAACCATGGTGCTGCTGTAATGGTTGTAAGTTTGAAAAATGGTCCTAAATCACTTTTTTCAGTGCTGTTGTAACTTTGAATGGTCACTAAACAAACTATTGTAAGTCGAGGACTAGCTGTAATGACTGTTGTTTTTAGCAATTATTGTTCACTGCCCAATGTTTCTTCTGTGAGATGAGTGACCATATAAATGTGACAAATAAAAAATGAATAGTTGCTATCTCCAAATCCCTAGTTTGGAGATAGCAGCTATGGGGGAAGAGTCCAGTGTGAAAGAATCAGATTCTTCTGCTGCCGAAAGCAACATGTGGAACTGCATCCAGCAAGAAAAGTAACAGTAACGGATTAACAGAGTTGGAAGGGACCTTGTAGGTCATCTATTCCAACTCCCTGCTCAAACAGAAGATCCTATACTGTTTCTGACAAGTGGATGTCCAGTCTCTTCTTGAAAGTCTCCAGTGATGAAGATCCCACAACCTCTGAAGGCAAGCTGCTCCATTGGTTGATTGTTCTTCCTGTCAGCAAATGTCTCCTTATTTCTAGGTTGAATCTCTCCTTGATCATGTGATTGGGAAGGAAGATGCCCCCCACAGCCTAAAATGGTTAATATGTGCCAGACTGATCTCAGCCCCATGGGTCACCTGACTGCAATACCAACAAAATGGTTGTTGAAGCATTGCAACCAGGACAAAACTGCCATTGTTGGTTGCCTGATTAAAGGGGAAAACACAGCTAAGGATAACTTTAAACTATCTCAGGCATGGGTTGGGGATGAGATGAAAACAACATCACGGCAGAAATACGAAGTAGACAAGGCATATTCAAGGCAGTAGAAAAAAAAACCCCTTTTATTCTTTTATTTGCTGACACCGCTTTATCTCTGTACCTTGGGATGTGCTGCTTCATGAACTGGCAAAGCATTCATGTTACAACAAACAGAAAATAATATTTCCTTTGGTGTTCATGTTTCCCTTTCCATATTTGTACGGTAGCTTGCGTTCAGCAAATTCGGCAAACTTTGGCTTTCATGTTCTTACTGAAAATGTTTGTGCCCATGTGGTCGAGTCTGTTAGCAAAATCCCTGCTGCTCTTTCTGATGGGCTTGTCTTATCTAAAAGTGGCAAAGGAGTCCACTGAAGAGGCAGGACAGCTGCTAGACTGCCAGTCCAAAGGACCAACATTGACCAAGGGACAAGGAGCCTAAAAGCAAGGAGATCTGTTTCAGCTAATGAGGGTTCAGATTCTGGCAAGGGGCCTAGCCCAAGAATGCAGCTAGGAAGGGCTAAGCCAAGCTGATCAAGTCATATTCAAGCAATTCAAAATCAAGTCATACCAACACTGTATAAGAACAGCTTCCAGATCCTTGTCCATTTTTTGGAAACAACTCCCTGAGTCCGAACATGTTCTCCTGTTGCTCTTGGTCCTTTCCCTGCACCTAAATCCTGGACTTTGAGGGGCAAATGACATGGGTTTTGTAATTCGTTAACTAACATAGTTATTTTGTATTTTAATTTGATTTATTTTCTTTCTTCTAAAATGATGTTCAGGTTTATTAGCTTTTAACATTCGAAACAAGCTGAAGACCAGCTCCAGTAAGAAGAAGTTTGTAAGTACATCTGGCTTATCTCTTTCGTGAACTCTAAACAACCTTTTTCCTTACAATTTACACTTCTTCTGACCTCAGATCTCATTTTAATGAACATGTGTGATATTATGGGATGCAAATATGTAACATGTTTGACTACATGTAACTGATTTCCTATGCAAAGGGGAGGTTACTTTTATTCTGTCCAATCAACTTTCCCTGGCATTTTCTTTGTTGTGTTAACTATAAAAAAGGAGTGAAACATGGGGCTCAAGGTTCTCTCTTCCTTTTTCATAGAGAAACTCACTTTATCAGGGTACCCTAATAAGCTGCTTTTAAATGATCTTTTGACTCAGTTGCTTATTGGGAAGGTAAACTGAGGCAGAACCTAGGGTCAGATTTGGCTTTCAACTTGACATTTGATCTAGCTCAAGTAATCCTCTTTTGTCCAATCCTTGAATTGTAACAGGCAACTGTGCCTCTGCCTTTGCCTCTCAGATGATCAATTAGCAGGTAACTAACAACTCAAGTAAACAAGGCAAATTGTGAATTGCTTGAATAATAATAACAACAATAACAACAACAATATAGCCTCGACATTGACAAAATCAGTCAATTGCAAAAGCCAGCTTTATTTGGAACAGCTTACATTCTGCGATGATACATTTAATGCTTATCAAATCCTACAATAAATAATAATTTATTAAATTTATATGCCACCCAACTCCCAGGGCAGGGGTTTTTTGGGGGGTTTTTTTTGGGCTTCAAGTGCTTTCTGGCTAATTATTGACTTAGTTCTGGTTATTTCCAGAAAGTTTATAATAAAACCTTTCAAATTTGTATTTGCCTGGCTTTCTGCTTTGCATAGGTGGCACAAGATACTCTTGTACCTAATTTTTTAGTTTTGTATTAATAAATGTGGGCGGGTTAAAATATTTGCCTTTCAACTACAAGGCGGCTTAGCTGTGAGTTTGTGAAAAACCCAAACATGTGTTTCATATGGATCAGCACAAATGTGCCTGTTCCTGCATAAAAATAAAGGAAAAGCTTTTTCCTGTCCAATTGTGCTTTTCCCTGTCCGGCACTAGAGGGTGATGCTAATCTCCGTTTCTTAGCTGAGGGAGCCTGTGTTATCCAAAAACACTTTTGTGGTCATGTGGCCAGCATGGAATAGCATTCTCTGACCCTGGGAAAGAGGATGGATGATTGTAACAAGCACAAATAGCCATTCTCTTGCATCTCATAGATGGCTACCAATAATGCCTAAAATCAAAAGAGAGGTAGAAAAAGGATCAGTGACATAACCCTTGTGGATAATGGATAGATTTGATAACCTAGCCCATTTTCCTTGCAATAAACTTGGCTAATTAGATATTGTTATTATCAGAGAGCTTGACACCCAGTCTGCTCTATACAATTTGTAGCCATGAGCATTCCTGCATTGTGGTCGTGCTGGTGGGGAGAAGGGGACAAATAAAAGAATGTGCATGGCAATATTGTGATGCAAACACAGTCTCTTACATACTTGCATGTGGTATCATGATGTATTTATTAAAGGGCAGAATTTGCGTTGTGATACTGCAAAGTACATCTCATCATTTGGACATCATGATAACAAGCTGTGGGCACCGATGCTTATAGCCTCTTCCTCACTTTGTTGGCTGGAATTGCCTCATAGTGACATTCAGGCTCTAGCTACTCTCATCTTCATTTCCCCACAATTCCTTTGGGTCCCATATTACCTCAAAGATATCTCAAGAAGAAAATGTGACTGATGACTGCTGGCTGAAATTCTGATACTAGCCAACCAAGAAGAAAAGGCGGGGTAAGGCTTCAAGATCTGATAAACTGGGGAACGTGAGAGGAATATAAAATGATGGAACACCTGGAAAAGAAGTTACAGGAGGTTATGAAAGGAGCATATAAGATTAAGGGGCTGATAAACATGTGATATAGGTATAAAAGGGGAGTTAATAAAACAGCTTACAGGGTGGGTATAACTACAGTTCAGAAAGATGGCAGAATAGGCAGTGTCAGCTCTCCCAGATAGGAAACATGACTAGATAAGCTAATTCTACTTTGTTGTAAGGCTAGATTAATAGAATCTTACAAATCTGAAGGTTCAAACTTCCCACAATCACTTTTAGCTCCTTGAACTATTAGGGTCCTTCCTAGGTTTCTCTGACTATTTTAAGCACTGGGGGAGGGCGCCCCTCTCTCTTGTCTGATTGTTTCCTAGGCAGCATCTCTTCCCTTTATCCCCCCAAGGTCATCCACACATTCCATTACAGGTGGGGACAGGAAAAGTGATGGGATGGCTAGAGAAGGAGAACTGGGCCAGGAATTGTGACTGCGGAACTAAGAAAAGTGTCAGAAGGAGGTGTATGAACTTCAGAGAAAAGGGGGAGCAGGGAGAGCAGAAAGAGTTCAACAAGAATAAGGAGAGAGAGAGAGAGAGAAGAAGGAGAAGGAGAAGCAGAAGAAGAAGAAGAAAAGAGAAAGAAAGAAAGAAAGAAAGAAAGAAAGAAAGAAAGAAAGAAAGAAAGATAGATCAGTTGGCAACTGTACCAGTTGGTCTCCTTGACTAACCTCCAACTCTCAGCCTCATATTTCACCGGACTGCATATGCCTCACATCCACCTAATATAATTAAGTAATAATAAATAACGAATATAAAATACAATTGTGTTGGACTAAAATAGAAGGAAATAATGGAAAAGTTCAGTTTTAAGATAAGGTGCTGAATCATTCTGTTAATATGACACTTTGGTCAACTTGGCCAATACTGTGGTGCTGATAAAGTCTTAATGGTGCTAAAACATCTCTCTAATGAAAGGCTAACACACAAAATAAGGGTCTGTACCATTATTCAGTGAGAATAACCTTGAGAGGCAGGAGGGGGAGCTGCAACCAAAATAATGGTCAAAGAAGAGACATCTCAATCCACCGAAGGAATGGGTGTGTGGAAATCATCTCAGAATTGACCCTATCTAGTTCTCTGAGAAGGCAGGATGGGAAGAAGTGTATTCAGACTTAGACGAATCTGTTACTGTAACCTTGTAATAAAAGTAGCATTAGTATTCCTGTTTTTGATTTCCTGGTCTGGACTACCTGGAAAGGTTGACAGGTTCACAAAGAAAATGGAACACTGTTAGATTATTTGGATGATTGGACTGAAATAATCAAGTAAATTCATAAACAGAAATTCAGGTGAAAATTCACCCACTTCATCACAGAATCTCATGGAATGTACATACTGTACATTTCAATTAGATGGGCACATATTACATTAATGTCAAAAAGAGAAAAATAAACATAGAAAGTTGTGGATTGTCTGCTTTCCTTTTGGTTATTGTTATGGCTCAATACTGCTTATATTATTATTTTTTTGTTCTGGATTTTCTTCATTTTCCAATACCGACTAGCTATTACATGATACCATGCTTCTTGTTTATTATCCCTCTTAAATAGTCCAAAATGTCCAAGAAATACCTTACATGGGCTGGAGGGGGCATTTAGGAGAGTGATGCAGTCTGGAGTTAGCATTCAATTTGCCAGTGAAATTCTCCTATCACTTTTATGACACTCTAAACCCTTATTGATTTGTTTCATTGGTTTGATTCCTATTGCTTTCTTATGCTGCCTGTTGACCATTTGTAATACTTCCAAAGTTGTAAGGGTGTTATGTCTGCCTCTGCTGTTTCCAGAGAGAGCTAATATTATTTTCAAGCATCATGAATCAATAAATGGATTGATACGCTTCAGTGAAATTCTTGAGCCCTGCAGTCTTTGACACCGATTATATTTTTTTACCCTCTGACCCACTGAGTTGTAAAAGTGCAAATTCAAACAGAATTGGTCATCAAATTAAGATCAACCCTTCCAACCTTGGCATACCTGTGCAGCAGATGTGATTTAAAAAAAATCCTCTACTGGGTTAAAATAATATTATTCTCCCTCCTTGCATTGTGCTTCTTATAAGTGATTCAATTTGTATTTTTAAAGGTAGAATAATTGGGTAGTAAAAATAATGAACTGGGGTTTTGTCACTGAAGGAATCCCATGTGAATGAAATGATCTAGATGACATATCTGTAGGGAGCTTAGATCACGTTACATCAACACAGCAGATTGGCAAAATGATCTGGGAAGGAGGCCGTGAGGAATATACGACAACGGCATTTTGCTTGTTGTGCTGCTCACATCTCCAGAGCAGCTCATTTCCTAACCTCCATGTAGATGACAGAGGATTTAAATTACTGGGAGTTTATAAACTTCTATTGCTTCTCATTCCGGAGATTTTTAATTAGCAACCACTTATTAATTATTAATTAATTAATTAATTACAAACAGAGATTTCCCTAGAATGATAAGAGAGGCAATAGAAATTTATAAGCCCCCCCGAGCCACAGCCACTTACATGATGGTTAGCTATTGGTGGTGGGCATTCTGTTTTATTAAAGACAGCCAGCATATATGGACGGAACATCTGTTGCCACGTTCAGTTTCAGATCTCTGATGAAGAAGCCAGTAGCCCGTAGCAGCCATGAAAACACACAAGCAACCCAAGAGATTGCTGAAATGAAGATCCTGCCATGTGTGGTATTTGTGCTGCTCCTTGATCAACTCTATACCTGCATCAAGAAATCACTGTCTCCTTTGGAGAGCAGAGGTGTTCCTCTGCCGTGTACTTGAAACTGTTTAGATCAGCAGTGTGCATACTAGTGCTCCAGGGCAGATTTTTTCCCCCATTGGCTCTTGCTTCCCCCCCCACCCCTTGCAATTTGTAGGATCATTTTTAAATCATGGAGGAAACCAACCTAGAAGAAACGAAGGAGGGAGGGCAGGATGGGAATCTGGCTGGATGCTGAGTTTTTTACACCTCCCCCCCAGTAGTGGGTTTCAAAACCTGTTGCTGCTGGTTCACTCATGAGTGTGCTTGCGCTTGAGCCTGAGCGCAACGCTTCTGCACATGTGCAGAAGTGTCCAGGTGGGTGGGCGGAGTCTCCTGCCGCCGCTGTGACTACTACCCAATCCGGGGCAAACCAGTAGCAACCACCACTACCCCCCCCTGCAATATCTTGGAGAAATGCTCATCTAGAATTCTTCAACTTAGGGAGGGTAATATCGAAGATAAGTATAAGCCCCCTTAAAAATGCTTCTGAGGGTCCACAGAGTGAAATGGTGACTTTATGGAAGTATCTTCCAATACAAAAAATGGGGAGCTTTTTTTGCTAAGCACAGTAGATACCATGATTATAAGTTTAGGTTGAGAATCGTGTTCAGAACCGGAAGATTATCAAGCAGACCCAACATCATTTTATCAGGGAATTAAAGACTGTTTGCACAACTTATGGACAATGTGTTTATCAATGCATTCCACTCGTTGTTTTTCTTACAGATGTCCTGTGTAAAGAAACAGATGGTAATGAATGGATTTGTTTTGATTATCATGAACTCAGCTGAAAGAACGTGCCAGATTTTCAGTCTCCCTTTCATACCCAAATAGTATAAAAAAGAGATTTGGGGGCAATGATTGTTCTTTATTTTGGAACATAGTAGAAGAAATAAATGAATGCCATCCTGCCTGCCCCCTTCCCCCAGCTTTCCTTAGACTTTGGGCACATAGGAAAGGGTTGGGATCCCCCGATTGCTTTTCAGATATCTCAGCAATGCAGAAAGGATGCTTTCAAAAGTTAAAAGATTAACTTAGGTTCCTGTTCAGATAACAGCCTGACTGATCTATAATAGGACTTTAGAAGATTAATTTTGAGCAGGTTTGTGAGAATCTTTAATGATTTCTGAAATGCAGGATTAAGATGAAAGCTTGGTCATTCTTGGTCACTGAAATAATTTGCTTTTAATGACAATGATGGATCAGTAAAAATTGTAAACTCAATCTCTTAAAGAAGGAGTGTCAAACTCAAGGCCGATGGGCTGGATCCAGCCTGTGAGATGCTTAGATCTGGCCTGCGGGGCCACCCTGGAAACAGCGAAGGACCGGCCTGCGGTGTCTCTGCCAGTGAAAACAGAGATCGGGAGCCCGTTTTCACTGGCAGAGCACTTGGGCCACCATAGGCGCCCCGACACGAGTGATGTCAGGCTGGCCATGCCCAGGCTGGCCATGCGCACCCCGGCCCCCCAAGGTCAAATACAACCCTGATACAGCCCTCAATAAAATTGAGTTTGACACCCCTGTTTTAGAGGGAGTACAATATCTTCCAGAACAAGACTTTGGAGATAGCAGCCAGCAGCCATAACAATATCTCTCCTTTCTCTAAATTACATTTGAGTTTACTGATCCTTATCCTCTTTGTTACTATACAACCATTGATTTGACATTTTTGCTCCCCCCCCTTCAATGAATGAGAAAAGGAAGATGGCTAGCTAGATAAAATGCAGGATTGGGTCTTTGGTTTTTTTTTTTTTAAAAAAAGAATGTCTGAATTGCCATCTGCTTTTAAAGGCTGTACTACTTCACTTTCATTTTCTCAAAGGACATCCGCGTAGCATATCTGTTGTGCCTTAGAACACTTTCTCTTCACCTACAACATTAAATAAAAATGAATGATAAAATAAAATAGCTGAAATTGTGCAAGATGCCCAAGTCTTATTTTTAAGTTCTTTTGAGATCGCCTGAAGTCCCTGCAGTCTGAAATTGCTGATATGAAATTGGTAAAATCGCAAAAGATTTGGCTATGGAAATCCTCAGTTATCTAGGCCATGGTTGTTTCAAAGGTGCTTTTTCAAAAGGCAACTGTTTTTCCCTGAAGATGTTTCGCTTGTCATCTAAGAACCTTCTTGGGTGAGAAGTGAAACATCTTCAAGGAAAAACCAAGCCCGACTGCCTTTTTTGAAAAAACACCTTTGAGACAAAAGATTTGATAATTTGGTGTAACCCGGTTGGAAGGGGCATTGTGTAATAAGAAAATATAGCATTGTTTGGGATATATGGGAAAAAACTCCCAGAAAAATCTCCATTCCCTAATTACCTTTCTAGGGACTTGAGAAACAGTAAAACCTGTCAGTTATAAAAACAGTTGAAGGTTAAAGAAAGTTGATAAAATTGGGAGAAGATATTAGGAGGTGAGCATAGGTCTGTGGAATCAAAGTAAATTTAAGTTGGATCCAGTGGTGGAATTCATTTTTTTTAAACTACTGGTTCTGTGGGCATGGTTTGGTGGGCGTGGCAGGGGAAGGATACTGCAAAATCTCCATTCCCACCCCATTCTGGGGCCAGCCAGAGGTATTATTTGCTGGTTCTCTGAACTACTCAAAATTTCTGCTACTGGTTCTCCAGAACCTGTCAGAACCTGATGAATAGCACCCTTGGATGGATCCCACCTCTATGAAAAGCAGCTGAGTTCCCAGAATACCCTCTTTGTTTTTTCAGTATATTGTTGCTTTTGTAGTACAACCCCTTACCTCAGAGTACCTACCCCATATCTGACCTCTTTGATTTATAAGAGGATGCTACATCCAGTCAAATCTAATCTTTCTTTATCCAAATCTAACCTTGCTTTATGCAATCAGCTGCATAACTAATTTGCAGAGCTCTACATAGAGATATTGTAACCCTGCTCACTTAAGGTTTTGTCTTTGCTGTCTCTGGTACTGTAATGATCTGTGCTTCAATGGAATTGTGGGGTTGTTTTTGTGGTTTAAATGAACTTTTATGGACATTGTGAGAGAAATTTCTCCTACAAACTTTGCCTGACTCTGCTTGCTCTTTTCCCTATGTGTTTGTTTACAAAGCAATTTCAGCAGCAAACAAGTTGAGAATATTCCCATAAGGGGGAAAGGGGGGGGGGTAGGAATATTCCAGAAAACATAAAATAAAATAAAATAAAATCCCAGATCCCCGGTGTTTACATTTGGTTGAGCATAGTTATCAACCTCCATCGTATACAAATGAAGAAATCACAATATTTTTCAGGGTTTTTTTTTTCTGAGATAGTTATTTCTGGCGGGTCTTTCCTGGTGTTTGTGAAAGCAGCAACTGCTATGATTAATAGCGTTTTCTGCCTCAAATCATCTTTTGCTGTCAGCACTACCAAATTGATAAGAATGAATGAGCTTAGCATGAAAAGCCAGCCTTGTTCCTGCTTTCTGCTAAGCCAATTAGTGCCTCTTTTTATAAGTGTTCAATTGGCCCATTAAACTTGCAGCCTTCAAACAATAATTCAACATCAGATGTGACGATAACTTATCAGAAAAGAGGGTTGTAACCCTTTTGATTGGTTACAAATAAATATGTACTCTTAGAGATCAGGGAACCATCATCGGTAGGACTGGAATGTGTTTACTCACTAACGTAAATCTAAAAGATAACAATATATTTCAAGGAAATCACGTGAAATGGGACTGTTAGAATTAGGGCATGAAAACTGATTTCTTGGCTGAGTGAGGGTGATCTGTGGGAAATTATCTCTGCAACAAAACAAGCTTGTGATTTCCCCCACCCCTCCTTCTTCTATTTCAGCTCACTGAAATATGCATTAGAATAATGTGTCTCCATTGCTGTCAACTGCCGTTGTGTATATGAATGCGTGTTCAGTTTTGGTCTGTTTCTCTTTGGGTTTATAATTAAATATAGATTTATAAATGGTTTGTCTTGATAATGTAAGATACTATAAGGAATATAAAATGATAATTATATTCTGTTAGTAGTCTCTCCCTCCCTCTCTCTCTCTCTCTCTCTCTCTCTCTCTCTCTCACACACACACACACACACACACACACACACACACACACACACAATTTCCCAGGTCTAGTAGGGATCAATTTGAAAGCAATATGTATTAGACCCCAATTCTCTCCTTCCGAGGGGGTCAGCGGGTAGAAAAAAAAATGCAGTTTATCATGGAGCATTTCCTCTGCTCTGGGAATACAGTGTGATCAGGATGACATTCGTGTTCTGTATGACAGCAATGAGGAGGCAACGGCAACACTTAATCAAGGGACCGAATGTGAGTTCTAAGAATTTCATTCATTTGCCAAGTGATTGTATAACTTAAACCAAGGGTTGAGTGCAGGGGTGGGTTCTACATTTTTTTACTACCGGTTCTGTGGGTGTGGCTTATTTTGTGGCCATAGCTTGATGGTCATGTGATAATTATTTAGGATTTAGCTGAGGTACTGATCTACCAGGCTTTTAACTGTTTGCAGAGCCATACCGGTCTACCCATTTGTTTTTGGAGCAAACCGGTCTACCCATCTAGGGGGTGGTGCTCACCTCCGTTTCAAAGCTGAAGAGCCAGCGCTGTCCAAAGACGTCTCTGTGGTCATGTGGCTGGCATGACTAAATGCCAAAAGCGCATGGAACGTTGTTACCTTCCCACCAAAGGTGGTCCTTATTTTTCTACTTGCATTTTTTACATACTTTCGAACTGCTAGGTTGGCAGAATCTGGAACAAGTAATGGGAGCTCACCCCGTTACACGGCACTAGGGATTCAAACCGCTGAACTGCTGACCTTTCGATCAACAAGCTCAGCATCTTAGCCACTGAGCCACCACGCCCCTTGACATGACTTTAATGCTACTCCTATCATCAGATTCCTGCAGTATATAAAAGATCTGGAAAATCAGAAGCAAACAGAATCTGTACATATGCAAACCATTCTTTCTGCTGAAAAGGGGAGGATAAAGAGGTTTAAAAATTGAACCTTGTTTCCACTCTAATAGGGTTTCCATTTTATGCTTGGCATTCTTTTTTAATGGTCTTTCTAGTTTTTTGCAATAAGCATAACTTCTCCAAGAGAATTGCCCTTGAACCTGTGAAGCTTCTTTCTCCAGTATTGGCCAGGAAAAGCCTGACAACTGATCTTGGCAATGGCTACAATTTTTTAAAGATACCTAGGACAAGGTGGCTGAGGAAAAGGAGTTCGTTGAACAGGATAAGACAATTGCAATAAAATTAGAATAAATGAAAGAAGTCATAATGTAGCTGTTCATAGGATGTTCTTTAGAGGCATAACACTCTGGATGAAAAAAAGCTCTAAAATAGGATTGGTAGCACCCAGTTATATAAGCACAAATAGAATCAGTGTGGTACCCTTTAATTTTTCAACATCCAATTTTAGTTCAAATTTTGGTGACAACTTAATCAAGGCTGTCAAGAGGTCTCTTAATGTCAAGTCCTATGTAAAAAACAACAACAAAAAAACCCAAATCAAATTATAGTCTCTTAGATTTTCTAAATCCTGAGTCCTGGAGCAAGCAATTAAAATTAAACAAATTGCTAAATCTAGTAATTGAAATTTTTATTTTTTTTAGGAAGGGATAGTGGAAATGAAAACATTCAAGTTCAACTTCCACTAATCTGTACTTGAAGGAGGCCTGGCAGACAACAAACTGCCCACACCTTATATATATTGCATTTTAATCATTACGCCACCAAGGCTACTATATATATATACTACTATATATATATATATATATATATATATATATATATATATATATAGTGTGTGTGTGTGTGTGTGTGTGTGTGTGTATGTATGTATGTATGTATATATATATAGTAGCCTTGGTGGCATAATGATTAAAATGCAGTATTGCAGGCTAACTCTGCCCACAGTCTGGAGTTCGATCCTGATGGAGCTCAATGTTGACTCAACCTTCCATCCTTCCAAGGTTGGTAAAATGAGGATCCAGATTGTTGGGGGCAATAGGCTGACATTTGTAAACCACTCAGGGAATGCTGCACGCACTATGGGACAATAAGTCTAAGTGCTATTGCTATATACACACCAATAAACTCCCCTCCCCCCCCCCCCAAATCCCCAAAAACTGAAATTTGGCAGGAAATTGCCAAATAAAGTATTATAATTTTCTCCTGAGTTTTGATGGCATCTTTCTGAAAACAAAACAAAACAAAACTATGTTAAGCCTCTGGCTATTTTAATGAGCTTGTGACAATTTAACATCCTGTTCTGTTCCAATGGGAAACAAAAGTTTAAACATTTGCCCTAACATTCGGTTATATCATAGTTGGTATAATATATACTATATACTATATAATATAATATAATATATATTACTATATAATATAATATATAATATATACCAACTATTATACCAAAAATCACAGAGAAATGTAATTTTAAAAACAAATGATTGGGGTACAATACAGGGGTGAAATGTAAAATTTGTTACTACTGGTTCTGTGGGCGTGGCTTGGTGGTGGTGGTAGGGTTATGTGACTGGGTGGGCATGGCCAACTTTTTTTAAAAAAACTTTTCAAAGCATTTTTTCTAATGCTTTGAAAAGCCTCTGCCGATCAGGCAACTCAGCTGGGATTGTCAGAGGCTTTTCAAAGCATTTTTTTTACCACCTCTTCGGCCAAGAGGTTGCAGAAAAAATGCTTTGAAAAGCCTCTGACGATCCCAGCTGAGCCGCGCGATCATCAGAGGCTTTTTTTTTTTACTTTTAAAAGCATTTTTTCGTCGGAAGAGGTTGTAGAAAAAATGCTTTTAAAAGTTAAAAAAAAAAGCCTCTGATGATCGTGCAGCTCAGCTGGGCATGGTGGGGGGGAGGTGCAGGGATTTTGCTACCGGTTCTCTGAACCACCTGCCGCCATCGCTACCGGATCAGGCAATCCGGTCTGAACCAGGAGCATTTCACCCCTGGTATAATACTTCCCTCTATTAATGGACTGCCTGTAGGGAAGATATAACCATATTTAAGTGAAATATGTTTATGTACAATCTGCTCCAGGAGCATGAGTTCAGCAAAATCCAAGATTTGCGCTTGGGTGGAGAGTTGCAATCACTCCGTGAAATCTAGTTACATTCTCCCTACAGACATTTCCCGTCACAGACATTTCATTAGAGGTAATGAAGGGAAGGAAAGGTATAGCATATGCCCTCATCATGTACTTGGGCAGATTTTTCATCCTCCCAACATATGAGGAACACATATGGAGAGACGTATACGTGCACATGTACACACACAAATCACAACATGCCTGCAATGGGAAGAAGCTCTCTATTCTTCTCACCAGTTATGATTGCATCAGGGAAACAAAGCTGGGTGACACAAATGTTGTCTAATAGATCAAATTAGTGTTCCGTTTAGAGGATGCCATCTTGTAGGATCTCATCTTAAATGTACTATACAAATTTAAAAAAAAAATCTTTTAGGAACTGAGAATCTTAAGAGGAAGCAAGTCCTTTTGATTTCTTATTTTCCTTATGGCTTATAGTCTTGATGCTTCTCAATGAGCCACGGTGTGTGTGGATATCTCACATATATGAAAGGTCCAAATTATGTCCTATTCTTTTTTTGGCCAAGACTAGCTTGCCTATTTACAGGATTTGGAGAGGAATAAAATTACATCCCTGGACTTTTACATGCCCTCTTTAGAAGGTTTATCTGCCAAAAGATCTATTCAAACAATTACTTCAGTAGTTGGAAGGGGCTTGCTCTTGGCTTTATTTAGAAAAACTTAGTCCCAATCTCATCAATATGCCACTGAACAGGGATTGCTTCTTCCCAAGGAGAAGATCCATAGCTGCACATAATCCCAGCATTTGGGAGAAAAGCCAGACCTCAGGGCAGTGGTGAAATCCAATTTTTTTTACTACCGGTTCTGTGGGTGTGGCTTGGTGGGTGTGGCGTGGCAGGCATGGCTTGGTGGGCATGGCAGGGGAAGGATACTGCAAAATCCCCACTCCCTCCCCACTCCTGGGGGAAGGATATTGCAAAATCTCCATTCCGACCCCACTCTGTGGCCAGCCAGAGATGGCATTTGCCAGTTCTCCAAACTACTCAAAATTTCTGCTACCGGTTCTCTGAACTGCTCAAAATTTCCACTACCAGTTCTCTAGAACCTGTCAGAACCTCCTGGATTTCACCCCTGATCCCCAGCCACCAGAGGATTTTCTTCATGTTGCAACACAGAGAAGGGACAATCTGGTTCCTACCTTCCATCTCTGTCCTGTTGTTGTGGTCTACATTAAAGGGTGAAGGTGGGGTTAAGGAAATTCCCTTTGAGAATATCCAAGCTAATTGCTCACAATTTTGTTTTCAGAGACTCTGGAAAGTTCTGCGATTTTATACAGATAGATAGTGTTAGATTGCTGTTGTTAAATCGCCTCTTATATCTTGCCTGTTGTTCATGTCTCTCTTTTGCCTGCTTTTTCTCCTGTTTTGCCTGTTAATTGTTTTTGGTTTAATTGTTTAATACATTGCTTAATAAATAAACTTCAAGCTACATTTTTAAAACTAGTTTTAATGGATGGCACATATACTTGCTCTAATCTGATATAGGGATTGGATAACTAAACTGGGAAATATCCACAGTATTTTCCAATCCTCCTTTTTGTCTTGCTATAGTTGTTAATACAGCAAATTGCAATCCCAATAAAATGAAGAATTCTGTGCCAATTTGGCTGAACTTTGGGAGCAAAGGAGGGGAAATAAGCACTTGAATAAGACAAGGGTCCAGGAACAGCTGAACAATTGAAGAGAACAAGAAAGGGATCAACCCAGGCAAAGGGAAGTGCTGTTCTTTACCAAGAACCTTATTTAGTGCCACTTCCTTTTTTGTGTCTGGATTCCACCCTCAAAATATTCAAATACATGTCCTCCAGTGGTAGGTTTCAGATTTTTTTTACTACCGGCTTTTTTGGCAGCTTTTTCTGTGGGTGTGGCTGTGTGGGCGTGGCATGGCTTGGTGGGCATGGCAGGGGAAGGATACTGTAAAATCTCCATTCCCACCCCATTCCAGGGGAAGGTTACCGCAAAATCCCCATTTCCTCCCGATGAGCTGGGATTTGGGAGGCAGAGAATAGATGGGGGCGGGGCCAGTCAGAATTTTTACTACCGGTTCTCCAGAACTGGTCAGAACCTGCTGAAACCCACCTCTGATGTCCTCCTTCAGTTTAAGGCACAGCAAAACTATTGAGAAAATTGAAAACTTCCTCTTAAGGGCTTTCCTAGATTTGACCAAACCCCATCCCCCCTAGCATTTTGCTTTTGCACTTCTTCCTTGAAGCTAACAGATGGTGTGCCACTTCTCTTTCTCCCTCGCACAATTGTAAGTTCATAGTACATGGGAGACCAGGAACAAAATATTGCCGCACGGAATATTGATAATTTATCCCATTACTTTTCCTTCTCTAATCAGCCTCATTGGCACGGAATTCACAGTCCTCGTTAAACTGCACTTATTCCCCTAAATGTGTATCTACAGTAATTCAATGACCCTTGAAGTTCCTCCTGAATTGTTGCTATCTGTCTTGTGCACAACCTGAGCCTTGGAAAGAGAGGACAGTACTACTTTGGAATCTGAAATGTCAAATTTTCTTAGCATTCCTAAAAACTTGTAATGAACTTACCCCACTTAACAGAAAGATGTAATTTCTGCTGAGTTGAGGATCACATCAGGATATGAAGGCCACAAATTAGGGCTGTGTTGTAATATGACTCTGAGTTTTCGGGAGATTCATTTTTTTCCCTTAATGGTTAAAAAGCGTTCCCAAAGCATTTGCAAAGCTTTAAATGCCCATATTGCTCTAAATCAGAAAAGGGGTTCTGATAACCATTGTGACCCTTGGCTTCCCTTTTCACCTCCATGATCTGTGACTTCTCATGGATTATGAATGCTAACATGCTTGTGGAGAAGGCACAGAAGAGGCTGTACTTCCTGAGAATGCTCAGGAAGATAAATCTACCGTATCTCAGCATCTACTTCTGTCCTACTATCGCAGCACCATTGAGAGTGTCCTGACATATGGTATTCTTGCATGGTATGGGAGCAGCTCTGTAGTGGACAAAAAGGCTCTACAGAGAATCATTAAAACTGCCCAGAATATCATCGAGCTCCAGCTACCAGCCCTGGATGACATCTTCGAATCTCGCTGTTTGAGAAAGTTGCACAACACCCTCAGAGACTCTTCCCATCCTGCTTACAATCTTTTTGGACTGTTGCCTTCTGGCAGAAGATATAGAACAATTAAAACTTGGACCACACATTTTCTGAATAGTTTTTATCCCAGAGCTATAATTGCACTCAACAATGAACTAAAGGGCCACCATCAGTGAGCTGTTGGACAGCATTACTTGGTCTGTTGTGTGGATGTTTGGGTGGTTTAGGGGTGGAGAATTGTGGTGGGTGGGAGTGTGTTTGGGGATTGTTATGTGTGTTGGACCTGGTCTTTGGGTGTTAAGTGAATTTCGTTGGATGGGTATACTGTGTATACACATACAATGACAATAAAGTTATTTATTTATTTCTGTGAGCTGCAGTATATTCTTTCTCAAACCAAATGATCTCCTTTGGGCTCCTAAGCATTTCCTTTGGAAAAATGTTCAATACCCCTCAATAAGAAAGAAAATTCTGCTTCAATAGACAATTACCAATGGATGGACAAAGGGGAAAATCTGCCATTGGGTTCAGTGAGATTGATTATGTCAAAAGCAGTGGTGGCACCATGGTTCGAATGCGGTATTGCAGACTAATTCTGCCAACTGCCAACAGTTTGATTCTCAATGGCTCAAGGTTGATTCAGCCTTCAATCCTTCAGAGTTCGGTAAAATGAGGACCCAAATTGTTGGGGGCAATAGGCTGACTCTGTAAAGCACTTAGAGAGGGCTGTAAAGCATTATGAAGCGGTATATAAATCTAAGTGCTATTGCTATGTGAGATTTACCAGAACTGAGTTCTCTGTGGTCTTGAAGAAACCCAGCCAATGTCTGACTTTTTCCAGGTAAAAATCTGCATCAAAATCTACTTCCTTGTGGGAAAAGGGCGTTCCTCAAATAAACTGCTTAAAACAATTAATTGTGTGGCAAATAATTGGAATGATTTTGAAGCAAACAAAATTATTACCCTTGGAGGGGTTTGAAATCCACCACTCAAACTCTTATAAGTTGGTGAAAAGTTTTTCCCTCTCTCTCCCTCAGTTGCAGGACTTGTATTATTCTATTAATTTTCTCCCCAGCAAAATTAACTAGTAACTTATGCCCAGGCTAGAATTCCAGTTAATCATGTATTATTAATTAAAATATCAATCTTAAGGCAAAGTGCATAAACAAGTGACAAAGGAAAAAAAGAGTCACAATCTGCTGAGGGGGTATAAGCAACCATCATTATTAGACTCCTTTCTGTAATATATCAAACAACTAGTATACACAGAGGCGTCAGACTAAACTAATTTATCATATTTTATCATATTTACTCGGTTACAAGATACTTTCACTCCCCGTTTTTCCAAAAAGAGCCTGTTTGCATGTTTGTCCATGAACATTAACCTTAAAGGCAAAGAACCAATGGCCCTGAAGGTGTTGTCTTCTGAAAAATTTGCTCAAAATTGTACACACAAATCTGTATGTGGTGCTGAGCAATAGCGAGCAGCAATCTTAAATTCTGAGCCAAAGTAGAAAATGCTCACATACAGTAAAATGGAACAAGTAAAAAAAAGAAAAATCCTTCTTGCATCCCTTTTATTAAAATCAATTAAATTCCTGGAGGTGGTGGGAGGAATAGCAAAATGAAAGAAAGGTTAGACTGGGGGATGGAGATTTTGCTTCCAGGACAAGAGGTAGAATTATAGACGGAATTATGGGTCATTTAGCTGATGTTGCCAAAATTTAATTTCATTAAGCATGACACACATTATTCTGGCCTCGGGTTAGAAGTGAAGCTTTATCCACAATAAAGCTCTTGAATTGAGAGCATGTATATGACCGGATCTATTGGCCAACATGACAACATTAATAAAAATTGATGTGGGGCAATGGAGGTGGGCAGAAAGGCCACCTGTCTGAGGATCCAAGCTCAGAAAGGGTATCAAATTTAGATGCATTATATTATTAAAAAAAAGTAAAAAGTATGAGAATTATACCTCACTCTTTGACTTTAGAGACCTTGCTTTATTTCCATTGGCTATCATATTGGCTAACATACCATAATTTTTATTATGGTTAGGGATATCCAAAAATAAGACATTATTTGAATCTCTGTAAGTTCCTGAAAGAGTCTGGACATATTTGAAACATTGAAATAGAATCTTTACAATAGTCCAACTAAACAGCTAAACAGACTTATTGGTTGGAGATCAGGGCCAAAAACCAAGATGGCAGTCTTGGCCACTAACTTGCCTTTTTATTTATTTATTTATTTTTCACATCTCTAACTTGCCTATCTGCTTCAAAGAGGGACTCTTTTGCCCATCCTTGGTGGACACCCTTGGTGGAGACTGAAACAGAAAGAATAATAGTTTAACTACGGTAGCCCAGCTGTTCATTCTGTCTACCATTCTGTAGTCTGTCCTACTAAAGCTTATTCAAAGTTAATGGAAGATCAAAGGATAACATTCAAAACATAGCCGACTCTAATTAAACTACCACCCCAAAAGTTTTTTTTGAAAGGGATTTGCACTATTTCCAAAATGATTGAGCCTATAGTTTGGTTATATGGAAGAGTTTCTATAAATGCAGGCTATCTCCTGAGAAACATCTCTCAGTAAACCTGGTCAGGGAAACAGAGTAGAATTGATATAGAGTTCTTCTCTGAATCTATCTTTTCCAACAAGGCATCCTCTCCAATGGTGAAATTCAATTTTTTTTACTACCGGTTCTGTGGGCATGGCTTAGTGGGCATGGTGTGGCTTGGTGGGCGTGGCTTGGTGGGCATGGCAGGGGAAGGATACTGCAAAATCTCCATTTCCACCCCACTCCAGGGGAAGGATACTGCAAAATCCCCATTCCCTCCCCACTCTGGGGCCAGCCAGAGGTGGTATTTGCTGGTTCTCTGAACTACTCAAAATTTCTGCTACTGGTTCGCCGGAACCTGCTGAATACCACCCCTGATCCTCTCCCTTTCTCTCCAGCAAGAAGCTAGATGTTTTTCTTTCAGCTCAAGAAGACTCATGGCTTGACTCTTCAATTTCCTGAAGGACACTAGCATCCTTTTGTTTCCTCCTTAATTGGGGAGCTCAAATGATCCAGAACAATCAGTCAGAAGGAAATTGCATGCAATTAGCTCCTCAAGGCAAAGAATTGGTGTCCTTTGTTGTAAGCTGTGAGCTAGCAACTTTGGAGTGGCCACCTGGCTTCTCCTTGCCACATGCTTCTAGAGCCTCCTTTCAGCCGGATGAGACCTCAACGGCAAGTGAGGAGCCGCTGTAGCAAGCACACACACACACACACACAAAACTGCACTTCAAAACCTGTCGGGTGCAGCTGTGATTAATCAAGCCTATTTACTGCAGTAGCTTCATCAGGAGAAAAGAAAGCCGCTGCAGGGTGATGGCTTTGCAATCAGTGAGGTGTGATGTTGGGCTGAGGGCGGCCTGTCCCTATATCTGTGACCTTGTTGGCTTGGATAGCTGCTGCCTGCTCCTGAGGAGTGACAATCATCAGCCATCTTAAACGATCTTCCCGAAGATCAACTGAGGTCATAATTTCCTAAGCCTGGAGGAGGGGGACTTCTCTGTTCAGCTGCTGGGTCTGATTACAGTTTTCTGGGGAAGAGGATGGCTGGCTGAACTGATAGAATCTAATCTAATACAGTTTGGGAGAGCTAGCTTGACAGAACGGTTCAGCTATGCAGATGAGTGGAACTGCATTGCTACAAGTCCTTGCTTGCATATATACTGCATGCAAACCTCCATCTATACACATTTAATAAAATGACAGAGGAAATTGGAAAGTTTCAAAGAGATGCACAGCACATAGCACTTAGACAAATGAAGAAATTAGACCAAGAACTAAAAAAAAAAAAACCGCAAACCCCTTAAACACTCTGAAATGATGGAATGTTATTAAATTGCAGAAGTGCATAGAAAAGCAATACAGGTAGTCAGTGGTGAAACTGGAATCTTGGTTGCTGAATTAAGCAAGCAGCCCATGTGATTGCTTCACTCAATGGCTGTACTCCGGATTGTGATTGTTAAGCAATCTTCCCAGTTGTTAAGCAGATGGAGTGAAAGTTCAGCTCCCTTCTATGCAGAGAAGGAAACTGCTCCAGTGAATAGAATAGAATAGAATAGAATAGAATAGAATAGAATAGAATAGAATTTTTATTGGCCAAGTGTGATTGGACGCAAAAGGAATTTGTCTTGCTGCATATGCTCTCAGTGTACATAAAAGAAAAGATACGTTCATTAAGAATCATAAGGTACAACACTTAATAATAGTCATAGAGTACAAATAAGCAATCAGGAAACAATCAATATCAATATAAATCATAAGGATACCAGCCACAAGGTTACAGTCATAAGGGGGAGGAAATGGGTGATGGGAACGATGAGAATATGAGAAGATTAATAGTAGTGCAGACTTAGTAACTAGTTTGACAGTGTTGAGGGAATTATTTGTTTAGCAGAGTGATGGCTTTTGGGAAAAAACTGTTCTTGTGTCTAGTTATTCTGGTGTGCAGTGCTCTAGAGCACCGTTTTGAGGGTAGGAGTTGAAACAGTTCATGTCCAGGATGCGAGGGGTCTGTAAATATTTTCACAGCCCTCTTTTTGACTCGTGCAGTATACAGGTCCTCAATGGAAGGCAGGTTGGTAGCAATTGTTTTTTCTGCAGTTCTAATTATCCTCTGAAGTCTGTGTCTGTCTCATTGGGTTGCAGAACCAAACCAGACAGTTATAGAGGTGCAGATGACAGGCTGAATAATTCTTCTGTAGAACTGTATCAGCAGCTCCTTGGGCAGTTTGAGCTCAGGTCTTTGGGATCTAAGCTCCATATCTACACCCCACTGGAGGAAGGTCCTCTTCAAACACAGAGGGGAAATGCCGGGGGGGGGGGGACTGTGGGAACAGAGCTTGATCTAAGTTTTGTTTCTGCATCCAGCCAGAGGTATTGGCTGCTCTTTCAGTCACCCTCACCTCCTGGAGACAAGAGGAAGTCCTCTTGGCAAATAGAAGCAGCTTGCAATGCTCCCTGCTGGCTTCTCCATTTTCTGGGGAAGCCAACAGAGAAAATTGCATATGACAGTCACATGATTGCAGATCACATGATTCATGACCAATCATAAGTGCAAATGGGATGACAAGCACTCAGATTGCGGTCATAGGACAGCAGCCTGTGCATAGGATGATGTTTTACAGAGGTCGGAAGTGATTTATGGACGATAAAGTGCCCTTTCCAAGGCTTTCATAATTTCAACAGTGGTTAAACAACTGGTCATAAGTCAAGGATTACCAGTACTTCTATTGGATTTTATATTAGGGGTGAGAAAGCACCATCAAGTCTGGTTCTGAAGGTCTGATCCAGAAATGGCCTTAATTCAGATCAGTGCCTTTTAATGGAGAATGATTTCGCAAAACAGAGGTTTGAAGGGACAAAGAAAATTCTGTAGAACTTTGCTATACAGATTGCATGAGCTAAGTTACTTTCTTTTTAAAGTACCTGTAACTTTGTTATGGGACAGTATGTGATGAGATTTGCAGTACTAATAGTCCAGGCTATGTGGAACACAAGGGGTTAACTTGCAGGTCTTTTTATAAGTTTTATAAGTTTATACATTTATTTAATTTGTATGCCGCCCTCCTCCCGAAGGACTCGGGGTGGTGAACAGCCATAAATAAAACATATAAATACAACATTTAAAACCCACTAAAATCCAATTAAATAAATTTGGCCATAGAAATATTAAAACCCCAATAATTTAAAACAAATTAAAATTTAAAATATTAATTAAAAAAGGGGAATCAGGCCAGGCCTGCCTGACGAAATAAAAAGGTCTTAAGGTGCGTAGGTCCGGGATCTTCTGAATCTCCGGGGGGAGCTCATTCCAGATAGTAGGTGCCCCCACAGAGAAGGCTCTCCCCCTGGGCGCCGCCAGTCAACATTGTTTGGCTGACGGCACCTGGAGGAGGCCCTCTCTATGAGAGCGTATCGACTGGTGGGAGGCCACTGGTGGCAGTAGGCGGTCTCGTAAATAACCAGGTCCTAAGCCATGGAGCGCTTTAAAGGTAGTAACCAAAACCTTAAAGTGCACCTGGAAGACCACCGGGAGCCAGTGCAGCTCACGCAGGAGAGGTGTCACACGGGAACGCCATGTTGCTACCGTAACCACCCGCGCGGCTGCACTCTGTGCCAGTTGGAGCCTCATGAAATTCGTCTCTAGATCATGGTTAGCTATATAATACAGCTCCGAAAAGATAGCCTAGGTAGTCCTCGACTTACAACAGTTCATTTAGTGATGGTTTGAAGTTACAATGGCACTGAAAAAAGTGACTTATGACCTTTTTCACACTTATGACCATTGCAGCATGTGATTTAAATTCAGATGCTTGACCACTGACTCACATTTACGACGGTTGCAGTGTCCTGGAATCACGTGATCCCCTTTTGCAACCTTTTGTAAAGCAAAGTCAATGGGGAAGCCAGGTTCACTTAACCTGTTACTAATTTAAGAATTGCAGCGATTCACTTAACAACTGTGGTGAGAAAAGTTGTAAAATGGGGCAAAACTCACTTCAGCAGTTTCTCACTTAGCAACATAAATTTTGGGCTCAATTGTGGTCGTAATAACAAACTGCTGAGGAACTGACAACAAATATAACATACTATATGGAGAGAATAGGAAAAATAAGAATCCATGTGAGCTGACCCTGATCCTAATCATGGGGATCACTCTGATTAAAGGAGAACCCTTATTGATCCCTTACTTTTCCTTCCTTCCCTACTGTAGTGTCTATTCAATAAAAAGAAATCCAATAAATCCAATAAATAAATATTCCAGTGGTGGGTTTCAATTTTTTTACTACTGGTTCTGTGAGCGTGGCTTGGTGTGCGTGGCATGACTTGGTGTCGTGGCTTGGTGGGCATGGCAGGGGCAGGATACTGTAAAATCTCCATTCCCACCCTACTCCAGGGGAAAGTTACTGCAAAATCCCCATATCCTCCCAATCAGCTGGGACTCGGGAGGCAGAGAATAGATGGGGGCGGGGCCAGTCAGAATTTTTACTACCGGTTCTCCGAACTACTCAAAATTTCTGCTACCGGTTTTCCAGAACTGGTCAGAACCTGCTGAAACCCACCTCTGGTCTATTCATTTATATCTCTATGTAATTTTATGGCCTCCTATCATGAATAAGTTGACTCTGGGCGACGTACAATAAAATTTATGTAAATAACAAAACATGTTGTAAGAGGATTTGTACAGATCAGATTTTATATGCTTGTCGTTGGTATTGTCTGGAAGCAATATTAAAGATAATAAATATAAATAATATGAATATTGTTAATAAATACAGTATAATAGTATCAATGAGCATAATCTATTGAATATGAAGACCACATTTCTCTGCCTTTGGGTGAGTCTATTGCTAGGCAACTTTCTGGTATTTAAGGAAAACTATTTTGATTTACTTTGATTTTTCACTATTTATGTAGAAAAATGCTAATTAGAAAGCCTATGACTCTATCAAAGCAAATTACACCGAAACACGAAGGTTTCCAAGTGGGAGAAATTGGCAGCAAGGAAGTGTTTTTAATCCTTTTACAGTTCTAAATGCTGGCAAATGACAAACAGACTCAAGGGAGAGCTTGATTTGCACAAAATAGTTTGATGTCAGGGGAGAAAAAGCTGTGAATTGTTGAAGCCTTCAGATCCAAAGCCAACTGCTTAGGAAACCCAGCAGAATACAGGCAGGCCTTGCCGAACAATCATAGTTGGAACCAGTAACTCTGTTGCTAAGTAACACAATAGATAAGGGAGACAACACATGATGGTGACAGACTTACAACCTCCCTTCCACGTGGGCATTAAGCAAGACATCATGTGTCACGACAGTCCTGTGACTGTGACATTTTACTGCCAGCTTCTCTATTAACTCTGCTTATCAGAATATGGATGTGAAGTGTGCAAATAGTGATGGGCAATGGTGCTGCAATGGTCATAAAGGCCCAACAGTTGTGAAATGCCCAAATGTTGACCATGTGACTGTAGCAATGCTGCAATGGTCATCAGTGCAAGGACTGGTTGTAAAGTTACTTTTCCAGCATTCTTTTAACTTCAATTAGTCACTAAACAGGGCAATTATTATTAAATGAGGTTGCCCCAACTTTTATCCCAGAACAGTTTTTCTCTCCCACTGCTAAGTCTCAATCATTATCATATGTAGTATACAGTAGATAGGGCAGGGCAAGGGCAAGGGCAAGGGCAGGGGCAGGGGCAGGGGCAGGGGCAGGGGCAGGGGCAGGGGCA
>WNWU01000112.1:1571493-1609696 GCA_012654045.1 Ptyas mucosa | reverse complement strand
GGGCAGGGGCAGGGGCAGGGGCAGGGGCAGGGGCAGGGGCAGGGGCAGGGGCAGGGGCAGGGGCAAGGGCAAGGGCAAGGGCAAGGGCAAGGGCAAGGGCAAGGCAAGCTTTATCGTCACTTTTATCTGTGAACACACTAGCACACATTAAAAATGAAATTCTGATGCCCACTTTCAAAAAAATATATATTTATATACCCATACACACACACACACACACACACACACACACACACGATAATATACATATTAACCACAGGCTATTCACTACATAGCGGAAAAAAGAGTTTTAGAGTTAATTTTCTGCCCCAGCTACGGACCTCAAAGAACGCAGTACATACAAACTCTATACAAAGCTTATTTTACTCAAATAACTCAGTCTTTATCAACCAAAAGCTGTTAATAAATTGTCTTAACAGCCTACAAGAATTCTGAGATAAGGTAATCACAGTCTTACTAGAGTTGGCAGGAAGCCCAGAAGCAATTTTGCAAAGAAGCCAGACGCGAAGGAGAATGAACTAAAGTTGTTCCTTACAACTTGCTGCAATCAGCGTTCCTCCTTAAATAGGCTAAGGGAATGGCCAATTAGCCCCAAGCCTTACTTTCGAGGAGACCTCCTCCTGAGGAGCCACTCCTGCCTTTTGGCAGCTCTGTGTGCCCGTGTATTGAAAAGAGGCTCCTCCTCTTCTTCCTCTTCACTTAAAGGAGCTTCTGGAGGTTCTGAAGGCCCTGGCTGAATCCCTGCCTCTGGCACCACATCTTCTCCAGCCTCCTCACTGTCCGACTCAAGCGCCAGCTACACAGGCTGCCAGCGCAGCACCACACCAGCCTCCTCGTTGTTGGAATCAGCTACAATCTGCACAAGCCACTGACGGGCCACAACAGTTAACAAGGTTGGTACTATATGATCAAAGCTATTACAGACTCTAGTTATCCTGCTTCGGATACCACGAAACCTCCTCCCCGAAGGTAACAAAGAAAACCCGTCATGGAGAGAAAATAATAATAAAAATAATAAAAATAATATTGCACATTTTATCTGCCTAATCCATCTGTCAACTTTGTAAGGTTGATCAAGTACAGAATTTTGAAATCATGTTGTGATGGAATGTGCACCTGCAGCAGCAGATCTTGTGGGTCAAGTGTTGTTCTTGCCAGGGATACTGAGTTGAACTTGGCTCATGAGACCAACAGCTTTCCTCCACACCGCCTCATATTTAGATAATTTAGATCAGTATTTCTTAAAAACCTTTTGCTCTCATTTTTAAAAATTCTGGAGGATCCCAAAAGACCTTTTGTTTGATGGATTACACTTACAGATATTTACCATATTAAAAATTAAAACGGATGTTTTTGCAAAATGTTTATTTATTGTAAACATAACAATATTAAACTCATTAGATTTTAACATAAATAAAATATTTTTCATGAAAAACTATTTTTTTCAAGTAAAGTAATACTGGGAAGAGTGACATTGTTTTACTTGTTTTTTCAAACATCTTCAATGTCTGGGAAGTAATTTTGATTTTACAGATACCCACCCCCCCGAGAGGGTCTTGAGGATGTTCTTGGACCACACTAAGAAACATTGATTGATAGTATACATATGAGGCTTTAGTATATAAAGCTATCATCAGAAAATTCATCTTAAACACAAATAAGATTATCATTTACATCCTTTTCTCATTCCATTCACTCAGTAGTTGTCTGTCAGACCAACGAATAGAATAGAATAGAATAGAATAGAATAGAATAGAATAGAATAGAATAGAATAGAATAGAATAGAATAGAATTTTTATTGGCCAAGTGTGATTGGACACACAAGGAATTTGTCTTTGGTGCATATGCTCTCAGTGTACATAAAAGAAAAGATACGTTCATCAAGAATCATAAGGTACAACACTTAATGATAGTCATAGGGTACAAATATAAATCAAATCATATTAGGAAACAGTCAATATAAATATAAATATACTACCTACAAGGTAGACCAGACTAAGAAACCAATGCCACATAAACCAGGACTACTTTTATTGTAACAGCTATAGAAAGTTGCTCATCTGAATGTGCCCTCTCTCAATTTATTCCTGCGTGAACCAGAGAAGGACTTATCTGAGATTTCTTGGCCCAAGAAAGTCCCTCTTATCTAATGACTACTGCCTTGGTAGCAACCCTTCCTCCTGTCCTTCAAGGCCATTCCCTCTGTCCTCTACATGCGTCCACTCGGCATTCCCTACCTAAGGAACTGGATGAGAGCAGAAGCTTCCAGCTTCTTGGAGGATGTCTGAACTAAATAGAGCTCTTCAGTTACTTCTGGCTTATCATTTTTTTCACCAAAACGTTTGGCTCCGCATGGTCAAGGAACACTAGTCTTGGCATGGTGATGACAGCAGGGGGAAAAAAATGAGCGATTTTCTTCCAGCTCCTAGCTTCCTGCCTCCCTCGCTCCTTTCTTTCCCCCCATCTTTCTGACCTTTCTTTCTCATTTCTATCCCTCCTCCCATTCATATCATCCCTTAATAGGAACAGTGGGAGAGAAACAAAAGCCAAGCCAAGCCAAGAGAGTCAGAGATTGTTCTAAATGAAGGTCTGTATTACATCTCCCTTTCCTGCTGTCATCTGAAGAGCTTTTCACTTCCAAAGCTGGGCTATTAAACATTAATGAAATGTTCAAAGATACGCCTGGATTCTTAGAAATGCCTTTTCTCTCTCTCTCTCTCTCTCTCTCTCTCTCTCTCTCTCTCTCTCTCTCTCTCTCTCTCTCTCTCTTTAATACATTCAATATTAAATTTGGAAATTGAGAAGGGACTGTGGCCAAACCTTGGGACTGCTCGGGGACAGGCAGTCAACATAAATAGACTGAAAGGTTGCTTGGCCTCTGGGGCTGAAGCAAGACATTGGTGGAGTTGTATCAGTTCCTCTAGTTTGGTCTCATCTTCCTCTGTTCTGTTGCTGTTCTGCAGATTTGGGGTGCTTTGCTTTGATACAGAACTTTACACAAAGCCCACATTGCTTTTGCTTTTTACCTTGCTTCACTTCTGTGGGCTTCCGTCTGCATTTCCAAGAACCAGGAGAGGCTTCTCTATTGGTGAATATAGCTGCTGCATGAGGCCTAGAGGGAAAGGATACACTTTGCTTTCATAGGATGAATTATGTCACAAGTGTCTGGCCAAAGTGAATTGCAGGCAATTTGCACACACATTAAGAATGAAAAAGCATCATCATCTTTGGAGAAAACTCTGTATACGCCTCTGTTTACATTTTGGGAGGGCTCCTTGGTGTTAAAAGAGGAGGGAATGCCAAGGAAAATGGGTGATTGTGACAAAAATAGAGTGCTCTTTCTCCAACCTCATCTGTCTGACCATTTCCCTTCCCCCCATGAATTCCGACTAAGCGGCCATGAGGGCAAAGGAGGCAACAAGATGAAGCTAGGGCAGGGGTCAGCAATCTGCAGCTCTGGAGCCGCATGTGGCTCTTTCACCCCTCTGCTGAGGCTCCCTGTCACTCAAAATATGCATCACAACCGCCAATGGGCAACACCCGCTGGCAAACGATTTATTGAGCTTTTCAACCCTCGGTAGGCCAACTATGGTTAAATCCAAGAAAAGAAAAGTTTCAGAAGAAAATAGAAGGTTTAATTCAACTACACATGCTAGTTTTGTGGCTGCTCAAGAAATAGTCAGGCATGGGAAGGGTTTTGTGGCTCCTGGTGTTTTCTGTGGGAAACAGGTCCAAATGGCTCTTTGAGTGTTTAAGGTTGCAGACCCCTGAGCTAGGGGTGTGATGGGTGTTGAATCTAGCCCACTATACATTCTGCAGGTTGTCAGTGATTTCTTTCGCTATCACCAGGGGTGGTATTCACTTACCTTCCCTACCAGTTTGCAAATGATTGCTTCGCTCACACGCGCCTCATTCACACATGCACAAAGCCTTCCTTCCTCGCATGCGCTTTGCTCACACGCGCGGCTAGCACGCATGCACATGGCTAAAAGCATGCCTAAATAGGATGGCATAGAGCCGGGGTGAGTAGGCCACCCGTGATTTCCGCTACTGGCTTGGGCGAACCGGTCTGAACCGATTGAATACGACCTCTGGCTATTATATATTATTATGGCTTATATTATTACGGAATAGCTGAATCAGTGAGGCACCATGATGCTCACTTCCCCAACCTAAGAGAGAAGAAGCAGAGCTACGGATCTCTTTGTGAGGGCTCCTCTTCCAAGGTCTAGGCATTGACAAGCAATAGTTCACCCTGCAATTTAACACCAGCCCCGCCATTGCACCTCGCCAATGTTTTCCTCATTTGATTCTGGTACTAGGAGAACCTTGAGTGCAAATATAACAACCCACTCATGCCCAATTCAATTTCATGTTAATTAGGAGGCAATTCATTTTCTCAGCCAGGAGTTCCCCGTAAGGAATTGTTTTTTCAGAGGTAGCGCTGGTGGATCCCATTTTCTTACATTTTATTGATCTGGGCAGCATGCTAACCTTCCCTTCACCTGAAGCTCAGAGTGGCATGAGGGAGGACACGAGGATAAAAGGGCAGCCCCAGGAGTGCAGCATTCTGAAATGAAGGAATCCACATGTTGTCAAGGTGTCTAGTACTACCATGACCGTGAGGAATGAGAGAACTCAAGAGTGTGTATAAGAACACTTTATAGAATTTAAATCTGGTCATTTGTGGCAAGCCTCCATGCATGTGTACTTGTATATACAGTATGTTGATGGATAGGCAGAAACTCCCCTTCCACTGCCCAGTCTGCCCATTCCTGTGTTTTGCAAGGAACAGGTGTAGGTAATCACTAGTTTTCTACATCTTTTGCTTTCCTACATCTCTTCTCCAAAAAAAGTTGGGGACAGCAGTGGGTGGGTCCATGCTGATGAAGTGGCCGTCTATGAATCATCCTGCCTCTGTGCTGTGTCTTTTACTTTTCTCATATTTATCCCTCTTGAATGGACCCCACCCAAGCACCAGGAATGACAAGAAGCCACAGCCAGCAGCCTAGACTAGAATAATAAAGAGGAGGAAATGGTCTAGGCCAGGGGTGTTAAACTCAATTTCATTGAGGGTCACATCAGGGTTGTGTTTGACCTTAAGGGGCCGGGGTGGGTGTGGCCAGGATGGGTCATCATTGTGTTGGGGGGGGGGGCTTTAGTGGCCTGAGCGTTCTGCCAGTGAAAACAGGCTCCCAATCTCCGTTTTGGGCTGTGACTGCCTCCTGCAACCCTCTGCCAGTGAAAACAGAGCTCAAGAGGGCTGCACATAGCCCTTCCGAGTTCCATTTTCACTGGCAAAGGCACTGCAGACCGGTCCTTTGCTGTTTCCAGGGTGGCCCCATGGGCCAGACCTAAGCACCCCTTGGGCTGGATCTGGCCCCTGGGTCTTGTGTTTGACCCCTGGCCTAGGCAATGGTACAAAGGCAAGCAGTTGCCTAGCTGAGAGATGAGAAGACATGATGCATTACTGTCCTTGCCTCATTCTGCCAGCAAAACTAATGGGAATGCATGTGGGGGGGATTTGCTTCCTTGAGCGATGAGCTTCCCCAGGCAAATGTGCTTGCACTGGGCCAACACACAGCTCTTGGGTGGCCCAAGCTATGTGTACAGTCCTAGAGATGATGAGAATGGCATGTGAGTTTAAAGAAGCCCATTTAAAGGAGAAGGCACAAGAACTTCTACTCCCTGTTCCCATAAATTCTATTTCCAAGCTTTCCAAAGAGTTGATGGACAGATTGGAGTTCCAGAATGGATGGATGGCATACAGGGAGATACAGCACTACCTCTGATGCTCCTCATAGGACCAGGAATAGAGAGTCCAGGTATCATCCTTCTCACCCTGGAAACTCACTGGGTGATCTGAGGCTACTCATGCTCTCTCAGCTCAACCCCCCCCTCACAGGGTAGTTGTGGGGAAAGATAAGAGATGGGAACTGAACATACATCAGTTTGAACTTGTCTATGAGAAATGGGATGTACAGTAAATCTAACTGGTAAGTAAATGATAGGGTGGGGGCAGTGGTGGGTTGCCCCTGGTTCAGACCGGTTCACAAGAACCGGTAGTAAAACCAGCAGGAGGCTCCACCACTGACCCGGATGCCGTCAGGAAGCTTCTGCACATGTGCGGTCCCTTTGCGAACCGGTAGTAAAGATAAGTAGAAACCACCCCTGGGTGGGGGGATTGATAAGGACATTATAGGCATAGCGAGGATAGATTTCAGTCTCCCCCTACTTGCATGCTGAAACCAGGAAGAGGAAGAATGTTTGCTGGTCTATCTGTGTGCTTTTGTGTGTATGTAAATACACGTGCATAAGAGAGAGATGATAGAAGGTGATTTTTTTTCATTTCTGTTGTTGGTGTGCTTGTGGGGGGGGGGGGAAGAAGTAAGCCACATGCTAGCTACACCTCCTATCCCCTTTCGATCCACCGATACACTGCATCTGCTTGGAGATAAAATATTGGCCTCCTTTTGAGTGGTATTTGTTTGTCGAAGTGATGAAATGCCTCCTATCCCGGCATCTCTGCACCAAGCTAAAAACAGCTCTAATTTGGTACCTACAAATATTTCCCTTCCCCAAGTCATTAGCTTAACTGCTGTGACACTGTGCAACAATTCAGTGTCCAGGGAAGAGTCAGTAATGTGTTGAAAAAGTACCAACCCTCTGAGGGGAAAATGGGGGATTCGTTTTTTTTTTAAAAAAAAAGAAAGAAAAAGAAAAGGAGCAGAGAAGTCAAAATGACCTACCATTCCCAGTTGGAGCTCAGCAGTTATAATACCACACAAGCATAGCAATTAGAGACAGAGAAACAAAATGCCTTTCTCCAAAATCCTAAGCCTGAAGAGATTAATTAATACTGCATGAACCGAGCTGCCTCACATTGCTTCATAAAGGGAGCCAGAAGCTGAAGGAAATAAGAACCAAGGAGAAAAAGGAGCTGGCAAAAAATATCAGAGCGAGTTTGGGGACATGAAGGGGCTGAGATGTTAACAGCAGGAAGACAGAGGGCTTTCCAATGGCCACTGTAAGCTTGAATTTTACACATCCAAAATACCAGTGGCAGGAAAACATAATTATTCACTGTCCCGTCCGTCTCCCCCACTTGGTAACAAATCCAGTATTGCACATTTGGGTAAGAATTGCCTGTTATAGCAAATTATCTTTGGTTGTGACAGTGGAGGGATGATGGTGATGGTAGTGATAATGGATTTTTGCCTGGAAATCTGGCATGTGTAATGGTTTTCTTTTGTGCCCTGCTTATCATAAAGTCATGCATCAAAGAACATACTTCCTTTGATTGGCTGTTATCAAACGCCTCTGTTTCAGAAATCAATATCTGAGAATGCCCAAAGATAGGTTATTTGGGAGCTCTCATCACAAAGAATGTACTTGTGCAGAAAATATAAATTAACCCATAATCAATACCCACTGGAACAAAATTGAGGCTCCATTCTGTATTTGAGAGTTAACTAGTGTTTGTTGTCTTGTAAGCTGGCCACCTTTGATTTTCAGCAGCATCATTTGAACTAGCCATACTCTGTTTTATTGGTACTGCAATGGCGCAGATGCCCCCAAGCAATAAAGGAGATTGACGGATCCTTGAGGAAATTGCTATGGCAAGAAAGTATGCTAGGAAAAATATCCCAGGAAGTGAGGTGAAGAGAATTTTTTTTCAGAACAATACATGAGATTTTATGCTGTCGGTGTTCTTCCTTTTCTGCATCCTTGCCAAATTCAAAACCCAGGTTTTTTTTAAAATACTGCCTCAGAGGCTTAGTATGGCTGGCAGGGGAAAGAAGATTATCTGAAGCAAACATAGTGGAGTCCTTGGCACGGGAACAAAAATACCCAATATATTGTTATCTACAGATCTGGAGTTAATTGCTGGATAGAGTAAGGAGAAAGGTGACTCATTCCAAAACTATTTATTGCTCACCCTGATCAATATTAAGTTGAAATTTTGAGTAGGAGGGAGGGATAGAAAATTAAGTTGGAGGCGATATTGATGAGCATTTAAAGACTCAAAGAGGTAGCGGAGGAAATTTATGTGGTACACTGAGTCCAGTATGTCCGCCAGAGAGAAAGGATATTAGTCCCAAATACAAATTCTGAATGCTTTATAAGCACTCATCAAGTACACTCTATTGACATTCTTTGCCCTTGCAAACTGTTGCTAGAAGACCCTTCCTGAACCAGACCAGTTCTTATGGATGAGCCCAGAGTATGAGGAAGTGTGCTAGCAAGCTTAAGAAAAAGGAAGATAAGGTTACTGTACAGTGAGAGTTAGATATGCTTATAGAATCATAGGGCTGGAAGGACCTTGGGGGTCTTCTAATCCAACCCCCTACCCACGGCAAGAGACCTTATATCAGGAATGTCAAACTGGATTTCTTTGAGGGCCAGATCAGCATTGTAGTTCTACACTGCAGGCCGGCCAGGGGGTGGTGGAGGGGGAGATGGCCTGGATGGCCTCTTGAAGCACTATGCTGGCCAAAACAGGGCACTGGGTGGGGGGACACGTGTGGCTTCCGCATGGCCCATTTTCATCCTTGACAGCATCCTGCAGCACTTTGCTGACTAAAACAGGGCACGCCCCCCCCCCCCCCGCACTCCATTTTTGCTGCCACAGGCATAACGGGCCGGTACTTTGCTATTTCCAGGCCAGCCCCGTGGACCAGATTTAAGCACGCTGTGGGCCAGATCTGGGCCCCAGGCCTTGAGTTTGACACCTCTGCCTTATATCATCCCAGACAAATGATTGTCCAATCTTTTCTTGAAAACCTCCAGCAGTGGTGCACCCACAACTGAGAGAGATAAGTGGTTCCATTGGTTAATTGTTCACACTGTCCAGAAGTTTCTCCTTAGTTGCAGGTTGGACCTATGTTTAGTGAGCTTCCACCCATTGCTTCTTGTCCTACCCTCAGGACCTTTGGCAACTAAGTCAACCCTCACCTCTCTGTGTCAGCCCCTTATGTATTGAAAGACAGTTATGATGTCACCCCTAATTCCTCTCTTTATAAGACTAGACATACCTAGTTCCTTTAACCGTTTCTCATACAATTTATCCTGCTGACACCTTATCATCTTAATTGTCTCCTCTCTGCACTTCTCTGTATAATGTGTGAGTTTGAAAGTACAGCTCCTGCTGACAATATTTAGTGAGGTGGAAATGGCAGTATTTGAGAATCCAGGACAGTGGGATGCAGAACCAGGGACAATTGCTTGAAGTTAGGCTAAAAACTAGAGTTGTGACTCCCAAACTTATATCATCTCCATCAAAGAACCCAGCATTAGTGGATACAGAGAGAAATGTTAGTACCCAGTAGCTGGATGAAGAACTACTATAAAGATCCAATCTGGGTCAGTCACTGGGACCAGAGGTTTAGTCTGCTGAGTTTTCAGACTTTTGCTGGAACCCATCTTCAGGGAACTTTTCTCTAGAAGTGTGTGTAATAGAGGGGGAAAGGGCTCGGCAGCACAAGGAAATAACAGCCATTGAGTTAATAGCCAGCCATCAACATCTAAAAAACCACACACAACAGGAATAATATAAATACTACACATAGAATAGTCCAAAGCACACACTTTGCTAGAGAGAAGTTCCCCGAAGATGGGCCTCATCACGAGTCTGAAAGCTCGGAAGAATAAACCTCTGGCCCCGATGACCGACCTAGATTGGATCTTGCAACATTATTCTGGGACACATATATACAATATATTCAACTATTGTAAGGGCCAAGGTTTCTTCACCATAATCTCTAGTCCAGGAACCAGTGCATCTTCCATCTCCACCATGGAAATGTCACTGTACCACACTGAACTCTCTCCATGCACTGCAATCATTCTTAGAAGCACTCAATATAAAAAACATGAGGTCCAGCAGAACTTAATTCTATATATCATGGCACCCACTGGGAGTAGGTAATAAGAACTCGCACCCTGATGCTAATACTGATATTTATAAGAAATCTGATGTCTTATTAATCCTTATTAATTTGTAGGGTTCAAAGTTCCATAATAGAAATTGAAGTCCAAGACATCAGCAAGCTAAAAGATTAGAATAAACTGGTGTAATAATCCGCTTTCCCCTTCTCCACTGACATAGAGCATCTAAACATTTTGAAGCACTTTAATTCCAACTGTGCATTGATTGGCACATAAAGAGTGAACAATGTCCAAAGGCTGATTGTGCAAATCTGCAAATTACTTTTCACAGGGAGGCTGCTGTGCAATGTTTGGCACATAGTTATTCAGATCGGCTTTAATTAGGATTGTCAGTTCAATAACTTTTATGGGACAAAGTTTTGACCCACCTACACAAAATTGCAAAAGAATGTTTCTTAATGGATGTTAATGAAAAAATAATGAGGAAACCAAAGGAAAAGAATCTCTTGATATCACTTGATTGGCCAGGAAACTGCCTTTGTTATCTTTATTAGGATTAGAGTTACAGTTTCACATAGTATCTCAGAACTCTTGTCTTTGGGATTAATTTTACTATTTGAGATTTCTTTAAAAAACAAAACAAAACAGGAGTAATGGCCAGTGCCAGGCTGACGTCTTTAGAGAAACTGAAATTTTAATTCTATTTAGGATAGGGAAAACAGTATATTTGTATTGAGAGAGGGAGAGTTTGACACCAGATAGGTCCATTAAGATATGCAGAGGCTGACCATATCCCTTATCCCAATTTTAAGACTTTAAAATCAATTATTTTTTTTGCTAATTCCACTAATGCAATGTGGGACTCTTTCTGGGAATTGCAAAAAATGAAACTGAATAAGCATTGCAGGTGGCAAGTTGCTCAGCCCCAGTGTAGGGAAAGGCTCTAAAACAGTCTTTCTCAGTCTTGGCCAACTTTAAGATATGTGGACTACAACTCCCAGAATTCTAAGCATGGCTGGCAAGGGAATTCTGGGAGTTGGTCCTCATATCTTAAAGTTGCTAAGGTTGAAAAATATTGCTTTAAACAATTCTCTTCATGTTTTATTTGCAGATGACATTCTTTTATTTATTTCTAAATCTCATACTACTATCCCAGTGTTGATAAAAAAAAAAAAGAAAATAGTAGCCTTTAGTAAAATACCAGGGTACTGTATTAATGAGCCAAATAAAAATTGATGCCAAAGGGAAATAATAGGGTTACCTCTGATGTGAGACGCGCTTTCCAGAATGTTAATATCTGGAAGGCAGCTGGGCCTGATGGAATCATGGGACAAGTTGTCAGGGACTGCGCTGCAGAGCTAGCTGGAGTGTTCACAGATATTTTCAATCTATCCCTGTCATAGTGCTCTATCCCTACCTGCCTGAAGACATCCATTATAGTGCCAGTCCCTAAGCAGACAGTGGTGGTATCCCTTAATGATTATAGACCAGTAGCTTTAACATCTGTTGTCATGAAATGTTTTGAGAGGCTGGTGTTGAACTATATTAAGGCTAGTCTTCCATCTACTTTGGACCCATACCAATTTGCATATAGGAGTAATAGATCAACTGACGATGCTTGTTGTCCATACTGTATTGAATCATTTGGAACAACAGGGGACATATGCAAGGCTGTTGTTTGTGGATTATAGCTCTGCCTATAATCCACAACATTAACACCATTTTACCTAACAGGTTGTTTCTTAAAATGTCCAATTTGGGTATAAATCACAGGATTTGTTTGTGGATAAATGATTTTCTGACAGATAGGCCACAGTCAGTAAGGATGGGATCTCACCATTCCTCTACTCTGATACTAAGTACAGGAGCCCCCCAGGATTGTGTGCTAAGCCCTTTCCTTTATTCCTTGTACACACATGACTGCACCCCATTGTATAACACCAATACAATTATTAAATTTGCGGATGACACAACATTGGTGGGGCTCATTAATAAGAACAATGAGTCTGCTTCAGGAAGGGCTGACATTGTGGTGTAAAGAAAATAATCTTACAGTTAACACCAAAAAAACTAAAGAACTTATAATTGACTTTAGGAGGAAGAGAGATGTACATTTACCATTGTACATAAATGGTGAGGAGGTGGAGAGGGTGGTAGTTTTAAATTTCTGGGCATTTACAGTATATCTCGAAGGACCTCTCATGGACTATGAATGCTAACATGCTTGTGAAGAAGGCACAGAAGAGGCTGTACTTCCTGAGAATGCTCAGGAAGATAAATCTATCTCAGCATCTACTTCTGTCCTACTATCGCAGCACCATTGAGAGTGTCCTGACATACGGCATTCTTGCATGGTATGGGAGCAACTCTGCAGCGGACAAAAAAGCTCTACAGAAAATCATTAAAACTGCCCAGAATATCATTGGGCTCCAGCTACCAGCCATGGACGACATCTTCGAATCTCGCTGTTTGAGAAAGTTACATAATATTCTCACAGATTCTTCCCATCCTGCTTACAATCTTTTTGGACTTTTGCCTTCTGGCAGAAGATACAGAACAATTAAAACTCGGACCACACGTTTTCTGAATAGTTTTTATCCCAGAGCTATAATTGCACTCAACAATGAACTAAAGGGCCACCATCAGTGAGCTGTTGGACAGTATTACGTGGTCTGTTGTGTGGATGTTTGGCTGGTTTAGGGGTGGGGAATTGTGGTGGATGGGAGTGTGTTTGGGGATTGTTATGTGTGTTGGACCTGGTCTTTGGGTGTTAAGTGAATTTCGTTGTATGGGTATACTGTGTATACACGTAAATGACAATAAAGTTATTACCTTTCCATTTAAAGAATATCAATTCCTTACTTGAACCACATCCATTAAATATATACCGTAGGTATAACTCAGTTAGTAATATATAATAAAATATATGGAGAGGTTTCTTCAGATACAGATAGATCGAGTCATTAAACATCACCCTTTGGGGAAAGGTGAACACTCTTAAAATGAATATAATTTTCAGATTGATTTATATTATGAGATGAATTCTAGTTTATCTCTGTGTATTTATGTGTGCATGCATGCATGCATGTACGTATGTTTGTGTGATTGTGCAAGTATATATGTATGTGCATATGCACACACACAAACATAACCACAAACATAGCTGTTGCACTCTCTCTCTCTCCCTCTCTCCACACACACACACACATACACAGTGGCTCAGCAGCTAAAGATGCTGAGTTTTTCAGCTGGAAAGCTGACAGCCCAGGTTTGAGACCCAAGCACCATGCGAGAGGGTGAGCTCCCATCCTCATCTCAGCTCCTGCCCACCTAGCAGTTTGAAAGCATGCAAATGTCAGTAGATTAATACGTACCACTTCGGTGGGAAGGTAACAGCCTTTGGCATATAGCTGTGCTGGCCACATGACCATGGAAAATATCTTTGGATAACGCTGGCTCCCTCAGCTAAGAAACAGAGATGAGCATCTCACCCTAGAGTCAGTCATTACTGGACAGGGAAACCTTTACACACACACACACACACACACACACACACACACTCACACACACACCCCTTGGCTTAGAAAATTTCTATGGAGTTTTTCAATTCTAAGAATATCTTTACCGAAAATTGCAATTGCCAATTAGTGAGGGAGGATTCAGTTTTCTAATCTGGAACTATATAATCATACTTGCTAAGTATTAAATACTGAAAGCCAACAGTTGGTATTAATTTTCCAATTTGGACAATTTTGGAATATACATATGTAACATTTTTGGTTGGATGGGCAGTACTAGGATCTAAATATAGTAAAACATCAGTACTTCTGGAAACAATTATGTCAGCTAGAAAGTTATGGAATCCCTTTTCCCAATGCTAGGCTAACTTTATGAGGCAACCCAATTTTAAAACTTGGGAAAAAGATAATGACACCAAATGATGATTTATATAACAAAAAGTAATATTTAGACTATATTGGACTCCATTATGTTTGTAAAGAAAAGAACTGTCAAAAACAGCACTTTGTTGAAGATATAATAAGGATAACCTTTCCTTAAAACGTATGTTTCTACAATGTTCCATACTTAGGAAGAAAGTAGTGGATTATAATAAATATAATTATGCAACAAAAGCTAACATTTTCAGAGCTTATTATTCTTTTGAACTATGTATCTAGCACATGGAATTTGACTATCTAACAATGTAAATGGATTCTCTGTGCCCTTGCTTTGGTCAAAAGACTAATACTGCAGCATTGGAAAGATAAATGTATGGCCCCATTTATTCAATGGATTGTATACCTGATTGCTTTTGCCACTTATGAGTGGATTGCCAGAGATGTAGTCTTTGCATGGAGAAATATAATGAAATATGGGACTCATTTATACAGAATACAGTAGGTTTTTTTTTTTTAAAAAATGATAGTCATATAAGGGCATTAGTTTTATGTATTCTTCTCTTCGACAATTTATTAAAAAAGTAGAAAAAAAATCTCTTTAGTCTTGGGTTTAAAAATCTGTTTCTGAGAAAACAGGAGAAATGTTTGATTAATATGATCAGCTCCGAAGGTTTAAACATTTCCTGCTACACATTTTTTCCTGTAGTTTTGCTTATATATTTTTCATTCTGAATCCCTTGAAGCATTTGTATTTAAAATTATTGGCTGATCAATCAATTAGATTTAAATACATTTGCACATTATGGAAGAGCGAGTTGTAGGCTGCCTACAGTGAAGTATGAGAACATTTAATATTTTATAAATAAAAGGCTAAGCTCCTTACAAGATGGAAAGGTCATCTTCAACCTTTGAGGGTTTTCTTTCCAATCCTTATTATTAAGCCCAGCAGATCAAACTAGCTGAAAATGCATTTTAAAAAATTGCCCTTGCTGATTAAAATTGCAACCCCACCAATCAATCAACCCAAGCTTAGTTTACTAATCTGCCAATTAAATTGACGAAAGCTTACAGCACCACATTTAATACATGGAAAAAGTCAAAGAAGTGGAAGTCAGAATGCTAGCTGATAGAAAAGAAACAAATAGCTTCTTGTTGTGGGGCTACGTACAGGTAGTATATATATTTTTTTCTGAAAGGGATTTTTTAAAATCATAAAGCAATTTTTAATCAAAAAGTTTCACTGGGCTCATCAAAAGGTTACAGTGACATGGCAACATTGCCCTAGCTAAAATGACTATTCATTCCATCTCATTTCTGTCCATAGATACCCAGTTCTTACAGATCTGCACCATAGGAGATAATGAAAGTCGAGAAAAAAAAATCTGAAAAAATATTAATATAAAATATTTCCTCCACTTTTCCCCCAGTGGTCCTTTTCTCCATTTCCCCCTTCTCCTGATTTCCTTGGTTTTTACATCCCTGGTGAATGATTTTGCATATAATCCCACAATCTTCAGTAAATTTTTCACCACCCACACATATACGATGCCGGCAACAGCATCGTACTTTGTCTGTTTCAGGCTGAATTAAGCTTCTTTGTTTTTCATCCAGTTTAGGATACGAGCAATAGCTGGCAAGGAGAGTCATGAGTCTAGGACTGTCCTAGAAGTATCTTGCCCAGTTATACCACAGCAAAAAAAAGTGGTTAATGTTTGGCTTGTCAGATGCAAAATAATCTCAACATGGGGGATTGGGAAGTGGAGCAGGTAGAATTTTTTTCTATCGGTCACTTTTACTGGTAGCAACATCTTTTGTGATATCCTAGGCTGAGGTCTGTTGTACAGAGTGAGATATAATAGGAAAGAAGGAAGGAAGGAAGGAAGGAAGGAAGGAAGGAAGGAAGGAAGGAAGGAAGGAAGGAAATGCTTGAAAGCATTGCTACCCAGTAGAATGCCATCTGTGACTGTACTGACATCGGAGGATGATGGGCTTTGAGATGGTGCTGTATGTGGGCATGGTTTTGGGAAATGAGGGGAAGAGATGTTGGTTAGGGAACAATGATCAGAAAAAGTGTGTGTGGGTGTGTGTGCGTGTCCATAGCTGAATAATGGGCAGAGAAAGAACATTAGAAAGGATCTGCCCTAACCTACCAGGTGGTAAAGGGGAAAAAATACAGCCAATATTTCATTCACTCTAACTATTCTACCCTGTAGATTTCTTCAACAGTAGACTTTTGGAATGACTGTCACTATGGAATTGATCTAATAATAGCAACAATAGAAATTTCACCAGAAATGTCATAATAAAATAAGATGCTAAAGTCAGTGGCTAAGACAGCAAGAGAAACACTATTACCCAGGATTCCAATGAGTGCGTAAAAGTCTTTCTTTGAAAAGTGGCTTCCCTGGGAAAAACTGGAAGGGGGTATGTAGGGCAGGTTTCTCTATGAAATACCGTAGGAACCACCCAAGAGAGGGACTCAGTCTCCACTTTCATTATTTGGCCATCCATGGATAAGGGGAGACAAGTAGATCTAATAGGCACTTAAAAATTCAAAGCAAAGAAGTACATCTTAAAGTCTTTTAAGCTACTATGATCTACAGTAGAGCAGCTATGGCTTGAAAAATAATAATAATTTGAAACAATAGCCAGGAACTTAAAAGGATACTACATAGCCCAACTTCATGATGAGGGGCACTATCTGGAAAAGCTTCTCTCCAACATTGCTTGATCTTCCCTTGCTTCCTGGAACACTTTTAAGCTTCCCAATTTTCCAATCATCCTTTCCTTGTTTTTGATTGGCAAATATAAGCCATCTGGAATTTATGGATTAGTGGCATAGAAATGCTGGCATAAATCAATGCAATAAATAGACAACAGATCTAATGTAAACTGCCCACCTGAGTCTGTTATGCTCTCCAACTTTTTGTTTATTGTGTTACCCCAGCAACAGAACTTCAGTGTTCTAAAAGCCATGAGTTTGCTCAGGTAACTTATTCTCTGAAGGAGAAGTCTTAGTTCTAAGTATCTTAAGAGCCAGGGGTGGGTTCTACTTACCTTTGCTACCGGTTCGCGTTATGCCCGCATGCGCAGATCAGCTATGATGGCGTCTGGGTCAGTGGGCGGAGCCTCCTGCCGATTTTACTACTGGTTCTTGCGAACCGGTCTGAACCGGGGGCAACCCACCACTATTAGGAGCCAATACTGGAATGGTTTGGATATAAAGCCTCAGATCCAGAGTAGATTTGATAGGGAACAGCAATTATGTTTGTTCATTTATGTTTACATGTACCATATAAAGCAACACGTACGTACATACGTATGTATGTATGTATGTATATATGTATGTATGTGATTAAAATAAATGAATGAATATGGGCAGCATCCATGTTCCTTTCCTATGCAAAGGAAGTCAGACTGAAATAATGTAGTAGGCTCTAGGTCATCCAATGAGCTTCATGGCTTAGTAAGTACATTTTAGTCCAACACTTGGACCACTCGATCAACTGTCTTACATTTTTCTCCCTAGTCTAATTCACCTTATCCATTTGTATCAGCATGGAAGAAAAGGTTTTAAGGTAATATAACCCCTGTCTCTCTTTTTATTTTTCTTTATTTTTATTTTTATTTCTTTTTTTAAATTTAATTTTATTTTTCTTTATTTTAAGCCAGTTTATTTTTAGACTGAGCATCCTCCAAATACTTCCGAGCATTCAACAACCTGATCGGCACATTCTGAAACAGTTGCCAGGTCTTAAATGGTCTCTTCTCCTTATATACATTGGGTCTTTGAAGAGTGCTAGACCTGTTTGTTAAACTGGGGTTAGAACAGGGGTGTCAAACTCAATTTTATTGAGGGCCACGTCAGGATTGTGTTTGGGGAGGGGCATGGTCAGCTTGAAGTCACTCATCAAGGCTCTGTTTTCGGCTGTAATGGCCTCCTGCAGCCCTCTGCCAGTGAAAACAGAGCCCGGGGGAGGGGGAATGTGTGGCCCTCCCATGCTCCGTTTTCAGCCATAACAGCCTCCTGCAGCCCTCTGCCAGCAAAAATGGAGCTTTGTTTTCACTGGCAGAGGCACCATGGGCTAGTCTTTCGCTGTTTCCAGGGCAGCCCTGTGAGTCAGATCTAACCACCCCTGGGTCAGATCTGGCCCACACACCTTGCATTTGACACCCCTAGTTTAGAATCTTTTGAAAGGCTGCTGCTCAGAGGTGGATTTCAGCAGGTTCTGACCAGTTCTGGAGAACCGATAGTAGAAATTTTGAGTAGTTTGGAGAATCAGTAGTAAAAATTCTGACTGGCCCTGCCCCTATCTATTCTCTCCTTCCGAGTCCCAGCTGATCAGGAGGAAATGGAGATTTTGCAGTAACCTTCCCCTGGATTTGGGGGGGGGGGAATGGAGATTTTACAGTATCCTTCCCTTGCCAGGCCCACCAAGCCATGCCCACAGAACCCACCACTGCTGCTGCCATTATAATTAAGAAAGAGATAACTCTTCCTTTTTTGCCTGCCAAGAGTATTAAAATCTCATGCCCAAATCATTTTTGCCTGCCACGAATGTAATTCATTGGTGCAATATCCTTGCTGTGATTACAGCATGGACACATACATCCAGAGAGGTCATTGTCAACCGTTATCAATGATCCTAACCCAAACCTTAACCCATTTCAGTGTGAGACAACTCAAAGAAGGAGAGATGCTGTCATTTGGCATGTTCAACTCACTGCTGAGCAAAGGTTTTTGGCGGGTAAGAAAGGAGCAAGAGCCATCCCTGCGGAGAGGTGCTAACTCGGTCAGTGTCAGTCATGAAAGAGAGCCACGTTCTGTTAGCTGGGTTTTCTGATTGTGTCCAACTGCGTGCATTGGAAGCTCCACTAAGAAGGACCTTCACATAATAAAACATTTAATTGTTTTTATTACTTTGGGGAGGAGGAAATGATGATGGTAATTTTGCGTACTGCACAGGATTTCCATCTGGACTGATATGTACACAATTGTATAGTAATTTATTGGTTGTAGGCAGGGGTGGGCTTAGACATGGTAGGTGTGGCCTAGTCAGCCTCATGCACCACGGCAGGAGGGGGGCGTTTTTGCCCTCCCCGGGCTCTGGAGGCTTTCCTCAAACCTCCAGGAGGGTGAAAATGGCCCCCTCAGGTTCCGGAGGCCCTCTGGAGGCCAGAAATGGGGCCATTTGCAGCCTTCCCGAACTTCCGGTAGGCCCGTTTTTTGCCCTTCCCGAACCTCCACGCGCACCCTGTACTTACCTGCATCCAAAATGGGCTGCATGGGGACTCCTGGGAGGGGCAGGGTGGGCGGGGCAGGGCCGGGCCAGCCAGGAGTGGGATTTGGGGGTTCTCTGAACTGCACAGAATCTTAGCTAGAGGTTCTCCTGAACCCCTGCGAACCCCCAGCAGCCCACCCCTGGCTTTAGGTCACATATTACACAGCTACCCTTTTTTTAAATCAGATTTCTCTCTCTCTCTCTCTCTCTATCTCCCTATTTATCTCTGTCACCTATCGATGACTGGTTCCATATCATATATTAAATTGATAGGTCTAGACCAAAACACATCAGGCTTAGCACTGAAAATCACTTAATCATTTTTTTTCCTGCTATCAACAACCCATCCAGTAGCAATATGTTTGCTTATTCACACAGCAGTCCAAATCATTCACACAGCAGCCCAAAGAGGCTGTCCGCTGTCCCACTGCTGGTTCATACAATTCAGAAACTGTGAGGATGTGTTTATGTTTATATTGCTTCAGGTACTTAAAGCAGACAGAGCTCGCAAAAGTGCAGCCTGCCTGTAGTCAGAGTTAATTCACGAGAAGGGTAACCCTCAAATCAGGAACTTTCTAAGCCTCCAGGTTTGCCAGCTCACTGTCAAATAAGAATATTTGAGGCCCATTATCTCTCATATCAGGTTCATCCAAACTCACATGCTTTTCCTCAAATAATCTATGCAAATAAGCAAAAGCAGGGCATTTACGCTGCCCCGCAGTTGGTATTGAAAGGCATGCTACAGCTGAGAAGGGCGGTGTTATATAGCCTGGCCACTCAGGGCAGCAGTTTGCCTAGTACAAACACAACCCTTGGAATCTGGCAAACTCCCTGTCCTAGCTAATTATGTCAAAATGATGTTGTTGATGATGATAGCACAAAGCACCACCGTTCAACAGAATATATATTTCTCACAATACCTCTAATCTGGTAAAGAGCTCAGAAACATTTGTAGAAAATAAAATGGTGACTGGTTACAGTCCTTGGTTTTTTATATGTAACTGACCTCATTTATCCAGACAACCATTTTATCAGAAGCACCCATTATGTGCCTTCAAAATTCCAAAATGTCTCTATTCCCTGTGAAAGTTGCCCCCCCCCCCGTTATTTACCAGTCATAACTAGTCACTGTTGTTTTCCTTCATCAACATATTTACTCTCTGCTTAAAGCTGAGTTCACCTCTACTTCAACCGAGAAGAAACAACTGGTTTCACTTGTCATATTGTGTCATTAGGTATTGAATCATGAGTTAACTGTGTCATTTTGGTAAGTGTAAACAGTGCCAAAATGACACAGTTAACTCATTTTTAAACCATGGTTTATAAACACTATAAATTCATACCATATCACATTAAACCACAATTAAGGAAAGCCCATTATACCTCAAAGAAATCTGTAAATTTCTCTTTTGTAACACTAACACAAGACTGAATCCAACAGAACACAAGTAAGAACTCATATTCAAGCCTACATGGTGGCTCTAAAAGTAGCAAAATGTCAATATTTCTCTGTCTGGTCTTAATACATCTGCAAAATGCAAGGCAGGGGCGCTTTTTTTTTTAATTATCCAGAACTTTTCAGGGAAGGGTAGCACAAAAGAACATCTTTGGAGCATCTCTGAGGAAGATTGCAGACATTTAGAGGATAACATCATGTATTTTGTTCAGAACTGGATACCACCTATGAGCTGATTAAGGCCATAGCTTGCTGGCCTATCCAGAATGAATTTGTGATGGTAAGTCTTATGGATAGAATTCTCTCTGAAGTCAATTCTGCCATCTCTTGTCCTTCCTGGTTGGAGTAAGCCTCCAAGGAGGTGATTGGCGATTGGGTCAGGGTGGCAATAAATGCATCTTTGGAAAGGTTATGCTGCTGTCTGTCATAAAGAGCACAGTGGTGTGCCTCTCCTTGAGAAATGATTGCTTGACCCAGCCATTCAGATTAATTATGAACCTGCCTCTAATCTCCCCTTTTTGTAGAAAGATTGTTGAGAAGCCAGTAGGACTGCGGCTGTAGGCAATCCTGAAAGAAACAGATTATTAGGGACCAAACAAATGTTGAGATGCTGTTCCTGCACCTTAAAGAAGGACAGACTTAGGCTAGTCTGAGCAAGATACATTGGCTTTGGGTTCATAAGTCATCTGATTCCAGGAAGATTTCATCTTTCATCATGGATGGGGCTCCCCTATTATGAGTGCAACTTAGTTTACCCAACCTTCCTTTGAGAACTGCAATGGCTCCCTCTTAGTTTCTCCAATACAAGACCACCAAAATACAATTCAAGGTACTGTCTTTTAAAGCTCCTCATGTCTCAGGACCTGGGTATCTTCAGGACCATCTACTCCCCATTACATCTACCTGACCAACAAGAACTAACACATAGGTTTCCTTTAGATCCCTTATGTCATGAAATGTATGATGGTGGTCTTATTCAATTGTTACCCCCTCTTCAGTCTCTTCCCCCAGAGATTTAAATGGTACCAATCTTCTTGGAATTCAAATCCATTAAAAACTGTCTGCCGGAGCAGTCTTTGAGACCTGGAATGTTGTAATGCTGTTCTGTCTTAGAGTGGGATGTTTGAGTCATATGATTTAAGTTCCTTGATGTATAAATATATTAAAGGTATATAGATGTTATTGTACTTTATGTTCTGGGTTTTATTTATTGTAGTAATTACTGTAACATTTTGATCTGATTTACAGATTATGGGAATGTATGCTGTTCAGAGTTAGTCACGATTGGAACAACATATAAGTCCTGGGAATAAATAAATACATAAATAATAAAACCATTACTAATCCATCCTGGGTGGTTGATGACAATGTCTGTGGAGCCATTCTATCTCCTTCCTGTACAGTTTCTTCATTAAGGCTGGATGTTCCTCTACTGCTAGGTGTATTATTCAAACTTGCCCTATGGTTTCTAATGTTACACGTGCTCCCATGTTCAACTTCTGCTTACTCTCTCACACAGGGGTGAAATCTAAAATTTGTTACTACTGGTTCTGTGGGCATGGTTTGATGGTGGTGGGGGTAATGTGACTGGGTGGGTGTGGCCAACTTTTTTTTTAAACTTTTTAAAGCATTTTTCCTACAACCTTAAGAGGTTCCGGAAAAAAATGCTTCTAGAAGCCTCTGACGATCAGGCAAGTCAGCTGGGATTGCCAGAGGCTTTTAAAAGCATTTTTTCCCCTACAACCTCTTCGGCCAAAGCAGTTGCAGAAAAAAATGCTTTGAAAAGCCTCTGACAATCCCAGCTGAGCCGCGCAATCATCAGAGGCTTTTTTAAAAAACTTTTAAAAGCATTTTTTTGGTCGAAGAGGTTGTAGAAAAAATGCTTTTAAAAGTTTAAAAAACCAGCCTCTGATGATCGCGCAGCTCAGCTGGGCATGGGGGAGGGGGTGCACAGGGATTTTTGCTACCGGTTCTCCGAACCACCTGTCGCCATTGCTACCGGATTGGGTGATCCGGTCCAAACTGGGAGCATTTCACCCTTGCTCTCACATGAGTTCTTGTAAGCCCCCTTTGCTTTCTACCTAGGTTTTCCAGATAGGTGTGCTAGGGAAGATAAAACACATAGCTCTGGTCAATGGCTGGGAAATAATTAGGGACACACAAAAATCACTTTCAGCCAAGGTACAACAGGAACTTTGGAATACACCAGGATCTAGTGAATTTAATGTAACATCAAATTTTACTGGTTACATTTGCTCTTTTGATCTGTGTCCTTGTCACCTAAACTGCCAGGCACTAACTAGAGCAGGGGTAGGCAACCTTAAATACTCAAAGAGCCATAAAGGTCCTAACTGGGAGCCCCCTGTTCAATTCTGGAGCCGAGCAGAAGTCTGGTTCCCCCACCATAGTCTCCTCCTAGCACGGCATCCTTTTTCCTCTACCTGTCCTAACTGAAAGCCCTATCAATAATGGAGCCAACTGGTGACAGGGAGCCGCAGCAGAGGGATGAAAGAGTCACATGCGGCTCCAGAGCCGTGGGTTGCTGACCCCTGAACTAGAGGAATGGAAGCTGTCATCAAAAGAGTGAGCATGCTTCAGGACCCCTTTTATCCCTAAAAGTCCTTGCTTTGTTGCTTCACAAGATTGACAGCTGCCTTGTAAATTCACAAGGCTGGTAATTATTGGTAGGATGGGGGGGGGAGGGAGAGGGTGTGTTCAAGCCCAGCTTCCTTTGTCTGGTTCAGTTAACATTTTCCTTTTGTTTTCTTAAAAAACATGTTTCCTTCTTATGTAACTCCCTGAAGGGATCTTTTAGACAAGATTCATGGCTTGTTGTCCTCAACGCTTATAAGCCTGCGTCATCTTTAGTTATGGCTGCTCAGCTTCAGCCTAGTCTCACGCTAGTAAATGTTGATTTCAATTTGAAACCTTGGGTGGTTGTTTTTAGCTGGAATTCATGCTGATCACACATGGTAGCTGTTCTGGGTTTACAGCTATAGGTAATCACAAAAAAGCCACGCACCATGGTTCAGGACAGAGCAAAGATGGTGCCAGTGTAGCGTTTGGCAGGGGCAAAGGAGTCTTACCGATGAAAGGAATGTCACCATTTTTGGCTGTGTGTCACGATGTCACACACTCCCCCAAATAGGGTGGGGCTCGCAATCCTGCTTTCATAATATTGATCAAAGTAGTAAGATCCCATGAATGCCACTGGGTGGCACAGGCAGCCACGGCCAGCTATTCAAAGTGTCTTATCATGGTAGCAATTGCACCTTATCTGACAGCATTTTCCAAGCGTTACTATAGCATTACAATCCTTGTCCACTTTCATGATACAACCAGAAAGCAATGATTGCACGATATTATAAATCAGCCAGGTAGCTGGCCACCAGTTGTGGAAAAGACGCTCCCCAGTGTCTTTTTATAGTTTTCGTGTTGAATTCTTGAGCTAAGTTTCCACACCCCAGCAGGGACTTTCTTACAGGCAAAGCAAAGCCTGTTCCAGCAGCCTTGAGTTACAGCTCTCCCTTGGCCACTTGGCAATAGCCAGATGTTTTTCTCTTTTGCTTTCTTGTTTAAAAAAAAAAAAACAAAAACAACAAATCAACTTTCTCCTCAGTAGACGAGACGATTAGAGATGTTAAAATATTAAAATCACATGCAAATAGCAATAGCAGCTTTTCATCCGCTGAAAAGCAGGTGGGGGGGGGGAGAGAAATCAATCCGGGCGTCAAAGGAATCACTTGAGGTCGCGTCTCTTTGCAAAAAGTTGGGGGGGGGTGTGGATAGCGGGAGCCTTCAGAACCGCAGGAGCGGCGGCGATCAGCAGAAGGTGCGGGCGACGCTACCGCTTGGCAAGGCATGAATGAAGGGGAAATTGGCGGTTTGAAAGGCTTTTTAAACCAAGCCCATGCGAGGCTGCCAATTGAAGCCATCCAGTTCTCTTCTTAATCACGTCCCTTCACAAGCCTCGGAGACGAAATCTCCAGATGGCGGAGGTGAAGCGGGGACGGAGGATGTGGGGTTGGGGAATAAAATCCGGACAGCTCCTTCTCCTGAGAGCCGCCGATCTGAGGAAAGAGAAAAGGGAGTTGGGAAGTCGCCGTCACTTCAATTTGGATGGATTCATTAACGAAAGGCAGCAACCGAGAAACGGCCATTCAGGGCCGAGACAAAAGGCTGCGGAGATAATCAAGGCCCAGTGTGTTGAGCAAGCGGTTCAAACGCCATCAAGGCTCCTTTCGGTTGATATATTAAAAATAAAAAAAAAGACGATTTGCTTAACAAAGGGCTGTCAGTGTTTTTGTCTGATAAGAGCCCCTGGTTGGCCGTTTCTTTTCTAACCAGGCCTGGCAAAGTGCCTGCGAAGGCAGTTTAGCAGAGAAGAGAAACAGGCAGGTGGGGAGACCAGTTTTGCTGGTGAGTAAATAGACCGGGCATCTGCTTTAGCTCCAGCAGAATAAAAAATCTGTCGGAAATCTTGAGCTGTTTTTCCTCTCTCTCTCTCCCTCTCCCTCCCCCCCCCCTCTCTCTGTAATCACAAGAGCTGCTTGACTACCGTAAGGCGCAAAAAGGATGCTCTAGTCTAAAGGTAGGAAGTGTGATCATTGCAAAGTCAGGAGGCTCGAGAAGACTTGAAGCTGGCAGCTAGTCCCTAGGTTAAAAGCACATTCTGCTAATCCAAAATGTGGCTTGCTTGTACAAGAGTGTGGGACAGAGGTGGGTTTCAGCAGGTTCTGACCAGTTCTGCAGAACCGGTAGCGGAAATTTTGAGTAGTTCGGAGAACCGGTAGTAAAAATTCTGACTGGCCCCACCCCCATCTATTCTCTGCCTTCCAAGTCCCAGTTGATCGGGAAGAAATGGGGATTTTGCAGTAACCTTCCCCTGGAATGGGGTGGGAATGGAGATTTTACAGTATCCTTTCCCTGCCACGCCCCCAAACCACGCCTACCAAGCCATGTCATGTCCACCAAGCCACACCCACAGAACAGGTAATAAAAAAAATTTGAAACCCATCACTGGTGTGGGAGCTATAGTGATGTTGGTTTTAAGCCACCCAGAGATAATTAGGGGTTGAGTGACCTAGAAAAGTAACAAGCTAAATAAAGCCATGGTTTATGTGATATATGTTACCTGTAAATCCCTATGCGGGGGTTTATATTATAAAACCAGGGTTAGGAATTGTGACAATGTAATGTGTGTGTGCACATAGCACTTATATACTGCTTCACAGTGCTTTTTAGTCCTCTCTAAGCAGTTTACAGAGTCCCCATATTGCCCCCAACAATCTGGGTACTCATTTTACTGACCTCGAAAGGATGGAAGGCTGAGTCAACCTTGAGCCGGTGAGATTCAAACTGCTGGCAATCAGCAGTCAGCAGAATTAGCTTGCAATACTGCATTCTAACCACTGTGCCACCGCAATAGAAACTATGTTTTCTTGCTCCAATATACTTAAACCTTTATTTCTACCGCAGTAGCTGACCATCTCATCATTAGAGCTTTTAAACAGGTTTGGCTGACATATCTGGGAGGGGGATGTTTTACCCCTTGATTTCCTGAATTTAGCATTGTGGGTAAATTGAGAGTCTAAAATCACCCTCTCCCATATCTTCCCGTTCAACAAATACAGCCCCATTGTGAACTAGTAAAAACAGTCTTAACGCTCTCCAAATGTTTTTGAATTTACTCATATAATTCCTGATCAGCATTTTGGCCATGAAACAGTTAAATTGCAAAGTGGAGTAGTTGTTGCTGCTTGGTACCAGTTCATTGTAAAAAATGTGTTGTAGTTCCTTTATCACAAGATTGCTATCAATGCAATTATATTAATCCTATTAATTTTGGAAGTCTATCTTCACTGTCAACATCTTTATTGCTGTCATCATGGAAAGTAAGAAAGTTTTATTTTTCCCCTGCAGATCTGGCGTAGCATTGTTTATACGGAATTAGGATGAGTTCCCAGTTTATTGATTTGAGAATCACTGCATCTGAAACTAGAGATCTGAAGATACAGGCTACTGTGTTGCTTTCTCTGTCAGTGCTGAACAACTAATCCAGAAGAGGAAATAGATAGCAGAGAACATTATTCAGGGAGAGAGGACTTTGCTGCATATTAAATACTTGAAGACAACATTGATATATTATTTATTGCAGCAATGAAGCTGAATACATTGAGACAAGAAGAGAATCTGCTTACAATTTTCCTCAGTTCATAACTTTTAGGTTCTTGGGGATTTTTTTTTTTTGTTCTATGTATTAGTCAAATAGTTAGTTAGTTTGCTTTTTGGTCAGATGAATAATAGAGCTCTTTTTATAATTGTCAGGATGAATGCCAGAGTATGTTTCTTTGAGGTATTTTGTTTTATTAAAAAAAAAAAAGATTGGATCCCTGTGGATAGGGATAGCCTGTGGATAGCCTTAACCTTATTTACAGGATTAGTGCATTTGATTTTCTTAATCTTCATAGCAAATGCTGGGGAATATACCCATTTAGGATTTGGTGATTTGCTTTCAAATGTCAATGGTGCCATTTAATTCTCTTAAGATAGGCCATGGTGCCCCCTTCTCTTACTAGTGACCAATGCAAGAACTGACTCCCCCCCGCCCCGAGATTCCGTCTCTTCATATGTTGTTTCTGTGGAATTATGTCTTTTTTTCTTTTTTTTCTTTAAATACCCTTTGCATTTGTGGTTTATTATTATTATTTAAATTAATTCTTCTTCCCTCTCAAAATTAATTTTGACAATTTCGACTGAGAGTTTTTCATTATGAACAATATGCTTACTATAATCCCTGCTCTAGGCAATTCTTTAGCGTCTCTGATTCTCTTGCTCTGCCTCGCTCTCTCTTTTCTTCCTCTCAGAAAGAATGTTCCTTATTTTAGAAGATTTATCTCCATCCTCAGCATATCATGACTGCCAAGTGGGTATTTTCTTCATCATAATAAATTCCACATTAAATGTAATATAAAATTCCATTTACAGTTATTCAAGGTAGTGGCGTGAGAATGGAGAATGATTTTGAAAGCCATTTTCCTGGGAAAAGAGGTCTAACCTTATCCTAAATTCATAGTCATTGACTTGGAAAGGACCTTAGACACCATAAAGGATGGATGGAGTATAGATGTCCTGAGGCTGCTAAGTGATGGCTTTCAGCATTCTTGGCTGTTGGCTGTGCTGGCTGAGGTTCTGAATTCTGGGCAACACCTTTTAAGACCACAAATACAATATGTGCTGATGTTTCTTTAGCCATGTTTCTGACTTCTTCGGAACAGATTTGAAATTGAACTTGGCAACAGATGTCACATATCTTGTCTGTGTTATGGTGAAATGGTGGAATGGTGTGCCATCAACATTTGCTAACTGATATGTAGGTGCAGTAAATTTAGATGTTTATATATTTCTAAACTTTGTCTAATAATTCTGCGGAAACCACTATCACTTTGTGTTGAGATGCTGACATTTTCTAGACCTCTTTTGTATTTGACTTTTGTGATTATTGTTCATGCTGATTGTCCAATGTTTTTAAATTACTTATACTTTAAGCTAATTATATAGCTATAGATCAATGCCTATACATGGAAACCTACATCTCCATCTCTACTTCTCCAACAGGGAGCCGTTGACTTAATATGGACTATTGAAGTAAGTCCATTCTGCTTATGAGGTTTCCTAGCCTTTGTCTGTCCTCACTGCTGCTGACTAATCGGTATCCCCCAAATTGTATATGGTGCCTCTTGTTTTTCTGACAAGAAAAAGTATGATATGGTTGAATATCTCCCTGCAGAAAACTGTCCATGCTTTTGCCATTAGGAGAATGTATGGGGCAGCTCTTGTCCACTCTGCATTTTTCTCAAGGGCAAAGTACATAAAGTGAAACACAGAGTAATTTTCTCAGTACAAGAGTAACTAGGACAATCCTTTCCAGGCTCTTTTCACCAATGGATGACATTAAGAGAAAAGCTTTTGTTAGGAAGTGAGCTCCATCTCTTCCCAGCCCCTAATATAATACAGTGCACCAATATAGATGAGGGATTGAAACTGCTTCCAACTTTTCACTTCTGATATAAATAAAGCATGTATAAATATGCTGCCAAATTACTTTTAGTATCAAATGGAAGACAACTGGAAACATGATAAAATAATGTGGTAGAGTAAAAGGTACCCAGGAAAAGTGTATGCTAGCTGGTTGACTGCAATCAGAAAAAGTGCATTCCAATTACTAATGAAGGATTGATTAATTACCATTTCTCCCCTCAAGATGGTATTAACTCTTAGCAATCACAAATATCGTTTCGAATGAGCTGCCTCCAATGTGGTCTTTCAAGCCTTACAACATGTATTGTATCCATTACTATTGTAATAGAGTGCACCCACCTTGCTCCTAGTTTCCCTTCCCTTTGTCAGGTTCCGATGTCATCTCAAATAAATTGCACTCCCAAGCAATTAGTCTTTGCTGAAATATTTCATTTATTGAGAACGACAGATCTGGTCCCAACTTCGTCGTAGCCAATACTAACCCTCTGACCCCAAAACCACACCCATCCCATCTCCAAGCGACCCTATCTACAGAGAAAAATAAGTAGGTAAAAGTTCAAGCCTCATCTCCTCCTCTTTATGGCAGCCTTAAAGGGCTGACACCCTTCCTTTCTCTTCCCTCCCTTCCACCTTTCCTTTCCACCTTTCCCTTCCCTTCCTTTCCCTTCCCTTCCCTCTTTCCCAGAGTAATAGAGTAGGAGCTCTAGGTTTGTGCATGATATGCCCAAAATCTAATAATTTGATCCTGATCGCTTCTGTCTCAAATGAGAACTCTGGATTAATGGTTCTACATGTATCTGTTTGTTTTCTTGGTTATCTATGGTATTCTTATTCTTAGGAGTATTCTCCAACACCAAAGTTCAAAAACATTAGCACGCTTTCCTGCTTCAGGTTTCCCTTTCATAGAGCATCATGGGAAAAGCATTTCTTGCATGATTCTGATCTTTGTAAGTATAGACAGATTGTAGCATTTGAATATCTTGTCCAAGATCTTCATTACTACGCTACAAAGTGCTAGCATATGATATATTTCTTGACTGCTGGCTCCTTTATTATTGATAGTTGGTCCTAAAAGGCAAAAGTTCCCCACCACTTTGATAATTTCATTGTCAGTTTACAGACCAGCTGTCATTAATTTGGTCTTCACTATATTTGATATTAGTCCCATCTTCCTTGTCAGTTCAAAGACCATTTGCTGGACCTGTTATCATTCGTGTGGCCTTTTCATATTTAATCTTAGTCCCATTTCTTTCACTGTGCTCCTTGATTTTCATTACTACAGCTTCCAAATCATTTCCATTTTCAGCTTTCAGAGTAGCATTGGCAGTATAGCGCAGGTTATTGATGTTTCTTTCTCCAGTTTTAAAACTACATTTATCTTCTTCCAGTTCAGCCCTCTCCCCTCCAGCACATAGGCTGAATAAATAAGGAAAGAATATACAGTTTGGCTCACTCCTTTGCTGATCTGGAGCTAGTTGGCTTCTCCATATTTCATCTGGATTGTGACTTCCTGATCTGTGTGTAGGTTTCACACAAAGAAAATGAGAAGTTCTGGGATTCCCATTTTTCTAATAACTTTCAATTCCTCCCTCCCTCCCTCCTTATTATATTTATAAATAACTCTAGATAGCAAACACAATTAATAGCCTTCTTCCTCCTATTTTCCCCACAACAACAGTCCTGTGTGGTAGGTTGGGCTGTAAGAGAGTGACAGGCCCAAAGACATCCAGCCTAGTTTCTTGCCTGATTGCTTAACTATTAGACAAACCGGCCTCTTTCCAAATCTCTGGCATCTATCCTTCTTGTAAGATAAGCTCATTTGTGTTTTGTTTCCAACTTCGATGTTCCAGTCTCCAAGCACAAGCAGCACATCTTGCTTCTACGTTCTGTCACTTCCAGGTTAAATTGGATCGAACTTGTCAATGTCTTTTCTTTTGCATCAGTGCTTGGAGTAGAAACTTAGATAACCATCATATTAAAAGGTTGATGGCAAAGTCTAATTGAGATCATTCAGTTACTGACTATACCATAGTCAAGGGCTGCCTTTACTATATCCTTCCTGATTATGAAACACCATTCCCTTAGGTCCCCCCCCCCTTTGTGCCCTGGGTAATAAACCATGTGATCTTCTGACTGAAGGTGTGCAGTTCCAGTCCATTTCAATTCACTGAGGCCTAAAAGGTCAACATGGAGTTGATTCATTACATCTTTCTCTGCGTTGAGTTTTCCCATGTTCATTCTTCTTCCGTTCCCTTTTCTCACTGAAATGTTGTCTTCACAGCTTCAGATACTTTCTTCCTGCATGGCAACATGAGCAGCTGGACATTCCAAACACTTTAATCTAGCTATTTCATAAACACCGTGAGTACTCCAGAAGGTGCTCAGCTCTTCTTCAGTACATTTTGAGTGCCATCTGATCTGAGGGGGTCCATCATCTGGCATTATGTTGATTACACATGTGGTTTTCTCTGGTACACTTACAAGAATGGTTGACCATTGTGTCCTTCCCACCTAGTACAAAACAAGGCCTTTGCCATTGTCACTAAAGTGTTAATCCACCTCTCCCATCTTCCAGGATCATTGCTGCCCAGTATAGCTGCTTGCTTAGTTTAATTAGACAGCTAAGATTACCTACATGGGCTGAGATTATATAAATCTTGACATACACTGATGGCATTCTTTATTAATTTCTCTCAGGAGTGTCTCCTCCCCTCCCCCACCTTGAGGCAGCACAGCAGAACCTGAAGGGGAATTAAGGATACAGTCCAACATTTTTATTGATGTTCCAGTGTTCTGTTCCACAATTGCATAAGCAGCTAGGAAGAATGAGGATATTGAGTTATCACTGAGGATAATTGAAGATTATCCATTAATGAGGATATTGAATTTAATGATCTTATTGAGTTATCGCTGCCCTTTTTTCACTTTCCAATATTAAAAAACACCCCACTGTCACAAAAAACTCTTGCCATATTTTCTCTTCCCAAATCTGTCAAACCTTATGTTCATAAAAATCCACGTACTGTGGTTATCTTAACCATAGTTTACTCAACCTGGTTTTCCAGACTTCCGTGACACACAGAACCATCGATTCACAATATCTAATACTACAACATGATTGACTGTGGATTCTCATACTGAAATCCCCATTTAAACCCCATCTCCCATAAAAGCCTCATGCTTATCGGTAGTCAGATTTTAAGATTTGAGCAAATAGAAGAGGAAAATAAAAGATAACAATGAAATATATTTGGAACATTAAAAAAGAGAAAGATCCAGGAAACAAGGCAGTAATGAATGAGAAAAACATAATACAGGAGGCTGACATAGAGGTTTAGCTCAAATCACTGAAAGAAAGGCAAAAAAAAAAGAAGTTATAATTGGAAGGAAAAAAAAGGAGTTGGAGGGGGAAAAAAACAACCATAGATGAAAAGGCCAACAAAGCTGAAGACAAGAAGAAAAGAAAGGAAGGAGGGAGGGAGAACCATGTAAAGGGGAGGACAAAAGGGAAAAATAATGAAGAAAAAAACTTTCCCCGTTGAGCATTTCTTCTACTTTAACCAAGGCTAAGAGAAGATGATTAAACACTGACACTACATTCGGAAATTGATTGGCTACTGAAACCTGACCCCTGAGACAACTATTTGTTCCTCATGGCTGTGTCTGAGGAATTTATTCCTCAGATCTAGGTGAGCCATAGCCGAAATCCTTGGGTTTGGGTGATTAATTCTGCAATTTTCCAAAGCATGTATCCACTTCAGGAAGCAATGTCCACACTCTGAACTGAGGCTGTAATGAGCTAGTATGACTAATTCAGAAATAAGAAAGCATGGTAATTAGAAGGAAACAAATGGTGTGAAACAGCACCAGAAAAAGGAAATAGTGACTGGAAGAGAGATCTAAAAAGCAAATAATATCACAGTTAAAGTCTTCATAGTGGGAAATAACTCTGCCTTTCCAAAAGTATGATTATATCATTATTACTATGGAATGTTCCATGTAGTTTATCTGGTTAGATATCCAGAGAAGCTTCATGGCTTCTTAAGACTGTAGAGGTTGTAGGAGACCTGTGTTAATATATGGTAGTCAAAAGTCAAAAAGAGGCTACAGTTTATTGGATTAATTTTTTCCTTTTCTTAAGCTTTCATGAGCTGCAGTTCAGATGCATACAGTATTTAGCATTGGATTGGGGGTGATGGAAGCGGCCAGGACAAAGACCCCTGTTATGACTAGTGAGCAACATTTAGAACATAGAAACAACGTGTTCAACAAGCAGTCTCAAAAAATGGCCACATTGAAGACTTAGCTTATTTGGTCACACAAACAGTAGTCATCACGAATCTGGCTATTGACCTGAAGAAAAAATCCTGAGACTGACCCTGATCAGACCCTATTCTGGTCTATTCTGTTTTTTGTTTTGTGCAAAACTTTGCAAAAAACAAAACACTGTGGTAGCATTTTAACTTTTTTTAACAAAATCTTAAGAATATTTCTGGAACATTTCTAAGGGCGCAAGATAATTTTGCACCAAAGATGACACTAAACTTCCCTTTGGTTTTCATGTTTAAAAAGAATAAAGTAGAAATAAAATGATCAGTGGTGTAGGAATCTTATGAACACCAAGGGACTATTTGCACCCAACCGCACCTATGGAACTACAATATATTGTACTGCCTTTTTCTGGACTTGATAATCTTCATGATTACTTCTTAATTCTACAGCTAGCAGTTGCTGGGTTTTTTTACAGCCCATCAGACCAGGCTCAAATGAATTGGATAGTTTATGGTCCAGCAGTAAGGACAGCAAGATAATTAGTGGGGAAGAACTCAGGCGCAAGAGGATTTGTGGGAGTTGAAGTTGGGGGGAGGGGAGCATAACTTTTCTTTTCTCCTCTGACTCTCCAAGAAAGGAGAAATAGTTGACTTGATCTTGAAACAGCCAGTTCAAAAGGTCTAACGAGGTTTTGAGACATCCTTTAATTTATTTGTGGCATATTTTTCTTGCCCTTTAGCAAAAAAGCTTCCAAATTATTTTACATCCAGTCAATGGGGGAAAAAAGAAAGAGGTAAGAATTATTTTTCTCAGAGGTGAAATCTAAAATTTGTTACTACCGGTTCTGTGGGCGTGGCTTGGTGGTGGGGGTAATGTGACTGGATGGATGTGGCCAATTTTTTTTTTTTACTTTTAAAACCATTTTTTACATGTAAAACGATGTAAAAAAATACTTTCAAAAGGCTCTGATGATCCCAGCTGAGTTGCCTGGTCGGCAGGCAACTCAGCTGGGATCATCAGAGCTTAGATCGCCAGAGCCATTTAAAAGAAAAAAACTTTTTTTCTTTTAAATGGCTCTGGCGATCCAAGCTGAGTTGCCTGATCGGCAGGCAACTCAGCTGGGGTCATCAGAGCTTGGATCGTCAGAGCTACTTAAAAAAAAAAAAAGGCTCTGATGATCGCCCGGCCCAGCTGGGCATGGGGGGGGGGGGGGGGGCAGGGATTTTTGCTACCGGTTCTCCGAACTGCCCGCCGCCATCGCTACCTACTTGCCCGAGCTGGTCTGAACCGGGAGCATTTCACCCCTGATTTTTCTTTACTAGAAGTGACCATGGGGGTGGGTGGATTTATATAACAATGTTAAGTGTATACACTTTCTCCCCAGGTAATAATCAGAGTGCCTATGAGGTTATAATTAGGGTAGGTGAATGAATGTTGTGTCTGTGTGCATGCTTCTAGTCCCCCATTGGATTGTGTCTCTCTGGGTTTGTATGTATGTGCGCATGGGGAAACACAAGATGAGCTGTATATCCTCCATTCTGGGTCATCAGACTAGGGAGGGAGGGAGATTTAGACTGGAGGAACCAGCAACTTTCTGAGTCACTGCCCAACTGTTTCTCCCATAGGCATACATTGGAGAATTTGTTTTAAATGTTTTTTTTTCTTCCACAGTTCCTGGCCTGATCCAATCTTTCTCTGGCCAACTTTACACTCACTATGCCAAATTTGGTCCCTTCTGCTCAGTTTTTAGTGAGGTACCCAGCAGGTAGGCGGGCAGGCAGCACGCCGATTACATTGTCTTTTCCCAATATTTCATTTGGTGGATAATAAAAGAGACTTCAACTGCAATGCAAACTGTACAATAATGATGGAAAATATTATGGGGGGAAAGAGAGGAAAATGCAAATACCAACCCCGTTTACTCAGGTGAAATGCTTGTCCTTAAATAATGAATTACTGGAAACTGTTCAGAGAGAGACGGAGCTAAATAGGGTTGGTCTTTCAACCGATCTGAAATTAAGTGAAGTGTGTGCAATTGATTTAATTACTTTTTTAAAGTGGCACTGAATGTGATATCATGATTTACAAGGGCCATCCTTAAATGTAACTAAAGTTAGGCAGTTGCTGTCAGCTTAACACATTTGCCGGGGACTGTGGTGCAAAAGAGAGGGATAATGTGCCCTCACTGCCTTTTCACATCCCCATCGCTCACAACGTATTCCAGATTTTCTTTTTTACTGTGTTTTACAGAGAACATCTCAAAATTCAAAATAGGTATTACTTTGTAAAACAGAGTGAATGGATGGGAGGAATGAGCTAGCAACATTTAAGCAACCTTTGCAGCATGCAATTGGTTCAAGAATTATCCTCTTCAGTTCGCCATAGTTGCTGGCAAGTAGGAGTAAGAATTGAGTTTGACACCCACCCACACATCCACACACACCCACACACACACCCTGGCTGCCCCAGTCCTCTATTGCCTGCCTTACTGTTGGAACCTCAGAACAACTTCACACACTAAATATAAAAACAAAACAAGAAAATGACAGCTCAAGGAACAATTTCTCTTAGACAAAATACCCCCTCCCCACCAAGGCTACTTATATGTTGTGATTCCATAGCAATATAGACATTGTTCTCTCCTCCCTCCCCAGCCAAATGGTATAGTATTTAGCTTGCCTTTTTTTCTCCCTGAAGCACAAATTTATGATCCTTATAGCTAGAGTTTTGCTTGCAACCATAAGGGCAATGTCAGCGACCTAAGTTGCATTTTTTCATCGCTGCCATAATCAAAGAGAAAAGGAAAAAAAAACCGGAGCTAGCAGTAACAGTTTGAAATTTAGTGCTTGGCATTTGATATAGTGTTCTTCTCCCCCCCCCCCCTGAATAGATAGGGTTACCCAGGTGATGAAGGGAGGGGGACATTCCTGTGATCTGAAGTAGTTGGCAGAAGAGACTGACTTGGAAGATGGCCAATGGGCATTGAGATATTGTGAGGCAGAAGGGGAGGGGTTTGGTTTCAGAGAATCAGTTTTGGCTGCATATGAGTTTAAGTCGGATCGTAAATTCTTTAATAAATGAGAGATTCATCAAAGACTTTGTGTTTGAGAATGAAATTTATTTGAAATTACGCCGAAACCTGACAGGCAATGTCTACAGAGTTCTCAGAGCCAGAACTGCAGCTGAAAAATACGATTTCCAGGTTTGGAGGGGTGGCTTTTGTGCCTTGGACAGTGCCTTTTTCAGCAGATAGATTGAATGGAGGAGACTTCATTTGGCTCCCCATCCTTCCTCTGCGCCTCCCCTCCCCCGGGGCTGTCTTATGCTTTTTACTAGCTGAAAGGAGCTTGTGCTGTTTGGAGAGCTTTAAATCAGAAATTTTGCGTACAGATGTGTCCAAATTGAGACATCACTAGAACATGAGTCTTCAGCCCTGGAGACCAATATCAACAGTTGGAACAACAACCAACAGTTGGAATCTCATGGCAGTTTTAAAGTTTTTGGGCAGACAGTATAAAATTGTGCCTATTCCATTTTTTTTTTAAAAGAATGAGCAGCAGGAAGCCTAATGTTCAAGAAAATGCATCTTCATTTTGCTCTGAGGTGTTCCACTGCTTTCTGCGGCAATTGGCTCTGTGAGTTCAATCTTTAGATTTCTGAGCCAGTGCCCTTCGGTTGTAAGGATGGCACTAATCTCTCTGTTTGTGGGTAGAGGAGAGGTCCGCTGCAGAGATTTTAGCTCAATCAATAATGGAAAGCGATGTCACTGTAGATGCTCCTCTACAGGCAGTATAGGGACAGGTCAATGGTGACTGTGGATCTATTGGGTCTAAAATCTTGACTTCTTGGACCGAACTAATTAAAACCCATGAGCTGGATATTCAAACAGACAGAAAAACTACTGGTTCACAGAATCAGGGACATTTACTTAGACCAGAGCTGTCAAACTTGATTTCATTGAGGGCTGCATCAGGGTTATGTTTGACCTTGGTGGGATGGGGGAGGGGCATGGCTGGGTGTGTGTGGCCAACTCGATGTCACTCATGTTGGGGGCACCTGTGGTGGCCAAGTGCTAAGGCAGGACTTTCCTGAGAGCCACCCTCACTCTCATTATAATCTTCCTTCCTTCCCTCCCTCCCTCTTCATTCTCCTTTCTTCTTCCTTCCCATCTTCCCTTCTTTTTCTTTTTCTTTCCTCTTTCCCTTTCTCTTTTCCTGTCTCTTCTTGCATGCTCAAAGGCAAAAGGGGAAACATTTCTCCTTTTGTTTTGTTTTTAGTTTGTTTTGCTAGCCCTCTGCCAGCAAAAACGGGGCTCAGGGGGGCATGCGTAGTCTCCCCAGTCCCCATTTTCTGCTGCAACGGCCATCTGCAGCCCTCTGCCAGCACAACATTGCCCCCCAAGCTCCATTTTCGCTGGCAAAGGCACCGTGGGCCTTGAGTTTGACACCCTTGACTTAGACAATTGAAGATGTTCCACAATTCCCTTTTACATTTCTGTTCCGCATTACAGCTTGCTATGCTGTCCTGAGATGCTGTCCTGAGATGCTTCCAAACTAGGCATGTGATTGGAAAGGCCACTAATTTAATGCATGTTTTTAGCACATCATTGTCCTTTGTTATCTCTCTATTTTTGGGAAGCAGGAGATGGCAGATTGCTGCGCAAACTCTGCAGGTCTAATTTGCTCTTGAGGCTCCTGTTTAAACAATTAAGAATTTTTTCCCCCAATATGTTGTGGTAGTTTGGGTGGCTGAATCTATTGTCATGCATCAACTCCTGTGTACTTATAAGCTGACTTTTAAAATTGGGCTAAAATTATTTCTTTGCCTCCAGTAAAATAAACAAAAGAACCTTATTAAAATCACTGCAGAATCACAGTTAAGTAAAAGAGAATTGAAGGTTAGGTTAAAGCATATTAAACATAACTTTCTGTTAAAATAGTGCAATCATTATCAGTCACTTGTCTACACAGACATGTCACAAGTACTGGGAGAAGAGGAGATCTCAATTATGCATAAATTGAAGAATGTCAGTTGTAATTACCCTCGTGTAGTTCATCGTGAAAAACTCACGGCTGGGTAGCAATCCACCAGTCTCAAAGCAAAGGTAGGGAAAGAAAATCTAGTTATTGTAGGCTAAATGTTTCTAACTGAATGCATATCTTCAGTTTACATTGGGTGATCTGCTATGACATCAGAGAAGTTCAGAGCAGATAAATGGGCCAAAGAAGGAAGCAGAAAACAGAAACCAGAGATCTGGGAGGATAGCAAGCCAAGTGAAAAAAGAAGGAAGATAGATAGATGATAGATGATAGATGATAGATAGATAGATAGATAGATAGATAGATAGATAGATAGATAGATAGAT
>WNWU01000112.1:1560099-1571483 GCA_012654045.1 Ptyas mucosa | reverse complement strand
GATAGATAGATAGATAGATAGATAGATAGATAGATAGATAGATAGATGATAGATAGGCAGGCAGGCAGGCAGGCAGAGATAGATGATAGATGATGATAGATATATAGATGATAGGTAATAGATAGATTAGATAGATAGATAGATAGATAGATAGATAGATAGATAGAGAGATACACAATTATTTTGATCAGGGATCAGATAAGGTAAGAAAAAAAAAGCATGAATGTGGTAGTTGAAAGAGGAAACAAGTGAAGCTTATAAAGGTGAATTGGAAAAAAAAAAGGGGGTGTTTGAATTTGACCTAGATTTTCAATTGTAGAAAATGCTGAATGACAGGGCACCTTGATTTGAAATCTCTAGTCAAAAGTTTTGGCACAGACTTAGCAGGGCTAAGCATTGTTATCTTTCTCAAGCAAAACATGTGAAGTTTTTCCAATCTTTGCAGCTCTACATTTTTCACTTGCCTGAATACAGCCAGTGCTGCTCATTCTCCAGAAGACTGACAGCATTCATAATATATATGGATTGCTTATAGTCTAGGAGGTCTCTCCAGAATAAGTAGAAAACCCATTATGGGTATAGTTGGCTCATCTTTTTCTGGTGAAACAAAATGGTGTATCCAATCTAAATTTAGTGAAGTTTTCCACTGCTTTCAAATAATGGGCATGCTTGCAGAGGCTGACTCCAAGAGCTGAGTAAATGCACAGAATTTCCTTGAGAGTCTGTCCTCAAAGCAGAAAAAATTCATCTGAGAAAAGACCTTACTGGGTCTTGTTTCTGCAAAACCCCAAATAAACCTCTGTGAAACAGTGGACATTTCCAATCCCTCCCGAAGAACATGCTATTAAAATTCAGCAGCAAATTTCAGCAATGCTATTGTTTTGCTTTTCAAAAAAGAAATCAACTGGCTTGGGCAAGAGACATCTTTTCCATCATGTATTATCTGGTTCTTTTTATTGGGGATGCCAACCTAGAATCAAAGGTCTTTGGTATTTAAATCAGGAGCCCTGCCATTGCCAGGCCATCTCCCTTTTTAATAAATAAAAAAATAAATAAATGAATGAATGAATTTCAGATCAATTTTTCAAATTAATTTTCAAAAAAGTGCAAAATAAAAAAAGCAAAGAAAAAAGAATTTTAAAAAGAGGGAGGGATAAGGAAAAAGCAAAATTGGGGAGTGCACACAAAAAATGAGAAAGCACTGCAGAAAAAAGTAACTTCTAACTTTTTTCAATACAGATAGCAATAGCACTAGTACTTACACTTATATACCGCTTCATAGTGCTTTTACAGCCCTTTCTAAGCAGTTTACAGAGTCAGCATAATGGCCCCAACAATCTGGGTCCTCATTTTACCCACCTCAGAAGGATGGAAGTCTGAGTCAATCTTGAGCTGGTGAGATTTGGACTGCTGAACTGCAGTTAGCAATCAGCTGAAGTAGCCTGCAATACTGCACTCTAACCACTGTGCCACCTCGCCTCTAGATAAAAACCTAAAAATCAATGGCCCTTTGAATTAGAATAAACCATAACAAACAGTACTTCTATTGTCATAAAGAAACCTAATCATCAAAACCCAAGGTTGAAATTTCATTTCTTTCCGTTCGTTTCAAGTGGAAACTTCATGATTGGTTTCCAAGTATAGAAGCTAGATAAAAGTCTTTTCTTCAGTCAAAGCAGTCAATTTCGTCATCTCTGCCAAATCCATTAATTTCACCATCCATTTTTCCATTGTGGTCCATATGAGTCCTTCCATCTCTGTACGTAGAGAAAGTTTTAGGTTTGATGGACAAAAAGATTGAAAAAAATGGAACTTTATTCTTATAGATGACAACAGCCAACTCATTACTCTGCCCTTGTCATTCTGCAGAAAATGGAAAACAAAAAAGAATCAATTTGAAGTAAGAACAATACTTTAGTGTCCTTGAGGATGTACAGAGTACTAAACTATTACTGTTAACAGAATAACAGAGTTGGAAGGGACCTTGAAGGTCTTCTAGTCCAACCCCTTGCTTAGGCAGGAAACCCTATACCACTTCAGACAAATGGTTATCCAACATCTTCTTAAAAACTTCCAGTGTTGGAGCATTTACAACTTACAGAGGCAAGTTGTTCCACTGACTAATTCTTCTAACTCTCAGGAAATTTCTCTTTAGTTTTAAGTTGCTTCTCTCCTTGATTAGTTTCCACCCATTGCTTCTTGTCCTGCCTTCAGGTGCTTTGGAGAAGAGCTTGACTCCCTCTTCTTTGTGGCAGCCCCTTAGATATTAGAACACTGCTATCATATCACCCCCTTGTCCTTCTTTTCATTAAACCAGACATACCCAATTCCTGCAACTGTTCTTCATATGTTTTAGCCTCCAGACCCCTAATCATCTTTGCTGCTCTTCTCTGCACTCTTCCTAGAGTCTCAACATCTTTTTCACATGCTGCGCCACCATGTATTTTATATAGTTCAGGAAATCAAAAATTCCCTCTCTCTCACTTTCCCTTTAAGTATGGATTTTGGCCCCTTCAAAGCTGTAAAGGTCTAGATCTGTATGTATGACAAGATTGCATGCCTTTTGGCTTTCTCCTAATGAAAACAATTTACTAGGTAGCAAAAACTGTGTGGATGTTAAATCTGGTGATCGGAAAGAATTTTATTTGTATCATCCATGAATGTCTGATGTTGCATGTCATCAAGCATCTTGATCTAAAAACTTACTCTTCCAACAAATTAGAACTAGATGATAGAATTCTGGAGTTATTAACGATCAAGTCAGGGATGAAACTATACAATCCTGATCCTCAAAATAATTTAAAGAGGAACTATTGGGGACTCTAAATATTTCTGGAAGATTTTATCAGAGCAATCTGGAGAAGACCTCAAACCATTCAAGAGGTACTGTTGTGGCCCACCATTGGCCTGCGCGGATCGTGGGTGATCCTGACAAGGAGGAGGCTGGTGTGGGGTCGCGCCAGCAGCCTGCGCAGCTGGCGCTCGTGTCGGACAGCGATGAGACTGAAGAGGATGTGGTGCCAGAGGCAGAGACTCAACCTGGGCCTTCAGAACCTCTAGAGGCTCCTTCAAGTAGAGAGAGCGAAGTGGAGGAGCCTCTCCTCAATGCTCGAGCACGCAGGGCTGCCAAAAGGCAGGAGTGGCTACTCAGGAGGAGGAGGTCTCCTTGAGAGTAAGATTTGAGGATAATTGGCCACTCCCTTAGCCTATTTAAGTCGCACACAGTTAGTAATTTCTTGCTGGAAACAACGTGTAATTATTACAGAGCATTTTGGAGAGTGAGTGTCTTATCGTTTTTCCTGGTTTTCCTGGTTTTCCTGGTTGGCCTTGTGAGAGGATAGCTGGCCAGGATACTTCTGGGGGTTGAATTGTATTTGCCTTCCCCTCCATTGCTGTGAGAGGGCAATGGAGTCCGGTGACTTGGACCATGGATCAGAACTCTGTCCCTCTATGTTTTTTTTTTTTTAACATCTGGTGGTCCCTGACCCTGGACTATTCCCCCCTCAAGGGTCTTGATGTACTCAGTATCTGAATTGCTTGCCCTGCGAGATTCCCCCCTCTCGCAGGTTTGGCCCTCCACTTTACCAAGGGCCTATCTCGATGACGGACTTTGGAGTCCGGAGAGATGGTATGACGCAAAGAAGGGTGTGTGGGGCTTTTTGGTGAAGTGTTTTAATAAGATTTTAAGGGATCCGGGGAGGGGGGCTTCTAATAATTTTTTAAGGGGAATTGAGAAGATGACCGAAGGGGATGGGGGGGTCATCCTCCATGGTCAGAGCCTAGCCCGGCATGGGGTAACGGTTTGGGGGGTGCAGAACGAGGGATTGGAGGGGGGACGGAGGTTCATACTTATGAGGGTTGCACCATCAGCACGGTAGTTGGGAGGGGCAGATATGGCGGGAGCAGGAGACCACATCATGTGTCGGGGGCGCGCACTCGCTATTTGAGAGCAATTGCTCGCCCCGGTCCCCAAAGCTCCACTCGGACACTAGGTAGCACAGATACTCAGGATCTGGGCCTTCGGCTGATGCTGTGCAATGCCAGGTCCGTGGTAAATAAGGCCCCCCTCATCTGTGATCTTATAAAGGAGGGGGGAGCGGACCTGGCGGGTATTACGGAAACCTGGTTGGGTCCAGAGGGAGGGGTCCCTCTGGTTGAGATGTGCCCACCAGGTTTCAGAGCATTCCATCAGCCAAGGGCCCAGGGGAGGGGCGGGGGGGTGACGGTTATTATTAACGAAGATCTGGGTCCGAGGGAGACCACTGTGCCACAGATTGCCGGATGTGAGTCCCTACTTATGAAATGGGGTCATGGGGTTCAGTTGGGCTTGCTGCTCACGTACCTGGCTCCCTGCCACATGGCAACAGCCCTGCCCGAGCTACTCGACGTGATAGCCACGGTGGCAGTGGATACACCCAGGCTTATGGTCATGGGTGATTTCAACCTGCCTTCCGTTGGTGAAACGTCTGAGGTGGCTCGGGAGTTCATGGCTTCCATGACGGCCATGGACCTGACCCAATTAGTTCATGGCCCCACTCATAGGGGGGGGCATACTCTGGACATGATTTTTGTCTCTGGCCAGTGGTTGAGTGATCTGGTTATAGGGGATATAGACATAGAACCCTTGTCATGGTCTGATCACTCGCTCCTTCGCCTAGATCTTCGAACCGCTACACCCCGCCGCAGGGAGGCAGAACCAACTAGATGGGTCCGCCCCAGGCGCCTGATGGATCCTGATAGGTTCCAGATGGAGCTTGGGCCATTTCCTGAGGATCTGGCACATGACTCGGCCGAGGACCTGGTAGCTGCCTGGAATCGGGCGGTTGGTGGAGCCTTGGATCGAGTCGTGCCTTTGCGGCCTCTGACCCGGTACGGATCTCGTGCGGCTCCCTGGTTTACCGAGGAGCTGAGAGAGATGAAGTGCCGGAAAAGACGCCTAGAGAGTGGTTGGAGGGCCAGTCTCGCTGAATCTGATCGAACACTGGTAAGGTCGCATATTAAGACCTACCTAGTGGCGATAAAAGCGGCAAAGTTTAATTACTTTTCCGCATTTATTGCGTCATCAGGGAATCGTCTGGCCGCCCTGTTCAGGGTGACCCGCTCTCTGCTTCATGCGGGAGTGCGGGAGGATCCCTTGGAAGGCAGGGCGGAGGATTTTGGACAATACCTGTATGACAAAATCGCTCAGATTCGGGGGGATTTGGACTCCGACTGGGTAGATCTGGGCAGGGTGACAGGGAATAGTCTTGAGAATGTTACCTGGGAAGAGTTTGACTCTGTGACTCCTGATGATGTGGACAGGATTTTGGGGAGACTTAGTGCGGCCACATGTTTACTGGACCCGTGTCCCTCCTGGTTGGTACTGGCTAGGTTACACGAGGCTGGCTCCAGGGTATTATCAACGCTTCTTTGAGTGAGGGTCACTTCCCTGCCGCCTTGAAAGAGGCGGTGGTGAGGCCTCTCCTCAAGAAGCCTTCCCTGGACCCGGCAGTATTAGCTAACTATCGTCCTGTCTCCAACCTCCGCTTTATTGCGAAGGTTGTTGAGAGTGTGGTTGCGCAACAGTTTCCACAATTCCTGGAGGAAACATCTTATCTGGATCCGTTCCAGTCGGGTTTCAGGTCTGGGCACAGCACGGAGACGGCATTGGTCGCGTTGGTTGATGATCTCTGGAGGGCTCGGGACAGGGGATGCTCCTCTGTCCTAGCCCTATTAGATCTCTCAGCGGCTTTTGATACCATCGACCATGGTATCATGCTGCACCGGCTGGAAGAGTTGGGGGTAGGGGGCACTGTATTACAGTGGTTCTCCTCCTTTCTCTCCGACCGGTCGCAGTTTGTGTTGACAAGGGGGCAGAGGTCGACCTCGAGGCCTCTCGTTTGTGGAGTGCCACAGGGGTCAGTCCTCTCGCCCCTTTTGTTCAACATTTATGTGAAGCCGCTGGGTGAGATCATCCGTGGCTTTGGGGTGAGATATCATCAGTACGCTGATGACACTCAGCTGTACATCTCCACCCCAGACCACCCCAATGATGCCCTCGAAGTGATGTCCCAGTGCCTGGAAGCCGTGCGGATCTGGATGGGGAGAAACAAACTCAAGCTCAACCCATCCAAGACGGAGTGGCTGTGGTTCCCAGCATCCCGATATAGTCAGTTGATCCCATCACTGACTATCGGGGGCGAGTCTTTGGCCCCCGCGGAAAGGGCTCGCAATCTGGGAGTCCTCCTGGACAGGCAGCTGTCTTTGGAGGAACATCTGACGGCTGTAGCCAGGGGGACCTTTTGTCAGGTTCGCCTGATTCGCCAGTTGCGGCCCTTTCTTGATCGGGATTCCCTGTGCACAGTCACTCACGCCCTTGTCACCTCTCGCCTAGACTACTGTAACGCTCTCTACATGGGGCTCCCCTTGAAGAGCACCCGGAGGCTCCAACTGGTCCAGAATGCGGCTGCGCAGGTAGTGACGGGAGCAGCATGGTCCTCCCACATAACACCGCTCCTGCGCGAGCTGCACTGGCTTCCAGTGGTCTTCCGGGTGTGCTTCAAGGTGTTGGTGATCACCTTTAAAGCGCTCCATGGCATAGGGCCTAGTTATCTCCGAGACCGCCTGCTGTCACCAATGACCTCCCATCAACCCGTGCGCTCCCACAGAGAGGGCCTTCTCAGGGTGCCATCAGCCAAACAATGTAGGCTGGTGACCCCCAGGGGGAGAGCCTTCTCTGTGGGGGCACCCACCCTCTGGAACCAGTTGCCCCCGGAGATTAGGAGAATTCATGACCTCAGTGCCTTCCGCCGTGCCCTAAAAACACTTTTTTTCCAACAAGCCGGGCTGGCTTAAGAAGAAATTTTTAAATATTTTAAATATTTTAATTAGTTTGTGAATTTTAAATTTTGTAGCCAAATTTATATATATTTTAATTGTCTTAATATTTATATTTCATGTTTTTATTTCTGGCTGTACACCGCCCTGAGTCCTCAGGGAGAAGGGCGGTATAGAAATTGGAAATAAATAAATAAATAAATAAATCGTATCTTGTTTTCTGGGCTGGTTGCCAACCTTTGCTGGACTTTGTTTATATCATTTGTTTACATTATAACTTTGATAAGGACCGTTGGTGTGTCCTTGGGAATCTGGAGCTGGGGCAGAACAGGTACAGACATGGCTTCAGTCAGCATTTAGCCATATTCTTGCTGACCTTTCTATCACATGCTTACTACTTTTTGTTCTACTAGTTACAATGACACTTAAAGTCCTCAGAAACCAATATGTTTGCTGATCCTTTAAGGATCGTATCAACAGTCCGAGTTTGTTCCATGTGGCATAGATAAGGCTTTGATAGAAACTAACAGGAAAGCACTTGAGTACATTCTCCTGTATCTGCCTGGATTTCACAAGATTAAAGAAAATCCTCTCACCACAATCTAATTCCTCCTTTGACCTTAAACACTAGAAACTCTTTTGTAAAAAAAAAAAAAAAAAAAAAAAAAAAGTACATCTTAGTTTCTCAAAATTCTATGATCTGTGCAAGATTTCCGCGCTGCCCCATGAGAAGAATTGTGAGATACACCAAGTTTTGTGTTGTTCCACTCAGTAAAGTAAGCCACATGGCGTTCTGTTCCCCCCACTTTTTTTTGTGATCCTAGAATCCATCTCTATCAATTTTGTGAGAAAAATGAGAGAAAACGTAAAACTTTCCACCCTAAGAGGTTTTTCTAGTTAACAAAAAGTAAAAGCAATCCCTGCTCTTCTTCTCCCCTCCCCCCCCAAAAAACCCCACATAGATATCTTTACATAGATTCGTTATGGTAGAGGCGTTCTGCCCTCCCTATGAATGGCTTATGAAGGATGTGCTTTCATCTGGCAAATGCCAGTTCCATTTATCCTCATGCACCTAAACTTTATAGCTTTGGGAGAAGGAATTGGATTGATTGATTGCAATCTTGAAGCTTTCTCTTCCTTTTCCTCTGCCTCCCCGACACTCATAACCACCTATTCCATTTCACAACTCAGGCGAGAGATTAGAACAGAACTGGAAGGCAAGAGATACCTTGAAGGGACATTTGGGGAGTCCCTTCATCTGCATTTTATGTTTTGCAAGCCTTGCCCTTTCCTTAACCAGACATTAGGGTGGGTGATTCCAGGCAAATAGTAAATTTCCTTCAGACTCCTGGGCAGTGGATGCATTCAACCCATTTCTCATCCTTTCTTTCCAGGATGATCTAGGAAAAGGACTTCACTGCTGAAGGACAGTAATGCTGAAGTCTGATGGTCCAGATGGTGAAGTATAATTCCCCCATATATTCCAATAATTGGCCATACTAACTCAGAGTGGTGGGGACTATCAGCGGGGTTGGGACATCAAGAGCCTCGGTGACGTAGTAGTTAAAGTGCAGTACTGCAGGCTACTTCTGCTGACTGCTGGCTGCCTGCAATTTGGCAGATCGAAACTCACCAGGCTCAAGGTTGACTCAGCCTTCCATCCTTCCGAGATGGGTAAAACGAGGCCCCAAATTGTTGGGGGCCATATGCTAACTCTGTAAACCGCTTAGAGAGGGCTGAAAAGCAATGTAAAGCGGTATATAAGTCTAAGCGCTATTGCTATTGGTCTCATATTGTAGAGGACCATGGAGGCTTTCAAATACACTTGCTTGTTGCATGTTTATTTACATAGTTCTGCAAATATGAGGTATGAAAGAGAGAACAGGCATACTTTCCTGGGTTGGGATACATTTACCCTCACTGTCCAAATGGATCCTAAGCCACCCCTCACCCCACAATACAACCAAAATTACTCAGCCCACCTATCTCAAGATTGTATCTCCGGGTCCAGCTGGGATTTCTTATCCACGGAAGATTTCATTCTGTTCTTTTCCTCCATTCTCTTAACACCAATTACCAATGTTTGTGGTATTCACTACCAGATCATAGATAATTGCATTATGGATTGGATTAAAATCCATACTGAAGTGCATTAAGCTGGATCGCAATGGTTATTTCTCTCCTTGTTAACGGATATAACAATTGTGTGTTGGAAGAACGATAGCTCACTTCCTTTCCAACAAAATCATCCATTAAAAAAACACCTGTGATTTACTGGCTGGATTCAGGCAACATACTGGATCATTTGTTAAATAACTGCATGGGTTTGCACAGAACATTAAACCATGTATAAACACAGTAGCTAGATTCTTCTGTCCAGTCTGCAGAGGCAATGGCATTGAGCTAAAAACTAGTTTTTGAAGGCCAACCTTTTCCCAATTTGCTGGAAAGACACTTGTGACAGAAACAGATGAGCTTGTGGCTGACAGGTTAAATATATGCTTATCAAAACCCCAACTAAGCAGACACCAGTATAGAAAGCTCTAAACACCTGCCTGAAAAGGAAGGCAGCAATTGCTGAGGTAAACACTGCCGACAGAAAGATAGATGGGAAAGAGGACATGCAGCAGAGCTGAGCCAATGCAGATCTGGGGGAGGCGGAGAGGGGTGAATGGACAATGTATTGTGCTTCAAAAAAGGGTAACATATGAGGTTGCCCAGTGGGTCATGGTTTGACCTCTGGGAAATTAAAGATGTAAATCCTGCAAGATCTTTAATTCAATACAGTCCACCCGCTGTTTACTAACCAGGTGCATGCATTGCATAGTGATTAGCAAAGCTTAGACTTGTGAAGATTGTCATTTTGCTCTGAGGTTGCAGATGGTACAGCAAGCTTATACAACTTCTGGTGCCTGAAGTGAAGAGCAGGTGAATTCAATCACAATCTTGTTGGGTAACTACTTACCTTTGGTGGGTGGGTTCTACTTACCTTTACTACCAGTTCGCAATGGGGCCGTGCGCATGCGCATGCGCAGAAGCTTCCTGATGATGTCAGGGTCGGTGGACAGAGCTTCTCACGGATTTTACTACCAGTTCTTGCGAACCAGTCCGAACCGGGGGCAACCAACCACTGGGTAACTCCCAGGTTTTTGCAATCCTAGTTGCCAGACCACACAATAGGCTGCATTCAGTACATTGAATCAAACAAAGGTCTGACTGGAGAATCAGAAAAGAGCACATCGGTCTTCTGAAATACCATTTTATGATTCTGAATAGTTGTTTTTACAATATTCCTCAAGGGAATAGGAAATCTTGTTGCTGTGGGGGCAACTGCAGGGTCTTGGAAACTTGTGAACAGGGTTAGCGCATAACTCTACAATGACACATATAAGGCTCAGTAGCTAAAAATATAGTCATTTGCCGCTTATAGCCCAGAGATGCCAGTCCTGATCCGATGTTTAAAACAGAACAAAATCTATTTGTAATGCTTGTTTTAATTTTCACAAGCTTATTAAACAAGTCATCAGAAGAGACGTGCCCAACAAGCTGACATTATGATGGAAGTGTAATATGGAAGCAAGGCTTTTTGAGATCGTATTTTACCACAGGGGGTGTCAAACTCGCGGTGTCACGTTGCTGTCATGGGAAGTTTCACAACATTTCTCCCATTTGCGGAGCTGGGGGGGGCGTGGCCTGAAAGTGATGGATCTGGCCCACAGGCTGCTAGTTTGACACCCTTTTTACTAGTTGCATTTTATTACAGAAACCTGGAACAGCTGATAGAGATGCAATCCAGTCCGACCCTCCCCCCCCCCCACACACTACTGCTATATCCTACTTCTTTCCTCCTCTCTCCTAGGAATTCAAAAGTGGTGTTGGGATCTAATTCTTTCCGATTTTACTCTGAGTTGTATATTCCTCTTTCCTAGCCTTGATGAAGGAATCACTGCAGAATTCCAGTTTATGTGGAGGGAATTCTGGAAACAAAGCTTTGCAATTGGGTCTGAAAAACCACCGTCCTGAAATTTATAGACTAAAAAGCCATAATGGTACATATCAGAAGGGTACCATATACCAGACCTGTTCCAAAAACTACACTTAGGAACCCACTGGAAAAAAAAATCTAGGACAGAAAAACATGGATATCGGGAAAAGAAGCAAGAAGAGCATAGCTAATAATTATTCACATCTCCATCTTGGCCCAACATGTGCTTCCTGAGATTATAAAGCCAATCATTCATTTAGGCTTCTGCTACAAAAGTAGAACTTTTTTTCTTTCCCATTTGCTTCCATTAGTCTCTGTTCACACAAAATACTAAATCAGGTTGGTGACAGTCTCGGCATGTGCGGAATATAGAAACCTGATCATTTCCATGTTGGGAGGCCATTTTACCTGCCTGGTATCCAAGATTAATGATGGGGTAATGTACACTTTTTGCGGATTACTGTGTCATCCGTAGCAGAAAGAACAGATTAATTTGCTGGCTTTGTTTTCTGGCTTCCACAATGGAGATAAGAACATTGCAAAATTGATAGTATGTTTTAGCTATTTTCCTTACCGCTTCTAC
>WNWU01000112.1:1517912-1560089 GCA_012654045.1 Ptyas mucosa | reverse complement strand
GACACCCCTGCCTTATCCTGTCCCTGGTACCTTTGATTGGGAAAAAGAAAGAACTTCAAAGGTGCTTGGGATTAATAGCCAAACTGGCTGCTCTTGGTATAATTGAAGTAGCCCTCTTCACCAAATAACATCTGTAACAGGAGTGGTATTTGCTTACCTTTGCTACCGGTTCGCAAATATGAGCATATGCGTCTCCTCCATGCATGCGCAGAGCCTTTTGCACATGCACAGAGGGTAAAAAATGGAACATGATGATGTCCGGGCAGGCGAGTGGGTGGAGCCTCCCGCCACTGGTACTACCGGATCGCGCGATCCGGATAGAGCTGGCTGAATTTCACCACTGATCTGTAAGATCCATCAGGAAGATCTCACTTGGCCTCTGGTTGAGGGAAGTTAAGATTGTGGTTGCCACTGCATGATTGAAGCCCTACACTTTTTCACGTGTAAAAAAAAATGTGAGGGAGAGTGAGGTCTTGATCTCATGGCTATGGCCAGCAGCTTGATGATTTGATCTCCACCACAGGGCATCCTAGCCACTATTCCTTAATGGTGCAAACCATTATAGGTGCGAGTGAGTGGCGCCCGAAGGATCACTAGTGCCCCCATGCGCCTGCCATTGACTTCTCTCCAGCTCTCTCTGTAACTTTCTTTTGTTTTGTCCCAAAGGTGCTTTTTCAAAAGGCAATTGGACTTTGGTTTTCCTTGAATATGTTTTTCTTCTCACTCAAGAAGCTTCTTCAGTTCTTCAGAAGCAGCTTGGATGAGAAGCGAAACGTTTTCAAGGAAAAACAAAGTCCAGTTGCCTTTTGAAAAAGCACTTTTGGGACAACCGTGACCTGGACGACTGAGAATCTCCAGAGACATTTCTTTGCTCTTTCTCTCATCCTATTTTCTTAGTGGCTGCCATCTCGCTACCTGTCTTTCTTGCTGACACTCTATTTCCCCTCACTGTCTTTTTCTGCCACCATCTTTCCCTCACTTTCTCCCTCCCGTCTCGTTACTTTCCCTCTGTTGCTTCTGAGAAGGAAATTAGAAGTCTAAGCTGATCCCTCATAGTCAGGATGAGAGTAGAAGGCAGTCACATGGCCATACATTGCCCATCTCTGTTTCAAAGAGAAATTAAGAGGAAATGAGTAAGATTTATGAGAGCCAATAATTGGGTTATGGCATGACTCTTTAAAGAAGAAAGCATTCCTATCAACCTAAGCAGATATGTTATTTATGGAATGCGAGAAGGAGCCAAGTATCAAAGGGCACATTTTGATATAGGACAATGAGGGGAAATTGTGAGTTATATTAATAGAAAAAATTCTGTTTTCTCAAATCTCTCGAGAGCCCTAATTTCCTAGGATCTGATTCAGTGCTAATGCAATACCCTTCCAATGTACCCATGTGTTACAGTTGCAAAATTTAGTGATCTAATTAGACCAACCCATTAAGAGAGGAAGATATTGATTGATGTCACAGAAGCGACTTGGATTTTCCCTCAACCCCATAGGGATATCACCAGCAAATGCACAAGGGGAAGGCATTTTAGGGTTTGTTTTCTTTTTTAAATTACTCTACTCTGTTTGATAGGCCACTGTTTCTCTTGCTCGTAAGCTGCTTTGAAAGGATTGTTGGCCTAAAAAGCTGGATATAAATGATTGTGTAATGATTTCATAATATGGAGCAGGAATATGATAGGATTAAAAAAAGATGCCTCTGGCTGACCGTGCAGCAACAGATTATATTTAGACACATAATTTTTGTGTTGTTTTCTTTAAAAAAGATATGAATTTTTGAGGTGACTGATACCGTGTTTAAAAAAGCAATAGTTCTGTCCCCTGGGGGGAAAACTGACCTGTTTCATTCCCTGCTCAGTTCAAAACATGAAACAAGTACATCTCCCTCTTTCAGAAGAAGTGTGTGTGTGTGTGTGTGTGTGTGTGTATAATGTCCTTAATATTTAACCAACCAAATCCAGTTAGATTTATTTAATTGGGTGACAGCTTTCCAGCCAACAACCCAAAGGGATAATTATAACTAAAAACCTATTATAAAGTAACCTAAAGGAAGAGCTTGCATTCTGTCAGAGTACAAAACCATTTTAAGTTGGGAATTTTAACAACATTCCAAGAACGAAGCTATGAGATATTGCTTGCATGATGTAGCTTGAAGACAAAAGAAGCTGCAATATACATAACATTTAAAACTGCCCATGTGTTAAAAATTAGGACAGGAATTGCTGAAAGTCTTCAGAATGGCATCAAATCAAGTCATGTTGACCAGTGTTCTCACAATCGTTTACCACTTGGTTTACTGAAGAGTCAGGGATTTGGTTACATATTGTACTTGGTGGATAGATAGATAGATAGATAGATAGATAGATAGATAGATAGAGATTAATACAATAGATAGATAGAGATTAATACAATAGAGATTAATATGATAGAGATTAATACGATAGATAGATAGATAGATAGATAGATAGATAGATAGATAGATAGATAGATAAAAAAAAATCAGGATCAATACATTGAGCAAACCCTGCTGTTGGAATTGGGTATCTAAACAAATCTGAAAACAAACAAACCATGCATAAACCATTTATGGTTTAGCAAACTAAGCTAATTATACAGTAGTTTCTCAATAAATCTTGCTTAAACCAATCATAGCTTCACACAATATGCAGATCCACCTACGGTTCAGGCCAGTTTGTTGGAGCACATTCTTTAGTCATAGCCTAGCCTACTTTTGTACACATTATTGCATCACTGATTTCTGAGAACCCCCAAAGTGCCAAGTTCTTGACATGCTTCCTTACTGACCACTGATCCCTAAGTCTGTTCAATATATTCAGCTTTTTAATTCTACCTAAGAAGTTACTCATGGACCCAAAAGGATAACCATCTCAGATCCTGAATCGTTCTGAGGACTAAATGATAATAATCTCCCAAGTCTCATGGTTTTTGTCATGATGACACTAAGGCCATTTTTTTAAAAAGTTGAGGATAAGCCAAAGAGGGATTACTTTATTAACCCACACAGAATCTACTGGGCCAGCATTTCCCAGTGTATCATGTTATCAGATCATATAGTACAACATCTCCAGCCAAAAAGGCCAGTCATGCTGGCTGAGAATAAATAGAACTTATTCTCAGTACCTTATGCAGCTCATCTAGAAGCCAGCGGATTGGGAAAAAGCCTACAGTACAAATCCTACAAAGGCTTCAAAGGATCTTTGAAAAGAAGTCCAAAGTCAAGCATCCCTTACCCCTCTTTTGAAAAGGCAACCGAATGATTATAAAAGGTACCGAGTCATTCATTTAATCTTCTTATCGGTAGAAAAAGAAATAGAGCCCTTCTCAGATCAGATATGGAATAGCACTCATTTATTTCTTCATTGTAAACTTAAGGGAAAAGGGGGTAAAGAGAGGGAGGGGTGCAGTAACCAATGACTGTGCAGTTAAAATGTCCACAAGTAGCATTCTCCAGATGCTCCAGACTCCTTAGGTCAACCGGCTTTTTCCCCCCTATAAAAAGACTCTGCTCTCAGTGTGCACAATGGGAAGTGAAATTCATTTTGTGAAGAAAATAAATAAATAAATAAATAAATAAATAAATAAATCAGTGAGACTAATTAAAAGGATAAATTGGCAGTGGATTAAACTAACAACTCGCAGAGTTAATAAGAACCTCAAAGTCTCACGTCCTCCGAAAATTCCATTCAAGTGAAGCAGTGAAGTAGTAGCATCAGGGACCAAAGTCATAAAAGAAAATCCTGTGGCTGGCTGTGAAGACCCTCCCATGCCATTCTTGTGCGAAAACAGTCTTTAAAATATATTTTTTTTCACTGATTTTTGGCTCTCCGGGAGGCTTGGATCCCACCCCCCTGAGATGGCTTCATTGGTGTTCCAAAGAGACTCCTGCACCAAACATCTCTTGAGAAGCATAGGTCATGTAGAGGAAGCCATCTTCATCCTTGTTGTCATTGTAGATCTCTAAAATAGTCAGACTAGGACAGGGTAAGGTTTGATTGTTCACAAGTAAGTAGAAGGCTTGTGTAGCTGTGAGAGACAACCGGGTTCTGGAGAAGGAGAAAAAAAAGAGATGTCAAGGCAAAATCAGAAGAAAGAAAAGGAATGGGCTGCTGGCTAGATTTGACCCATGTATTTCTTGTAGAGTTCCCTGATACACAAATCAATAAAATCACAGCATGAGAAAGACAACCTCAAACCAACATAGCAAACACACAATAAGAACAAAAGCAATAACAGCAATTAATGTAATTTAAGAATCCCAATCATCAGTAGCAGTTAAGCGGTCTAAAAACCCTGAAGTGGATTTTTTTAAAAAAAACATCTGTCAAAATAAAGAGGCTTCCACCTGCCTCTGAAAGGATTGGAGCATGTAAGGGCTGCACACATTTCAAAACTGCTTCAAAAGAAAGCTTTTCGGATCTTGTGTGGAGGCCGCACCTCTATTATTCATGAAAACCCACTTGCTTTTTTTTTCCATGCACAAGCCTAAAAAAACAATAACAGTGCAGCTGCTTTTATGAGTTCCATAATTATTTGCTCCATTAAACAGCAGCAGATTTTCGGCCCTCTTGCACGCAAGCTTGAAAAAGGACATGGATGACTAAACGAAGAGACTAAATGCCTGAAAGAGATGCTTTGCTCACATGAGGCCCGAAGCACACATTCTAAACCCTTTTTGAAGTGGGGGTGTCCCATTACCATATGCCCTGGATAAGCAAGGCAGCACCCCACCAATCAGTTTGGGGTTGCATGAGTTCCCACTCCCAATAGTTTTACCCCAGCATTGCCAAGATTGAACATTGCAGTGCTCTCACACCTGGAGAATAAGTTTTTAGTCTCAAGAAAAAGGTTTTCTAGAAAATCAAGACGAGTTCATCCTTGCCATGTTAAGTCCCTTCAAATCTGTAGGAAAGTATGCTGAACCTGGATGAGGCCATTTCTAGGTCATCTTGGCCCTGCCCACTAGTGTTTTTCCAAGAACATGGGCTGACATCCCCCCTGATGAACTGCTCCTCCATAGAGGCATTTCCCATATTCAGTTGACTTGAATAATTAGCAGGCATGCAAAGTCACATTCAAGTTCTTGCCCTATATCAGCAAATGGTTTGTCAGGGTTCCAAGTAACACCCCTAACAAAAGAAGACTCCAAGGTTTCCTCAAAGTTCCATATTATTAGAGATGTATTAGAGATATTGGCACATCTGGGAAAACCCAAATCTGAAAGTTTCCAGGTTTTCCCCACCCCAAAAGAAAGTTCAAGTCCCAGCACCCACATGTCCACATGATCCAATCAGGCACCATCCAAAACTGGAGATGCCTCCCAATCACTTCGTCACAGCTGCAGGGCAAGGTGGCCTTGACTCTCTGAAAAAAGAATGTTATTTTGACTACATATTATCCATACTCTACAGGTGAAACTCGAAAAATTAGAATATTGTGCAAAAGTTCATTTATTTCAGTAATGCAACTTAAAAAGTGAAACTAATATATGAGATAGACTCATTACATACAAAGCGAGATAGTCCAAGCCTTGATTTGTCATAATTTTGATGATTATGGCTTACAGATCATGAAAACTCCAAATTCACAATCTCAGAAAATTAGAATATTACATGAAATCAATAAAACAAGGATTGTACATAGAACAATATTGCACCTCTGAAAAGTATAAGCATGCATATGTACTCAGTACTTGGTTTGGGCCCCTTTTGCATCAATTACTGCCTCAATGCGGCATGGCATGGATGCTATCAGCCTGTGGCACTGCTGAGGTGTTATGGAAGACCAGGATGCTTCAATAGTGGCCTTCAGCTCTTCTGCATTGTTCGGTCTCATGTTTCTCATCTTTCTCTTGGCAATGCCCCATAGATTCTCTATGGGGTTCAGGTCAGGCGAGTTTGCTGGCCAATCAAGCACAGTAATCCCATGGTCATTGAACCAGGTTTTGGTACTTTTGGCAGTGTGGTCAGGTGCCAAGTCCTGCTGGAAAATGAAGTCAGCATCCCCATAAAGCTCGTCTGTGGAAGGAAGCATGAAGTGCTCCAAAATCTCCTGGTAGACGGCTGTAATGAAGCACAGTGGACCAACACCAGCAGATGACATGGCTCCTCAAATCAACACAGACTGTGGAAACTTTGCACTGGACTTCAAGCATCTTGCAGTGTGTGCCTCTCCATTCTTCCTCCAGACTCTGGGTCCTTGGTTTCCAAATGAGATGCAAAAGTTGCTCTCATCAGAAAAGAGGACTTTGGACCACTGAGCAACAGATCAGTTCTTTTTGTCTTTAGCCCAGGTAAGATGCTTCTGACATTGTTTGTTGTTCAGGAGCGGCTTGACAAGGGGAATACAACATTTGAAGCCCATGTCCAGGATCCATCTGTGTGTGGTGGCTCTTGATGCACTGATTCCAGCCTCAGTCCACTCCTTGTGAAAGTCCCCAACACTTTTGAATGGCCTTTTCCTGACAATCCTCTCCAGGCTGTGGTCATCCCTGCTGCTTGTGCACCTTTTTCTTCCACACTTTTCCCTTCCACATAACTTTCTATTAATGTGCTTTGATACAGCACTTTGGGAACATCCAACTTCTTTTGAAATTACCTTTTGAGGCTTTCCCTCCTTATGGAGGGTGTCAATGATGGTTTTCTGCACAACTGTCAGGTCAGCAGTCTTTCCCATGATTGTGATTCCTATTGAACCAGACTGAGAGACCATTTAAAGGCTCAGGAACCCTTTGCAGGTGTTATGGCTTAATTAGCTGATTAGAGTGGGACACTTTGAGCCTAGAATATTGAACCTTTTCACAATATTCTAATTTTCTGAGATTGTGAATTTGGGGTTTTCATGAGCTGTAAACCATAATCATCAAAATTATGACAAATCAAGGCTTGAACTATCTCGCTTTGCATGTAATGAATCTATCTCATATATTAGTTTCACCTTTTAAGTTGCATTACTGAAATAAATGAACTTTTGCACAATATTCTAATTTTTCGAGTTTCACCTGTATATCCCCCTTTCCATTTTCCCACAGTAGAAAATGTGGCAGGCCTGAAGGCCCAAATGTAAACGATGGCTTCCAGGTCTGACATGGCTCTTATTTGATAATTGGGAATAGCATAAGGAAGCAGAGAGAGGTTTTGAGATCCATATTATCGAGATATTTTTTTACTTAAGACATCTTGTTTCTAGTATTACACACTCTTGTTTCAATGGGCCTTTTTGTCAGATGGAAAACATTGGATCTTCTTTTAGAAAGGGTGCAGGTTTAAAGAATGTCTATGGGAGGGGTGTCAAACTTGCAGCCTGCAGCCCAGATGCGTCACGTGCTGGCCTTGCTCCCACCCGGTTTAGCAAAGGGGGAAAAAGTCCCAATAAGTCACATTATGCCACCGTGATGATGCAAGTTTGACACCTGTGGTCTATGGAGATTCTCAGTCATCCACGTCATGGTTTTCAACCAACGGTGTTTTTTCAAAAGGCAATGTATTGGACTTTGTTTTTTCTTGAAGCTGTTTCGCTTCTCATCCAGGAAGCTTCTTACTGAAGAAGCTTCTTGGATGAGAAGTGAAACATCTTCAAGGAAAAATGAAGTCCAGTTGCCTTTTGGAAAAGCACTTTTGGGACAAAGAACTCAGAAGCACTGCAAAGTCCATAGACAGTTTCTGCTAACATCAACAATCTATTCTGGAGTAAGAACTATACAGGAGAATGCTCAAACTGAGGGTAATGTGGCTCTAATGTCAATAAGTAAAACCAACTCCCTTTCCTTAGAAACATAAAGGATATAAACCGGATAGCTTATATATAATGTTGTTTGCTTGAGAACCTCAGAATGAAAGGCAATATTCTTCCCATGGCCCAATTCCAGTCCCCATCTACCTCAGAGTGAAAAGAAACTGGGACAGGGATATATCTGGAGAAACCAAAAACTTGATCCGATCCAACTGGGGAAGAGTCTTCTCCTTCCTGTAACGTTCCACTACCACCTGTGGACAGAGGAATTTATTTAATTACCAAGATGCTATAATTCACCTCCAATTATAAGCGTTTGCTTTTTGAAGGGGCAGGTTGGAAGCCAAATTAACTGGGCAAGCTGACAGGTCTGTGCAAGCCACTAAAAAAAGATGGACATCTGGAGCTATGCAGAAATTACTCCAAGTTCAGCAGAGAAATGGTTGGGAGAAGTTCAGTAGAAAGATAAATGTAAGTGCAATCCAGGATTAAGGCCTATTGCTCCTAGAATGGCTTCATAGATGAGATCTTTTATTTTCAACAGCTTTGGATGACAACAAGAAGCTCTGTTTGAGCAATAGACCTTAAGTTCTGTTTATAACTATAGTTGCGGGTAGAGCTTTCTGGTATGTCAGCAGAGCTGTGGAGGGACAAATCTCTGCCTTGGACTTGGAAAATTAAAATTGGTTTCCATTGATCCACCAACCAGCAGAGTGCTGAAGTGATATTTGTGTACTTTTGAAAAAATAGTAAATCTTAAATTACACCTGCCTCACATGTGACACCAAGCTATAACGGTTTCCTCAGCTTGATACGTCATGTAAACCTTGCTGCGAAATCATAGATTAGCACAATATGGAAATGTCATGACAGCTGATGGTTATAACAATCCTATGAAATAGATTGGGACATTTTAAATTGTCACCTTAGAAGTAATGATTGGAAATTTGATGGCTTGGTAGGTTGTTAGATAGCCAGATCACCCATTAGGACAAGACCTTGCATTTGATGATGTATACTGAAAAACAGCTTTCAGCAGGTGTGGCTTATACAATATGTAACATTTAGCTGATAAATTTTAAAGAAGTAAAAGCTCTTTCCTTCTTTAGTATCAGCCATTCAATATTCCAGGTGTGACTCCTAAATTCCCATAGGACTGAAGCTTTGACAGCTTATTTCATACACTGCATGAAATCATGCTAGATTGGTTTTAGCTGGTAAATTGTTATCTTAATATAATACAAGCAATCCAAATCATCTCTAACGTATTCAATAAACTATAGTTTAAGACTTAATGTCTTAAACATAGAGACAAAATTGGAATCAGAACTGGAACTTCTTGATCTCAACTAAGTCTTAGCTAGCGCTTTACTATGTAGGAGAAACCCTAAGTTTATTTGAAGACTCTATGCAATGCAGAAAGGCAACTAAGGCAGATTCTAGCATTTGAAGAACTTAGGTTAAGATCCATGGATTAGGGTAGGCAGATTCAAATCAAGGATTAGTTGATTTGATTACAGAATATCATCTGATCCTCCAACATAGGAGCAAAAATGTGAGAACCTTTTCCCCCCTTTCATTATTTTCATTATGTCACATTTCCAGAAGTTGAAATGGACATTAAAACTGAATCATGTAACAATCATTTGTCCTGTAGTGCTGGCCTCATAGGAGGAAAGCTGTGCTTATTCCACGGTAGCAAAAATTAGGATTCTGGTAGCTTTTACCAAGTGTTATTAAAAGGCATAAGCTTTCATGAGCTGCAGCTCACCATCAGATGCAAAGAATGACTCAACTAATGTAGGATTCTTATTGTGGTTTATTTGATAAAAGTTATTGAAGTATCAAAGTTAAACTACGAAGTGGCCTATCATGCGAGCCCAAAGAGTCTTTCAATTTCATTCCAAGTCATTCCATCCACCAGCATGATTCCATTTAAATGCCACAAAGGTCATTGTGGAATGTTGGTCAAAGACATAACCAAAGAGCAGTGTGTGGAAATTATTGGAGAAAAATCCCTATGCTTGGGACTCCTGGTTTATAATTTTTCTAAAAAAATATTTGGGTTTTGTTTGCAAAGGGCTAGCAATATTAAGATAACTGGATGCTAAGTTTCATATACAAGAAACTCAGAATCTCAAGTTATTTTTCAATGTCTTTCATTCCTTTTGATGACTAATCTTGTGGCATTTGAAACAGTGAGATTAGAAGCAGAAGGCAGGCCTCCTGTTTCTCATGTTAAGACTGCCAAAATCAAGGTTTTTTTCCTTTCATTGCTCTTGCGTTTTATTATTCATCTAGAAGGCATGTTTTAGGAAGTTTGTTCATAAGTAGACAGGGCAGGAAGTTCCCAATGTTGACTGAACCAAGTCAAGTCTATTCAGCAGTTTCCAAGCAAAAGGTTGGCAGCATAGGAGCAAATTCTGAGTCCTTCCACTTCCCCAAGCCACACTAATCTAGCTAGTTTGTTGTTTACCATGGTGGGCAAATGTTAAGCTGATGTGACCCAAAAGATAAAATACCAAACTGACCAAAAAGCCAAGATTTAGGCTGTGGGGCCTCATCGTTATTGTTGAATATACAGTATGTCACAAGACAATTGGATAAATAGAAGAAGTTCTTGTGTAACACTGAAGCTTCTCCACAAAATAGAAATTCATTCTCCAATTATATCTTCAGTTAATTATATTGTTTCATTTGCTGAGCTCTTGGAAGTTACAGTGAAAGCTGAGTCATTCTATCAAAAAGGGGGAAAAAGAATTTTGCTTACCGGAATTTTATTGGGATACTTCCCCCGAATTTCTGTTGTCTCATTTATCCGAGTTGCTAAAAAAACCCAAAACCCCAGACATATATATTCACACAGTAGCTATAAGAATTTAAGAAGATTCAACCCATAATATTTATTTATTCTGTCTGTCTCAATTTACTTCAGAAATTATCAGAATGCTTGTCTGCATAAACCAAGTTGCTCCACTCAAATAGAGATGTTGAAATCACTACCTTTTACCATGTTTTAGCCTAAGAAACAACTTTTATTTATTTATTTATTTAATTCAATTTATATGCCGCCCCTCTCCGAAGACTCAGGGTGGCTCACAATGCATTTAAAGTGTAGAGTGGTAAAACTGGAAGAAAAATCACATAAAAATATGCAACTATGGCCCTATAGATGCTACAACTCCCATCGTCTCACCATGTTACAAAATTATTTCATATACTAGTTGGCACTGTTCTGCATCTCTCTCTAATGGGTCAAGTGCCTCATTTTCTTTAACAAGATTCTTGTGTTCTATTTCCAACAGCTTCCTTAAAGTCAGTTGGAATGCCAGGAAATGTTTCCCTTGGTTAATTCTTGCATTCTATGCGGCTCCTATGAATTAGCAGGTAGAACAAACAGGTTCAAATGTTTTACACCTCATATGGCTTTCTGGATCAATCACCATGTTGCAACCTAATCTAACTTGCAAGGTTCATGTAAAGAAAATAAATAGAAGAACAGCGAGCATTTGGGTGAAGGAAAAGCAGAACTGAAATGTTAAACAGATCTAACAGCCCCATTTAGGAAAGAGAATCCAAAAATACAATGTTAGATGGATGAGTAGATTAAAAGAAAGCAGGAAAATGAAAGAAAATTAGGAGTTTCCATGACAGTCTATTATATAATCCTAGTCTCCCTTTGAAGCAACAGTCCTTTTACCAAAACTTTTCCTCTCCTTGAAGGGACGGTTTTCACACTGGTATCTTTGCATCTTCAGCATGTTGTAAAAGGTATTTCTCCTGCCAGATTGTGCAATTCCTGATTCCTTAAACCCCTTCCTTCCCTACCTCTGTTATTGCCATTTAATGTAAGTCTAAGCAGCTCATTTATTAAGGCAAAGTTGGGGGTGGAGCTTTTTGAGGAAGTGGCAGCTGTTTGTGGGAAGGAAGAGAAATCCCACTGCAATAAAGCAATTTGGTTACTGGGGAGCTTCCAAGTACCTTACCTCATCTGGACCAGCTGAAAGATAAGCTCTTAAAGTGGTATGTAGAGGAACAAATGTCCTTTTTGCCCTTTAAATCTACTGCCCATCCCCGTTACAATACATATATGAACTATGCTCTCACTGCTTCCCATCTTTCTCTCTACACAGAAACACATGCATAAGGATGGGGAAAGTGTGGTTCTCCAGCAGTGATTGATTTTCAACTTTTAGTAGCCTCAACCATCTTGGCTGATGTTGATTGATGTGGGGAACAACCTGGATTTAGTGCTTTGGTCCTATTCTGACAAAGTGGGAATTAGTTCTGTGTAAGCATGTGCAGGACTGGGTGCTAGGTTTTGGCATAGAACAAACTTCCAGCGAACTCAGCAAAGATTAGGACTTTGCTGATGTGTTGGTTTCCATGCAGCTAAATGTGATGTGTGCATAATCAGAAATAAATACAGTTAAATTCAATAGATCTTGTTCCTTTCTAAATCTGTTAAGTCCTATAGCCTTTATTAAGATTGATAAAGGCATGGTTGCAGCTTTAGGAACCATTCTTGGAAAGGTATGCAGAGCACAAGGCCAACTGAAGAGGCAGAGAGACCATTTGCATTCAGGGACATCTGTAGAACAAAGAGCCTCCCGGAACAGTTTTGGGATTTTTTTTTTATGATTTTTTAAAAAATTAAAAGATAAATAAACTCATACACTTGATGTTCCTTCCAATCAGTGGTGGGCTGCAACTGGTTTAACAACTGGTTTTGTGAGTGCGCGCAAGTGGGCTTTGCGTGCACGTGTGCCTAATGCGCTTGCACACAAGAGTTCAAAATACAGCAATTTGAAGGTCAGCTGTTTATCTTCTAAGGCGGCGCCGGTAAGTAGAACAGTGGAGGTGCTGACATCAGCTGTGCCGCGTGAATCAGCTGAGCCAGAAAGAAGGAAATATAGGACAGGATAGGGCGGGGGCAAGTAGGTAGGGCCAGCTGATTGTCGGAACTACTGGTTTTCCCAAACCGGTTTGAACCGGCCGCAGCCCACCACTACTTCCAATCCTCCCTAGCTAAATGCACTGCAGCTTCCAATTTTGTTGGCATTTGTTTAGACTTTCCAGGAGTGAATCTCCCAATTAGATCTGATTTGATTCAGATAATTAAAATACATGGATGAAAAGTAGCTGAACTGGTCATGGATTTGGATGGATTTGGTTTGTAAAACCGATGCATACATTTCTTGAATTAGTTTGATAGTCAAAATTCATAAACGGGTGAATATTCACACAGACCTATTTGTCTCCCAGACCATAACTTTCCACAGCTTGCATCGATGACAAGATCAAGTCCATATTAGGCTATTATACTGATTTGAAATCAATGGATCCATCAATTTATCGAATATCAGTATTCAAAGGAGTCAAAGAAAGTGGTTCTATGAAATCAAGATCCCTTCTAGGACACTTGATATTTTGTCTAATCATGCTGCCAGCTCCAGTTCTCTAAAAATCTATAGGCATCTGTGTCTAAATTTCCAGGATCCCAAAATGTTATAAGAATCCTATAACATTGATTGCCATGCTCATGCTATGGATTTCATGGGTTGAGGAGGATTCCAACTCTGACCCCACATATTATTGCCCAGCATTCTTACTGGATGGAATTTTTCTTTACTTGTTGATTAAAACCATTCTCCCAACAATCTTGTGAAGTCAGTTAGCTGGAAGCATATTAACTTAAAAGCATAGAAGGCACTTCATTGTATAATAGGAATTTGAAACTCATTTTCCTTGGGTCTAGCTGTGAATCCAAAATCTAACTCATGGTACCCAATAAAAGCCTATTTCTTAATTAAACAATGTTCTATATATTAGAAGTAACAGGTACTTGTTGCTCCCTGTTAATGAAAATAGCTTGGGCACCTATGGGAACGAGGAGTAAGAATGTCTGGTAAGCAAGTATATCAGGCATCTAAAATTATATTCAAGGGAGACTTCATGTAAATTGTATTGCACAGAATTCAAATGTTGCATTAAAGCCTATGTTGGGGAATTGGTGGTATTCCAGATGTTCTTGAACTACAATTTTGAGTATTCCTTGCCATTGACTCTACTGGATGAGACTGCAGAGAGTCATATGCTAAAGTGAAAATGTACATCTAGATACCTTACGGCATTCTCTACTTCTTCACACTGTTTTCACCCAGGCCTCTAATGAGTGATTGAAGTCCCCCTTTCTTCTTTCTCTTCATTCCCACCTGGGTTTGTTATCTCTAATACTTTTATCCCCCGCCCCCCCGTTTCTTGGTTTAAAGTGTTGTTAACAATTTGCAAACTACCAAGAGTTGCTAGAAATATAAATTTGATACATTACTATTAGGGGTCATATAATTAGTCAGATGTTTAAACCAGAGTGGGTTCCACTTACCTTCACTACTGGTTTGGAACTGGGAGCACGGCACATAGCATCCATGATGACATCTGGGCAGGTGGGCGGAGCCTCCTGCCGCTGCCACTACTGATTCGCCCGAACCAGGGTGAACCGGTAGAAATCCACCACTGGTTTAGACTTGATTTGGCAATTTTATCCACCTCTTGAGTCTTTCCCAAGACCCTGGGATAGGCATATGTTGTTCTTTAATAATATTAAATGTATAATCGCAGGATATAACCTGTTCCAAATAAAGCTGCCTTTTACAATAGACTGATGATGATTTTGTCAATGTTGATGGTATTCAAATAGTGCTCCAGATATTTTGGAATTGCACCCAAGATGCTTATTAGTACTAGTTGTTTTCTTTTGTCATAGTTGTTCTATTTGCAGATGTTTGCATTTTGTGATTTTTCCCAGTTTTTTCTCTTCTGTTCTGCTTTCTTAATAATGCCATGTCCACTATCCAGACTTTTTTTTATCTTTCTTATCAATAATAAAGATTATTGACAAGAAAGGGATCTTATGCAGCAGATGCTTGTCTGTTTGAATCCTAAAGTCCCAGAGCACTTTAGTTTCTTCATTTGCTATTACTTTGTCCGTTTTATGGCCCCACAAATTCTTGCTTACAAGCAAATGGTTTTTCTTGCAGGTCTTCCAATGAGCCATTATTACTACTCTGTCATGTCAGTGTTTAAAATCAGTCCATGTGATCTTCTTGCAGTAGCTAACTAGATGGTGCACCGATGATGTTACCTAGCTTGTAATGACACATCTGCAAGAAAACCACCAAACTCAGAGAGTACCAAGTTGAACTCTGAGCTACAAATATTCTCTTCTCTATGTGGTCCACTGTTTCTTCAACTTCTTTGCAGAGGTGGCACTTGCTACTTGTTGCTGTCTTCTCAATTCTGGCTTTGTATGTATTTGTTCTTAAAGCTTGGTGTAATGCAGTCAGAATTAGCCACTCTGTCACTTTCTTCAACTTTCTTGCTGTTAGTATTGCCAGGTCATGTTGTTATTTCCTTTGCCTGCTCTGTTTTAATATATTGGCCATGTAACACTTTGCCTTCCCTTGCCTCTATTCTTCATTTGATCTTTCTTGTAGCCCAGTTTGATTTCTCCAGCACTCAGTAAGCCTTCATGGTATACTAGCTTCAGTGCATCTTCTTCACTGTCCTTCAGATAGTCTTCCAATGCCCTTTTTTCTTCTTTGTCTCTCTGTGTACTTGCAACATTCCATGCCCATCTATTTTCCTTAGTAGAATCTATCAACATCACTGCATGGATGAAGTGCATCATTATTCCCATTTCTAAATGGTTGCTTAGCAGGAACGTGCTTCCTAATATTCAGACCTGTGGTTAAAGATCAAGGATGGAATACAATTATGAGAATAATCTGAATGGATTGCACTACTTATGAAGGCAGGTGTAGGAACGGAATGGGACTGTTCGCCTCGTACCCTTGGCCATGCCTGCTTGATATCAAGATATCAAGATATGCAAATTGAAGTTCTTAGGTACGGACATATGACATCGGTGACGGCTGGTCACTGATGCAGATATTTCAAAGGGATAGCTATGTTTGATTATTATTGCAAAACCAACACTATTTTGGTACAATAAAACCTTAGCAATTATTATAGCAAAACCTTTTATGGACTGTAGCCCACTTCATTAGGTGTTGTAGTTCATGAGAGTTTATTTCAAAATAGCATTAAGTTACTATTAGAGAACCTTTGTTTTAATCTAAGGTGAAAGGCCCTTGCATCTGCTACTGTAATCCACAAGGATAAAGTTTTAGAACAATCTTTTCAGTGGCGGCCCAGGTTTGGTGAATATTTAGTGAGTGTTCAGAAACGTTTCCTTTCTGAAATCTGAAGTCAATAGCACATTTCAGAATTCTAACACATGTATTCAAATGCGCCTTGATATGCAGTACTGCACTTTTATTTGACAATAAAAGATCCTGAAAACATTCATCTCTACATAGACTTCATTTCAAATTTACTAGTTTTTCCTTGTTCATATTCCCTACTGAAACACACATCCAGGCCATTTGCCTTCTGATTTACTATCCACTGATTTACTATCTATGGAAGTAGACAGAGATGACTGAGGCTTAATAGCAAGTAGGAGCATAATTTGTTAGTAGGCACACTCCCACACTTACAACAGAGATACAGGAGTTTAGGATTACATGCAGTAACATAGAGCACATATTCTGTTAAAACTTTTTCTCTTTTTTGGGTGGCTTCAAGTCAAAGTTGACTTCTGGCGACTGCCTGGAGAAACCGTTGCAGTTTTCTTGACAAGATTTTGGCAGCGGTTTACCCTTGCCTCCTTCCTAAGACTGACAGGGATTGGCCCAAGGTTGTCCAACTGGTTTTATGCCTAAAATGGGACTAGAACTCACAGGCTCCTGGTTTCTATCCTGGTGCCTTAACCACTACTGTGGCTCTTGGTCCATGGCAACAACTATTAACTTATCTTTGGTTACTGTTTTCTGGTCCTTGTCTGATCTTGAAGGATTATTTCCATCTCATCACTTATTTTTGGCAGCTGATGTCCTGATCTGGTGGCTTCCTTTTCTTTCCCCTCCTTCCTCTGTATGCTCATGTTTATCTTTAAATTCTATTTCTCTGTTTATCCCAACACTGTATTTCTTCTAACAAAATGTACAGGGTCAGGCAGTGCTTTCTGGAAATATATCTTTCTATCATTAAAGTTTCCAAATTACTGCCTCTTCATGAATTTTCAGTTTTTGTTCTATTTTTTTTTTTGGCAAGGGGAAAAAAATCCCAGTAGGTAGCATGTAAATGCCATATGAATTATGAATTACTGATTATATATCCACCACTGTGACAAATTGAATTAACTGAGATGACTTCAGTGGATATGTTTTGTCATTGCGATGGAGCCAGGAGGATTTCCCATGGCAGATTCAATGAGCAAGTTATACATTTGAAGAAGCCCTCACCAAAATGATTGGGAAAATTTACATTCAGCCTTTCCATGGCATCCATCCACCACCACCACAATCCCAAAAATAGTAGGGGGGGGGGCTCTTTAACTTTGCTTCCCCCCACCACAACATGCTTTGTTAAATTCTCCCCATCTTCTGTATGAATCTATTTGCAAATCTGAAAAATTCTTGTGAAAAAACATAGTGAATGGCATTTCATCTGATTGCACTGGCTGAATTCAACAGATTTCTATACTTATGACAGAGAGGATTGTATCATATACTCTGAAAGTGCAAAAGACAACTTTATAAAATGAGTAATGTATGTGTTTGTGTGGAGGGGGAGGGGCAATCCTAATTCGGGATCGTAATTCAGAACACATAGGAAATCGCATCCAGGTTTGTAAGAATAAGGATCCAGAGCTCTTTGCCTCACATTCTTTCTTCAATTGTTGAATTTTTGTCTAAAATAATATATCACATTTTTTTCCTATCCTGTTTTTGAGGATATATATGACTTTAAAAAAAATAGAACCAGGTAAGATTTTCATCCATAAACAGAGTTGGCATCTGAGTCAGCTATGTCTATGGAGATTCTCAGTCGTCCAGGACATAGTTGTCCCAAAGGTGCTTTTTCAGGAGGCAACTGGACTATCCAGAAAGTCCAGTTGCCTCTTGAAAAAGTACCTTTGGGGTGAGCCAGCTGTGACATAACTGGGGAAAAGAAAGAAAATAGCCAAGCACTAAACCAGATCAAAATGTTTCCCTTACCCAGCCGGTTATTCTCATTTTAAGGCAGGGGCTCATCTGATCCAAAGAGAGTCAAACTTAGCTGGTGCCTTTATCTTCAAGGCCCCTTATAAAGTAATGTTATCTTGACATTTTAATTCTGCTCCTTTCAGGCTTGTGATTTAACAAGGAAGCTGATTCCAAGTAAAGCCCATAAACCATCTGGGAAGCTCCTCATTCAGATGAGGAAGGAATAATTCACCGGCTGCCGGGTAAAACAAAATTGCCTTACAATAATGTAAAGGTCAGTTATATGAACCAAATTTACCTTTTGTCATCGAGGATGGAATGGAAGAGTCTCAACCCAGCTTCTGAATAGGCCTGAACAAGATGGCTGCTGGGGTAATGCAAGTGTTCTTGCAGATTCAAAGAAGTGCCACTCAGCAATCGGCTCATTGAAATTGTGGCTAAGTTTGGTTGTCATAATTGCTTCACTTTCCTCTTTAAGTGATTTACCCTGTGAGATAGCAAGAGAAATAGAAGGAAAAAGACTTTGGCTTTAAAAGTAATGTCACAAGTAAAAAGAAAAAAGAAAGTTAAAATATCGTTTATGTATTTATTGATTTTTATGACTAGTCCATTCTTGGATTAGTGACTCTGGTGGCTAATATAGGATGAAAAGCCCAAATGAAAAATGAAAGAAACAACAATGAATATTAGAATGTTGCCTGAGAAGAAGCCCAACTCAAACCACAAAAAGAATCACATCCACAAATACACTGAGGCTCCAGATCCATGCCTGAGCAACAATTTTGTCTTCCAAGTGCTACAAAATATTGGGGTGAAAGAATCTCAGGGGACAGGGTAGTCCAGAGGACAGGCATATGTCCTGATTCCCACCAGATGTCACTGTTTAATAGACAGGATATGGAGCATGCCCACCTTATCTGATTAAATGGGAACAGGCATAAACAATCAGAGATGCTCATGCAAATGTGGAAGTTACAATTAGGCAAACTACCATGCCAGATAGGAAGAAGAGTTTTTCACATGTTCACCGCACACAGGACTCCACTGTTTTTAAAAATGGAAGGATGGATAATTCATAGGGTTGCAAATCTGTTTCTGCCCAACTGGATGCATTTGAAGATGAACCCTAAACTTCTGAAAGGAGTGTTTCCTAGTAAATTTAATTCACCTCTCTCTTCTTTCTTTCCCTCTGCAATTTTATTTTTTCCTTTACTTCATCCTGCTTCCAGATGTCCCTTTCCCTTTCCCTTTCTTGCTATTGCTTTCTTTTGTTTCACACAAGGCCTATTTTTTTTGTTCATTTTTGCTGTTCCTAATGGAAGATTTGGGAGGGGGGTTAATATATGACTGTGAATGAATAGCTTGTAGGAGGCACAGAGAAGAGTTAGTATATGCAAATTGGGGATTGTTAATTTTAAATGGGGCTTCTTATTTTATAAGCAGACAATTTTCATCAGTATTTAATTGATGATGATTAGTTTTCCTCACCCTGCTGTATTTGGACTAAGGCTTCTGGCAAGTGCCTCTGCATCTACACACATATAAATATGATACACGCTCACATTTATTGAGGAGAAGAAAATTTCCCTACAGAATTGCTCAGTGTTTGTTAGTGCACAGCAAGGGACCAACTGCATCTAGAAACATTAGTTTTAATCCATCAGATCAGCCATGGCATATATTTTTGATGGGCAGCATGGTCTGCAGTTGCAATTCTAGTCATGGTGGCTGATGCTTCATTCCCCTCACATGACAGGTAGGCCCACCTTCTGAAAACATGCCAATGTTGCTAGCAGCTCAAGCCAATGACATCTTTGAAAGCATCCACATCAACAATACATCAAGGTCTGGAGGCCAGGGTATCATCATGGACTGGCATGTGCATCCATTCTGACTGTTCAGCAACAGCACGACCACCACACTTAGTCACTCCCTGTACAAGCTCTGTCTTTCTCCACTTGGAACTGTGGGCCAGAGTAAGCAGCAGAATTATAGTCTCCTTTGCAGTAAACAATATTTGCCCAGAACGTCCAGGACTGAGATGGGTTTCATCAGGTTCTGACCAGTTCTGGAGAACTGATAGCGGAAATTCTGAGTAGTTTGGAGAACCGGTAAATGCCACCTCTGACTGGCCCTGCCCCCATCTATTCTCTACCTCTTGAGTCCCAGCTGATTGGGAGGAAATGGGGATTTTGCAGTATCCTTATTTATTTATTTATTTATTTAATTCAATTTGTATACCGCCCTTCTCCCCGAGGGGACTCAGGGTGGTGAACAGCCACAAGTTAAAACATACATACATACAAAATTTAAAAGCCAAATAAAACCAAATTAAACAGTGGCCCTGACTATTTAAAATCCCAATAATAAAATATTAAAACCCCAATATTAAAATATATTTAAATTTTAAAATCAAAATTATTTTTGCAAAAAAGGGGAAAAAAAAGGTTAGGCCAGGCCCGCCTGGTGGAACAAAAAGGTTTTTAGCTTGCGGCGGACGGCGTGAAGATCCGGGATCCTCCTTATCTCTGGGGGGAGCTCGTTCCAGATAGTGGGTGCCCCCACAGAGAAGGCTCTCCTCCTGGGGGCTGCCAGTTGACATTGTTTGGCCGACGGCACCCGGAGGAGCCCCTCTCTGTGGGAACGTACCAGTCGGTGGGAGGCTATTGGTGGTAGTAGGCGGTCCCGCAGGTACCCAGGTCCTAAGCCTTCTCCTGGATTAGGGTGGGAATGGAGATTTTACAGTATTTTTCCCCTGCCACATCCACCAAGCCATGCCCACCAAGCCACACCCACAGAACTGGTAGTAAAAGTTTTTAGAACCTACCACTGGTCCAGGAGCAGCTGTACCACAATAGTGAGCCTAAACACTGCAACAGTGAGTCATGAGGAGGAGCCAGTCTATGGACTCCATTCAATGTACCAGACAGACAGCATGGCCAAAAACTGCAGATAGACACTATGTACAATATAGAATAACAGATTTGGAAGGGACCTTGGAGGTCTTCTGGTCCAACCCCCTGCTCAGGCAGGAAACCCATACCATTTCAGACAAATGGTTGTTCAGTCTCTTCTTTAAAATTTCCAGTTGGAAATGGAAGTTGGATCATCCACAACTTCTGAAGGCAAGTTGTTCCACTGATTAATTGTTCTGTCAGGAAATCTCTCCTAAGTTCTAGGTTACTTCTCTCCTTGATTAGTTTCTATCCATTGCTTCTCGTCCTGCCCTCAGGTGCTTTGGAGATTAGCTTGACTCCCTCTTCTTTGTGACAGCCACTGAGATACTGGAACACTGCTAAGTGAGAGTTCTGAATAATCCTATATATTTCCCAGGAATAGCTATGGGCACAAGTTGAACATACCTTGACCATGTCCTTTTCTGGACCAAGAGGCCCTTAGGGCAGTCATTTGTGCTTTTAGCACAGCACATATAGATTATTGTAATATATTCCGTATAGGACTATCAGTGGTAGGTTGCCCCCAGTTCAGACTGGTTCACAAGAACCGGTAGTAAAACTGGCAGGAGGCTCTGCCCACTGACCCAGATGTCATCATAGGTAATCTGTGTATGGACAGAAGTTTCTGCGCATGTGCAGAAGAGCATGTGCAGGCGCAATGCGAACTGGTAGTAAAGGTAAGTAGAACCCACCCCTGAGAGCTACTCTTGAAATCCATTGGACGTTGGTTCAGAATGCAAACAGAGTTGCAAGTCATACAAACCCAATGAAGTAACTTAAATTAACACCTGCATAAGCTGATGAGGGCATTTTAGAAACTAGAGTGGAATAAAGAAACACCCTTCTATTACCAGTGAACCTTATAGAAGGGCAAATTAAAAAAGAGAGCAGCCATATTGGAATCCTTGGTCGTAATGGGACATCATTGGAGCAATGGTGGGGAAAGGTTATGGAAGTGGCTGATCTGTGGATGAAATGGCTCTTCAGGAGAATACTCAATCTTTGCAGGAGGGGCATACCAAGCATAGTAGTCAATCAGAGGAGAGGCTGTGCCTAAATCAGAATGAAATACATTAGTCCAAAAACAATCTGGGTCCTCATTTTACCGATCTCAGAAGGGTGGAAGGCTGAGTCAACCTTGAGGCTGGTGAGATTCAATTTGCCAAACTGCTGGCAGCCAGTGATCAGCAGAAGTAGCCTGCAGTACTGCATTCTAACCACTGCGCCACCGCGACTCATAATTCTCATGTTATTTGTCTTGCATTCTTGGTTCACAAATATAAGATGTTTTTACTATTTCTTAGATGTACTTGCTATCAACAAAGCAGTTGGACAATTTCTGTCACAACCAATGGATCAACACTCGATTGATTAAAAAAAGAAAAGGAGACCCTGCTCTTGCAGGAGAATGCTAGGAAGGAAAAAAAAATGCCGTCTAAGTCATATTTCTTTCCACTACTTAGTAGGGTTGTCCAAGGTTCTTCCAAGGTTTACAGCTATCCTGAACTCATTGGGAAATCATGAGATAAAAAGTCATAAATGTCCTGGGGTCTTTCCCTTATTAATGGTTCCAACTATTAATCCAGATTAGCTATTAGTACAGTGCCAACATCTATCTGACAGAAAAATGTTCCTTCCCCTGCAAAAGGAAGATCTCTTTTTCTGCTCATTCTGTGAGCTTTTGGAATTTTTCTTATTGTTGCCACATACTAAAAGTGCTGGTGTGATGTTATTTTTTTTTTCTTTATTACATATTTCTCCATGACTATGCAGTTGATCAAAGGAAGCTCTGAGAGCTGAATTCCGGTATGATACTTTCCTTTATGAACCTCATTGGAAGCCAGGAAGGCTGTGGAAGAGCTGAAGACAATCTGATACATGCCTTTGATTATGTGCATTGTTTTGACTCCTAGCGACCACATAAATAGCAATAGCACTTAGACTTATATACTGCTTCTAAGCGGTTTACAGAATCAGCCTATTGTCCCCAACCATCTGGGTCCTCATTTTACCAACATCGGAAGAATGGAAGGTTGAGTCAACCTTGAGCCAGTCAGAATCAAACTGCTGGCAGTTGGCAGAATTAGACTGCAATACTGCATTCTAACCACCGTGCCACCACGTCTCTAAATAGTTTTTCTCCATGAGAATCTGTCCCTACCCAGTTTTTCCAGCTCTTCCAATGGTGCAGTCATTACAATGGTGGGTTCCTCCCGGTTCGGCCCGGTTCCACCAAGCTGGTAGCGATGACGATATGACGTCACCGAACCAGTTCTGCCTCCCCACCCCCCACATTATTCTTACCTTTTATTTGGCCCCACCCCCAATATATTGCTGCTTCCTAGTCCCAGCTGATAGGCTATAAGGAAAAAACCTATGTAAACTCTTGCCGTGGGACTTCAAAGGGCCGCCCTACAGCCGATCAGTGGTAAAAGGCAGTTTGGTGGTAGACCGGTGCCTCCAAAAACAAATGAGTAGACCAGTGCCTGCAAAAATACCTGAGTAGACCGGTACCTGCAAAAATAAATGGGTAGACCAATGCCTGCAAAAATAAATGAGTAGACCGGTACAGCTCTGCAAGCAGTTAAAAGCCTGGTAGACCAGTACCTCTGCTAAATCCTAAAGAATTATCACATGACCATCAAGCCACGCCCACAAAATAAGCCACACCCACAGAACCTGTAGTAAAAAATTTTAGAACCCACCCCTGAGTCATTACCATTGTAACTGAGTCCATTCATTTTGCTGCTGGTCATCTTCTTCCTCTCTTTGCTTCCACCTTTTCCAACATTTGAGCCTTCTATAGGGAGATGAGTCTTTACATAATGTGTCCCAAGAAGGATAATTTGAGCCTGGTCATTTGTGCTTCAAGTGAGAACTCTGGATTGATTTGTTCGATGATTTACTGTTTTGTTTTCTTGGCTATTCACAGAATTCATAGGAGTATTCACTCAAAAGCATCAGTACTCTTCCTGTCTTGGCATGCCATAACTCAGGAAAGTCCACAACACCTCCTCCATAGAAGAATTACAAAACGTAGCAAAACCAAACGCAGAAGAATATTTTGGGTTAGCCCTGTAATTATTCCTTAATTATTGGAAAGGACAGAAAAAAGCTAGGAGAAAGTGGACCCTGAATCCCCAAATTTTAAAGGAAAAAGAATTTATTTTAAAGATTAAAAAAGAAATGGAATTATAATTATTCCTAACTGATCTTTGAACTAATATTTATCCAACCTGATTTTAATGGTCTGGTGAAAAGAATTCCTTCAGCCGATGTCTTGTAAAATAACAAGCCATCCTCAGCGCCTCACTCTTCTGTTTTGTAAGTCTAACCCTTCTTCTTGGAGCCTTCCTATTTTATATTAAAAGGTGCTTTCTGCAAATGAAGAGCATCTTCTCTTGATCCTGGTTTTGGTTTCCTTCCAGAAATCTAAAAAGGCATTTTTCTCTCTCCCACGTCTGTCCATTACAAATGGATTTGCTTTCAAAATTCATTATTGACTCCCCTATAAACCATAACCGATCAGCTCTTAACCTGTTGTAGCACTTTCAACAGTTTCTTCCAAAATATAGAATGTGATTCCCTTCCTAAGAATAGAGGAAGCTTGTTAGTTAAAGAAGGAAGCCTCTTATCTTGTCCTGTCTTTTCGTGCTGCATCTTATCATCTCTGTTAGGCTTGACACATCTTAGAATCAATATTATACAATTGCCCCAGACTGACAAGAAAGATGGGAGGGATGGGACTCGCTATCTCTGTGTATTTGTGGATAAAGGAGATGGAAGGCCATTAACTTCTTGATATGTCTTGCCTTCTCCTTAGTTTGGCTAAGTTTTTAAATTTCATTGCCGGATGCTAAAGCTTCATTTGTCAAAGCCTCGGGGTGCTGTTTGAAGCAGATTTCTTAATCCTGCTGCAAGGAAGAGTCATTTTAATTGAAGGTTGGGGGCACAGCTAAGGTCCCCTATATTTATTTTCCTAGCTGGGTTCCTTGATTTTAATGATGATGTGACAGGCAGAATCTCCACTTCCCTACTCTTTGATGTTAAGTGGAAAACTGCAGCTAATAGATTTCCGACTGTCAGTTGGATGCCTGAGACATAAAATTTTGGTCAGGAAGATGTAATATTGCTAAAATAGATGACAAAGCTATGGCGACAGCCCCTGCAGCTTCATTTTGGCACATGCCTGCCTATTTATTTCAAGCCTTTTTTTTTCCCAGGGAGTGCTTTCTTTCTCTTCTGAAGTTATGCCAGAGTAAACAAGCCATGAATCAAGTTCAATATACACTGTGTCTGACCCCATGGAAGTGCAGGGCAACGGATTCCTTCCAGGTGCTTGTAGATCAAAGCCCATTAAAAAGTATCTGACACTTACTTTTGAAAGGTGTGCTCTCTGGATTTAGAGATGAAGAATCTACAATATATGAAAATGTGAACTCACAGCTGCCAGTTCTTCACTGGTGTTGGCCTCCCTTCACACATATCACGTTCCTCCCAGGAACCTAGGATGTTGCAATGTATCAGCGTAGTATATGTGCAGATGCAAGCAATGTGACCTTTTGCAATTGACAGAAGGAAACTTTTTCAATATGCAGATTTTTAAAAGATTTTTGGATATGGTACCCAGTGTGCCAATAACCACTGGAACCACCATGGCCAGTTTATGCCATAATCAATCAACTTTGATTTTCAGATCTTGATACTGTGTGATCTTCTCCAATCTGTCTTCTAGACTACCACCCCTGGTATTGTTTAATTTAGTTTTAGTTTTAGTTTTAGTTTTAGTTTTAGTTTTAGTTTTAGTTTTAGTTTTAGTTTTAGTTTTAGTTTTAGTTTTAGTTTTAGTTTTAGTTTTAATTTAATTTGTATACCGCCCTTCTCCCTGAAGGGACTCAGGGCGGTGAACAGCCAGAATTAAAAATACATACAGTACAAAAGTTGAGATAATTAAAAATAAATTAAATCAATCGGCCTCCCAATTTAAAACCCCAAATCTTATAAAATTAAAATCCCATTAAAAAACTATTTAGGCTAGGCCGGCTTGATGAAATAGATATGTCTTCAGGGCCTTACGGAAGGTCTGGAGGTCCAGGATCAGTCGTATTCCAGGAGGTAGCTGATTCCACAGGGCGGGTGCCCCCACAGAGAAGGCTGTCCCCCTGGGGGCTGCCAGTCGACATTGCTTGACCGACGGCACCCTGAGGTGGCCCTCTCTGTGAGAGCGTATTGGCCGGTGGGAGTTATCGGTAGCAGCAGGCGGTCTTGTAGATACCCTGGCCCTAAGCGCTTTAAAGGTGAGAACCAATACCTTGAAGCGCACCCGGAAGACCAACGAGAGCCAATGCAGCTCGCGCAGGAGAGGTGTTACATGGGAGCACCACATCGCTCCCATAATCACCCGCACGGCCGCATTCTGAACCAATTGGAGCCTCCAGGTGCTCCTCAAGGGGAGCCCCATGTAGAGAGCGTTGTGTAGTCCAGGTGAGACGTAATGGGGGCATGGGTGACCGTGCATAAGGAGTCCCGATCCAGAAAGGGGCGCAACTGGCGTATCAGGCGAACCTGATAAAAAGCCTCCCTGGCCACAGCCGTCATATGCTCTTCTAAAGACAGCCGTGTGTTCAGGAGGACACCCAAGTTGCGAGCCCCCTCTGTGGGGCTCAATGACTCACCCCCAATAGCCAGCGATGGCACCAGCTGGCTATATCGGGACGCCGGTATCCACAGCCACTTGATCTTGGAAGGGTTGAGTCAAAGCCTGTTCCTCCCCATCCAGACCCGCACGGCCTCCAGGTACTGGGACATTACTTCGAGGGCATCATTGGGGTGGTCTGGGGTGGAGATGTACAGCTGAGTATCATCAGCGTACAGATGGCATCACACCCCAAAGCCATGGATGATCTCACCTAGCGGCTTCACATAAATGTTGAACAGGAGCGGTGAGAGGACCGACCCTTGTGGCACCCCGCAAGCAAGGCACCTCGAGGTCGACCTCTGCCCCCCTGCCAATATAGACTGCGACTGGTCAGAGAGATAGGAGAAGAACCACCGCAGCACGGTGCCTCCCACTCCCAATCCCCCCCAACCGGCGCAGCATGATACCATGGTCGATGGTATCAAAAGCTGTTGAGAGGTCTAACAGGATTAGAACAGAGGAACAAACCCTGTCCCGGGCCCTCCAGAGATCATCTACCAATGCGACCAATGTCATCTCCATGCTGTACCCAGGCCTGAAGCCAGACTGGCACGGATCTAGATAGATGGTTTCATCCAGGTACTGTGGGAGCTGTCTCACAACCACACTCTCCACAACCTTCGCAATAAAGCGAAGGTTGGAGACCGGATGGTAGTTTGCCAGAACAGCTGGGACCAGAGAAGGCTTCTTGAGGAAGGGCCTCACCACCACCTCTTTCAAGGCAGGAGGCAAGAACCCCTCCCTCAGAGAAGCATTTATAATCCTCTGGAGCCAGCCTTGTGTTACCTCCCGGGTGGCCAGTACCAACCCGGAGGGACACGGGTCCAATAAACATGTGGTTGCATTTAGCCTCCCCAGGATCCTGTCCATGTCCTCAGGAGTCACAGGGTCAAACTCGTCCCAGATGGCATTCTCAAGACCGGCTTCAGTCACCCCACCGGGATCTACCCAGTTAGAGTCCAAGCCTTCCCGAATCTGAGGATTTTATTGTGCAGATACTGTGCAAAATCCTCAGCCTGCCCTTGCAAGGGGTCCTCCCACACTCCCTGATGAAGGAGGGAGCGAGTCACCCTAAACAAGGCGGCTGGGTGGTTATCTGCCAATGCAATAAGAGTGGAAAAGTAGTTATACTTTGCTGCTTTTATCACCACTAAATAGGTCTTAATATGAGACCTAACTAGTGTTTGGTCAGATTTGGAGTGACTAGCCCTCCAGCCACTCTCTAGGTGTCTTTTCTGGTGCTTCATCTCCCTCAGATCCTCGGAGAACCAAGGAGCCGGGCAGATTCGGTGCTGGGTCAGAGGCCGCAAAGGCACGACTCGGTCCAGAGCACTGGCGGCCGTCCTATCCCAGGCAGCCACCAGGTCTTCAGCCAAGTCGTGAGCCAGAGTTTCAGGAACTGGCTCAAGCTCCCTCTGGAACCTATCAGGATCCACCAGTCGCCTGGGGCGGAACCACCTGGTCAGTTCCGCCTCCCTGCGGTGGGGTGCAGCAGTCAAAAAGTCCAGCCTCAGGAGAGAATGGTCCGACCATGACAGGGGTTCAATAACTATATCCCCTATGTCCAGACCACTCAGCCACTGACCAGAGACAAAAACCAAGTGCAGAGTGTGTCCTCCCGTGTGAGTAGGGCCAAGAATTAGTTGTGTCAGGTCCATGGCTGTCATGGAAGCCATAAACTCCTGAGCCATCCCAGATGCCTCACCGGCAGATGGCAAGTTGAAATCCCCCATGACCAAAAGTCTGGGGGTATCAACTGCCACCCCAGCAATAATGTTGAGAAGCTCGGGCAGGGCCGCTGTCATGTGGCAGGGAGCCAGGTACGTGATCAGCAGGCCCACCTGCATCCCATGGCCCCACTTCACCAGGAGAGACTCACATCCAGCTATCTGAGGTACAGTGGCCTCCCTCGGATCAAGACCTTCCTTTATAATGACTGCCACCCCCCCACCCCTGCCCTGGGCCTTTGGCTGATGGAATGCGCGGAAACCTGGTGGGCACATCTCTACGAGGGGAACTCCCCCTCCTGGCCCAACCAGGTCTCTGTAATACCCGCCAGGTCCGCACCCCCCTCCTGAATTAGCTCGCAAATGAGGGGGGCCTTATTAACCGTGGACCTGGGGTTGCACAGCATTAGCCTAAGGCCTGGGCTCTGCAACTCTGGACAGCCCGGGGAACGAGAGGAATCATGGGGGCTGGGGCATGCCACCGCTTGGAAATAGCGGGTGCGTGCCCCCACCACATGATATGGCATGATATGATATTGTCAGATCAATTATCCATACTTTCTTATTTTCAGCCAAAATCTGATATAGTTTGAACTTTATTTGGTTGTATTGAAAAATCCCACAATATTTTAACCTGCTCATTTTCAACTATATGTTCCCACCAGTTTTTCATTACTGGCACATTATAATTTTTACATATGTACCATTGAATCATTCTGGCAATTGAGTTATATCATTGTTTACTATCTATTATTATAATTATCTGGGCTAAGAAGAGAGTGGCCAGCCCAAAATCATCCAGCCTAACATGGGACTAGAATTCATAGTCTCCTGCTTCATAGACCAAGAAACATAACCATTACAGAGAACCACATCTCAGTTTGCTTGGGAAATTGGTTCAAGGGACTTCTATGCTTCTCTTACTCCAGATTTGTAAGCATACATTTCATTGTGTATTTCAGTGTTTATCTTAATATTTTTTGCTTTTCTTCCTCTCTTGGGGTGAGTGAAATCCAGAAGTTTATATCCTATAGAAAAATATATAGAACAGGGGAAAACTACTGTTCCAACTTTAGTTGGAATGAGATTCTACATACTTTGAATTAGGCAAGGGTACAGAATTTGTGCCCTACAAGTATTGCTCACTCCAATAGCCCCAGCCAGGGAATGTTTGTGAGTGCTCTGTATTTATAATCCAGCCTAAACCCATCCAGAAACCTAACTATATGATTAACCCACAAAACAGTTCTGGAACATTTCGAGTACCAATATTGGAATCCAGAAAAAAGCACAGTGAACTGGCTGAAAGAAAGAAAATCCTGGTGCCAGCATACTGTATTTCAAAAACTGGCAACTGTAGCTATATCTCAGTTATGACTAATTTGATGGCATATTGATGGCTATGAGATGAAAAACAAAAGCAAGAGCAGCAAACCTTGAGCAGAAAACTGGTCTTTATTGATTGAGCTTATAAAAACAGATTATGCAGTGATCTAAAATGACAGTTCATGCACCATCCATAACTCTTCGTTTAATTAATTTATGCATTTAATTGAGGCCCATAAGACAGAAGGTAGATTTTCACTGCATAGTAGCAATGATGGCGGTGATGTTTTTTTTTTTCTCCTTTTACTTTTGCTGCCTCAGCTTACAGAATTTATAGGAATGAAAGTAATTAGACAAGAAAGCTGAAGCATGACTAAAAATATTGTCTTTCTGTATTATTTTTCTTTTGGACTTTGAAAAAAACAGCTCTAGGACAAAAATAACAGTTTAGCTGCTTCACGAAGTAGTAAACTGGAATGGGAAGGAGGATTTCTCAATTTCTTTCTTGCCTGTTTATTCTAAAAATACTCCCTACTGGGATGGTGAAAGAAAACATGGGGTAAATCCAACCATGCCTAATCCTTGGGGAATAAGTATTCTCAAACTCTGTTGCCTAGAAGCTTCAAAGCTCCTTATGGGGAAAGACTGGTTGGGGAGAGAGGGAAAGAAGCTGAAGGGAAGGTGGTCAAAAGCTGAAAAAATAAATTGTTATATTAATAAATACCTTATGTTTATATTAATAAATACCTTATGCCACCAGACTTGAAATTTTGGGCTTAGAAAATTTAGAACTACGCCGCCTTCAGTATGACCTAAGCATAGCTCATAAAATCATCCGCTACAATGTCCTACCTGTCAATGACTACTTCAGCTTCAACCACAACAATACACGAGCACACAATAGATACAAACTTAAAGTGAACCGCTCCAAACTCGATTGCAGAAAATACGACATCAGCCACAGAGTGGTCAATGCCTGGAATGCACTACCTGACTCTGTGATTTCATCCCAAAACCCCCAAAATTTTAACCTTAGACTGGCTACTGTTGACCTCACCCCATTCCTAAGATGTCTGTAAGGGGCGTGCATAAGAGCACCAGCGTGCCTACCGTCCCTGTCCTAATGTTCCCTTTAATTGTATTCATTTTATGTATTAAATTCATGCTTATACTTATATATATTAACTAATACGTACTTGACAGATAGATAGATAGATAGATAGATAGATAGATAGATAGATAGATAGACAGACAGACAGACAGACAAATATATTCAAGACTTTGGCTCAAGCCTTTCAAACTCCTCTAGTCCTTTGAGGGGCCATTTGTTAGAGATTCATTGCTCCCATCTGGTCATCATGCGCTTCTTCTGAAGGAAGGTAAAAGGCGCAGGTATCCCCAGGAGATGGTTAACAAAGTCAAGGGGGGGGGGCATCAGAGTGTAATGCATCAAAGCTCTGCTCCATGTGTGTCATATACAGAAAAACAGGCAGAGGATTGATCTCAATTTTGCAGCTGCCATCTTGATTTTTTTTTAAACTATCCAGCAGACGACCTTACAAAAAGGATTTTTTCTCAATTCTCCCTAAGGTTCCTCTGTGGTGTCATCAGGGTGACCAGAGGTCATTCAAACCCAGCCTTCTCATCACTTTGGGGCAGAGCTGGCTGTTCCTGCAGAGCTTATACTTACACAGAGCTTCCACGTGGCTTTGCCCTGTCAACACAGCAGTCATTGTGTCATGCCTTTCCTCTACCACAGGTTTGTGTGATGTCTCTTGTCAAAAAGTTCCTGCCATGTTTAGCAACACTGGAAAACAAAAGCTGTTAAAGAATTTGCTTTGTCATCTCACCAAACTCTTATCAAAGGGTGGAAGTACAACATAGAAGCTGTGACTTCCGAAAGGACAGAGCTTGACAATGCCTATCTGATGACGGAGATGATTGTTTTACATCCAAACATCTGAACTAAGCAGCTTTCACTTTGACAGCTTCAGCAGTTCCATTCCTGCCCCCATCCTACCATATATAACGGAGTGAAAGGACAATCTGTCATCCTTTTTTTTCTGGTGTGTTTCATATACATATTTAATATATTTTGCTGTTCGGCGATATATGAGACTGTATTACTTAGCCATAAAAATCTCCAGGAGATGTGCTCGTCACTGGTTTGGAAAATTACATTAGCAATATATATTCCATCTGTGTAGCGACTTGGCCCATTACAAATTTATGCCCTTAATAAATTTTGTTCTTGAAACTCAGTTGGTTTCATAGGGGAGGCTCCCAGAAGTAGGGGGAGAAGAGGAATTCTGATCTCTGAACAATAAACCAATAAATATTATGTGTTCCCCTCAAGTTTGCTAATAAAACAAATTGATTATTTGCCACCTTAATTCTGGATAAGAGCGAGTCTTAATTGCTTTCATGAACAAAACTTTTCCTTCCCCTTCCCATTCTCAAGCTTCTTCCCCCTGTTTTAAATTAGTTCATTAAGAATGAGCATCTATTATTTAATAGCTTAATTTCCAAATATTACCATGATAACCAAGCCTTACATGGGAGTCTCAGGTCTGCATAGAAATGTATCAATGGTTTCATTAGCAGGCCTGATTAAATAAAGATGAAAGAGAAATGGATCTCTATTAGCAGAGGGGAGGAGGGTATCAAGGACAGACAGCATCAAAGGAAACTTTTAATTATATGACAGATTAAACTTAAATCCAATATAAGCTTTGCTCTTTGCCCAAGCATGCAGTATCTCCTAGTTTTGGGGGGTAAACCAGAAACCCACTGATAGTCCTTGACTTATAACTGGTTGCTTAGCAGAAATTATGAGAGACCTCTCCAGAGCTAATAATGACCTGGTTCCAAGGTTACAACAGCAGGACTAGAATAGAGTAGAACAAAATAGAGTAGAACAGAATAGAACAGAACAGAACAGAAAGAATAGGATAGAATAGCTTTATTGTCACTTTGAATGTAGGCTAACTGATATATAATTCAATGAAAATGAAATTTTATTGCGTACAGCTCTCAAAGGGTCACCACCTCCAATATTCACTACATAAACATGTCAAAATAAATAAATAAATACAAAATTATGTATATAACCACATATATTATATGACACAGAGAAATAACATAGTCTAGTTTGGATGTATACATGTACATGGCGAGAAAAACGAATCTTGTGAGTTTACCAGACGTATGGCATAGGGAACAAAACTATTCCAGAATCTGGTAGTCCTGCTAGAAATACTTTGGAACCTTCTCCCAGAGGGGAGCAACAGAAACAGACCACTGTCACATGATCACATTTTGGGCACTTGGCAACAAACCCACATTTACACTTGCACACATCTGCAATCATGTCACTGCGATTTATGATGCTTTTTTCACTGGAAACTGGTGTTTATACCTGGTTTTCAGCCAAAGGTACCTATTGGCTAAAATGGGTTTGTGCAACAACCTTGGCTTAACAACAGTCACAGCATTTGCATAACGACCAACATAGCAAGGTAAAATCAGGCATGATCATGTGATGATCCACTTAATGACTGGCACAACATATGACTGTAATTTTGGGCTCAATTACGGTTGTAAGTGGAGGATTCCTCTCTATAAGGCAGCAAAGGGAAAAAAGGCAGTTAGGAATAAGCAATTGGCAGTTGACACAAATGACAAAATATTCTGAAATGCAATTGTTATAAGAAATTTAATTGTCATTCCTTCTTCTTGGGATGTTTCTGAGATAGATAAAATGGTAGTTGTCTGAGAATTCCCAGCAGTTTACCAATTTATAATTACTGGGATTTTTTAGTGAAAGCCAAGTCAAACAACAAGGAAAGCTGGAATAAAAGATTGGAAAGTACAGAGAAGGCATTCTCCCCGTTTTGAGGTTTTGTGATGTATGATGTAACATATTCAGAAGTGTTATTCAGAGACAGATAGAGAGAGTGAGAATTATGAGGAATCTTTTTCAGGAATTTCATCCACAGGTGAATCAGAAATTGAGTTAGAGAAATGTTTCTCAACCATGGCAATTTTATGACCTGTGGACTTCAACTCCCAAGATTCCCCAGCCATACAAGAACTCCACAGGTGTTCAAGTTGCCAAGATAGAGAAATGCTGGCTTAGAGAGCGACCCAGATGAAATAGTATTTTGGGGATAGGACTTATCCCTCACCACTAATCTAGACCAGGCTGCTGGAAATGGGAGGAACACTGGTGGATTGGTGGTGGGTGAAGAAGTGTGCAATATTCCCATTAAGTGCGGTTTTCCACTAACTTCCCCATACAAGAGAAAAACGCTTCAGATGCAGTGCAAATGAACTCTCTCTAGACCAGATCCAAGGCATCATTCCTGCTTAGGGTCTGAATATTGCACATCTGTTAATATAAAACTTCAATGCCCCTTAAGTGGCACAATGGGAAAAGCCAGCAAGGAAAGACTTATCTTAATGAAAATAATTGTTCTACCAAGTTAGTAATCAATAATGAACTCCTTATTGTCTATAGGGCACCTGGGACACCAATTGGTGGGCAAGGGATCTATTATCAGGCAACAATGGCTAAGTTTAGCCACAGTTTGGCATTGGTTCTCTAAAACTGAAGCACATGTATATTCTTGTTTTCCCTTAGGTAATTCAGGTGGCATTGCTCCTGCGTCTTCTTGGCAATTGATTAAGCATGTTGCTCCAAAGTGAATTTTGGTTGTTAGAGACCGTCAAGTTCAATCCAATGACAGAACTAGGATCCTAACAGTTGGTAGCATCTGCTATGTGGCTCTCACATCTCTTCCAAAATCTAGCGTAATCTTGTTTCCTCTACCTATTTTCCCTGTTGTTTATGATTGATTTACCAATCACAAAATCCTTGTTCAATGCACAAAGGCTTCAGCCAGTTTACCATATTTTTCAGAGTATAAGATGCACCTTCCCCCCCCCCAAAAGAGGGTGACAATCTGGGTGCATCTTATACTCCAAATATAGCCCCATCCAGCCTCCCAAATGGAGATTTCAGAGGCTGAAAGAAGCCTCTGAAAGAAGCTTCAGAAAAAAAGCCTCTGAAAGGCTTTTATCTAAAATAATATGGCAAGCAACAAAAGAAGAATCAGTAAAGGTTCTAACCAAACTATGCTAACAAATCTGGAGAATGACACAATAACCAGCAGATCGGAAGAGGTTAATCTACATACCAATACCAAAGAAAGGAAATTGAACAGAGTACAAATAGTCCTTCAGAATAAAAGCCTCTGAAAGAAGCTGCAGAAAAAAAGCCTCCAAACAGAGCTTCAGAAAAAAAGCCTTTTTTTCTGAAGCTCTCTTTCGGGGGTTTTCAGAGGCAGAAAAAAAAAGTAAGGCACAGAGCTCACAACCAACGAACCTGTTGCTAAAATTTATCTCTGGAAACAGCTGATTGGGAGTATTCCAGGAGGCCAGTCCAATCAACTTTTTTCTTATTTTCCTCCCCAAAAACTAAGGTGCGTCTTATACTCCGAAAAATACGGTATATACTGCAACATAAAGTTGGGCTGCTAAGATTCTGTCTCAGAGACCAGAATCTCCTGGAGTTCATCCAAAATTTTTCCTGAGGGAAAACAACAAGGGCAAAACATGGGTGTCTTTCCACCTAAAAGATTTGTCACAAAGAGGAACAACTCAATGTGCAAATTGCCTTGGCTATGCATTTCTATTCCTTAGAGTTAAGGTGACACACTGTCAAGTACCTTGCCTATCATGTATAGTCACTTGTAGCTAAAGCAGCCTCTTGAAGAATAAGTAGAGTTCTCCCAGGTAGGATATCCATGGATATATACTTATTTTAGAATCCATTATCACAGGACTATCTATCTATCTATCTATCTATCTATCTATCTATCTATCTATCTATCTATCTATCATCTATCTATCTATCTACCATACACACAGATATATTTATATTTATTCATTTGTTCCTCACACCATTCATCTCACTAAGTGACTTTAAGTGCTTTACAATATAAGAAACATCTCATAGTATAAAACATAATTAAGAACAAAGTTAAAAGCAGAATTTAAAAGGTCAAGTTAAAGATATTAACTTGACACAAGAACAGTTTTTCCCTGAACGCCTTCACTCTGCTAAACAAATAATTCCCTCAACACTGTCAAACTACTTACTAGGTCTGCACTACTATTAATCTTCTCATCGTTCCCACCACCCATCTCCTTCCACTTATGACTGTATGACTGTAACTTTGTTGCTTATATCCTCACGATTTATAGATATTGATTGTTTCCTGATTGCTTATTTGTACCCTATCACTATCATTAAGTGTTGTACCTTATGATTCTTGACGAACGTATCTTTTCTTTTATGTACACTGAGAGCATATGCACCAAAGACTAATTCCTTGTGTGTCCGATCACACTTGGCCAATAAAAAAATTCTATTCTGTTCTGTTCTATTCTATTCTATTCTATTCTATTCTATTCTATTCTATTCTATTCTATTCTATTCTATTCTATTCTATTCTATTCTATTCTATTCTATGTTAAAAAGGGAGAGAAAATACTCTCACAACATCAACCACCCACAAGGTCACATCCCACTCTTGAACCCCAGGCCAATTGTAGGAGCCAAGTTTTCAGAAAGCCAGAAGATTGGGGGGGGGGTTTGCCTCATCTCTGGGGTTATGATGTTCCCAAGGGGTGTGGGAAGCAGCAGAAGAGAAGGTCCTCTTTCTGGATCCCACCAGTCAAAGTTCTTTAACTGATGGGATATAGAACAGGCTCTCCCTCCCTGACCGGGTTGGATGGTAAAATGTAATTGGTACAAGACAATTCCCCAAGTAGATATATTCCTCATATATTTGATCTAATTGTGGAGTAGATCCATTGAAATGGATAGGATTTAATCTATCATACAGTAGCTAAGGGAAGTTTTGCTCCTTCTTTTTCAATGCAATTAAATTTAGATCCAATGATTGTGGTCCCTGCATGACAGAATTTTTTTCAGTATAAACAAATTGTTACAAAGACGTTTATTATATACCCAGACCATATGCTTGGCCTGTTAGAAGTAAATCCCGCTGTGTTTAGAGAAAAAGTACTCTGAATACACCAAGGTCTTTAACCCTTAACCACAGATGTACTATTTCAGCTACTCTATTACAGACATGAGGTCATAATGACCTCAGTAACAAAAAGACATTCAATGTTTTCATCGTTGGATCTAAAAATTGATGTATAGAGCAGTAAACCAAAAAATGTATTGATCTCTATCAAATCCACATCGCGCAAGTCACGCAAACAAATTCTCCATCCTTGAACTTCAATCTTTCTTCTCTAATTTTTACATCGGTCCACTGAATGATGGCGCTAATAATTTCTTTAGAAAATAATAATTTCCAAATCTCTAGTGGAGTAGATGAATTTCCGAGATTTCTAGCTGCTGGCCGTAGTCCAGGTAATTGCACACAATATTGTGATTAGCGGTTCTGGATCTATTGCTTCCAAAAGGTGCAGAAGACCATTTGAATTTGTTCTTGCCATATAAATTATTGCATGACATAGATTGTACCTGGTCATCAATTTCATTGGGAGCTTCATCATCGCTGATGTCAGAATTGGCGGCGGAGGCCGGTTCCTCATCATCCATTACAAAATTTTCATCACAATATGATTCCGCTTCACTCAGATCACTCTCTGCTTCTCCATACCATTTTAGAACAGTTTCTTCGAAGTTTGGATCACCAAATCGTACTCCTTTTTCGGAGTATAAAATGCACCGGAGTATAAGATGCACCTTAGTTTTTTGGGAGGAAAATAAGACAAAAGCTAATTGGTGGGTGGATCGGCCTCCTGGAAAACCCCAATCAGCTGTTTCCAGAGGTGAATTTTAGCAACAGGTTCGTGGGTTGTGAGCTCTGTGCCATACTTTTTTTTCTGCCTCTGAAAGCCTCCGAAAGAGAGCTTCAGAAAAAAAGGCTTTTTTTCTGAAGCTCTGTTTGGAGGCTTTTTTTCTGCAGCTTCTTTCAGAGGCTTTTATTCTGAAGGACTATTTGTACTCTGTTCAATCTCCTTTCTTTGGTATTAGTATGTAGATTAACCACTTCCGATCTGCTGGTTATTGTGTCATTCTCCAGATTTGTTAGCATAGTTTGGTTAGAACCTTTACTGATTCTTCTTTTGTTGCTTGCCATATTATTTTAGATAAAAGCCCTTCTGAGGCTTTTTTTCTGAAGCTTCTTTCAGAGGCTTCTTTCAGCCTCTGAAATCTCCATTTGGGAGGCTGGATGGGGCTGTATTTGGAGTATAAGACGCACCCAGATTTTCACCCTCTTTTTTGGGGGAAAAAGGTGCATCTTATACTCCGAAAAATACAGTATGTTAACAAAGATCTGCGGTCAAAATGACCGAAACTCAAATTCAAAAGCCGCTACAGAAAACACCAAATAACTGACACAAGCGCAATGCTGCATACATTCTTATTGGTGGGAAAACAAAAGCTATTCACAAATGGAATGGTCCATTTCTAAAAATAGGGGTGTTCTGAACATTTTGGAAAACGGTTGCGGTCACTATGACTGCAGGTCTGTGGTTATGGGTTAAGTTTAGGATTTCAATGAATTTCCAAAAAAAATATAAGAAAGCAATATGCCAGTTATTGTAAACCATGAATATTGGTTCTTTATAAACTATGGCTCCCTTACTATGGGTAATTATCATCCTCCAGTTCTATGTGTTTTTTTAATAGTTACTTTTTAATTATGACTCTTTTTAATGTATTGTTTTTTAATTAAGTGTTATATGCTGCCCAGAATCATTTTCAAGTGAGATGGGTGGCTATGGAAATATGATCAATAAAAAAAGTAATCAAATAAAACTGGTTATTATCTATTGCTGCTTTAGAACAAGCAATTTCAAAGCCATGATATCTATCTGTGTTCAAAACCACTTCCAGTGCTCTTGGGGTCTCTTAATTACATATTTATTTATATCTGAGCTTGTCCCAGTTAGTGATGAGATTAAGTGCAAGTAGTCCTGAAGTTACAACAGCAACTGGGACCTGATTTCAGGGCATAAGTCATTAGAATCATAAGTTGAGGCACTGACTTGACAGGACCCAATTTTATGACATTTTTGCAGCAGCTTTTTAAGCGAATCATTGCAGTCATTAAGCAAATCTATGGTTATTAAGTGAACGCTGCATTTGTAAGTTTTTATGAATGGGCATTTTTTGTTGAAACCAGCAAACATTGCAAATTGCAGTCATGTGACTGCAATTGTAAATATGAACTGTTGCCAAGTACCCAAAATACGGTCATGTGACCATGTGGGAGGGGGGTTTATAATGGCCAGAAGTGCTTTATGGGCCATAAAACACTAATTCCATGCCCATCACAATTTCAAGGATTACCTGTAAGCTTGTATTATATATTGAAAGGATGAGCCCTCTTTGGGGGCGATATTGTGGCTGGGGTTTTTGAGATGCTCTTTTGGTGGGTGGGAAGAAAGGGTACCACCTTACAGACATCCCACATTATTGAGTGGGACTAAAAGCGGAAAAATTGGACCATTTGAAATATAAGAATCAAAGAAAACAATCTGAAGTTTTGGTAGTTGGCCTGGAAAAAAAATGGTGAGTTATTGAGAGCGGAAACTCTAAGAGCATGTTGTTGTTTGGGGGAATTATTGCTTTATAGGTGGGCTAAATGAATTTGGACTGGACACTGTACTTCCTTTTAGGAGCAAACAAGGTTTTAGGGTGAAAATAGGTAGAACTGGGACAATAAAAAAGTGTGATTTAATATTTGTAACAGAATCATAGAATTAAAGAGGTCATTTAGACTATCAAGTCCAGCTTCCTACTCACTGCAGAAATCCAAATTAAAGCATTCAGACAGATGGCTTTCTCATTTCCACTTGAATAACATCGAATGAAAGAAAAGTCTATCACCTCTCTGGGAAATTGGTTCTGCTCTGGAAGTGCTCCTCTTGCTAGGAAGATTTTTCGAACGCTCAACTTGAACCTGCCTTTCTGCAGCTTAAGAGACATCATTATATATTCTACCATTTGGAACAAGAGAAAATGGGTCTTGATCTTTTCTATGTGACAATATCCTTCCATTCAAGGTATTTGAAGGCTGTCATGTATCTGCTCAGTCTTTTCTCAAGACTGAACATACCTATCTCCTTAATTTCTCCTTATGTTTCTAGTTTCTTCTCTTCTGATCACCCTCATTCTGAATCTATTTCAATTTCACTGAATGCTTCAAGTGTGGGGTCCTGAATTGGATAGGGTGGGTTATAAGAAAAGGGGAATCAAACAGAATAATGATTTCCTGTGATTTAGAAAGCACTGATACAACCTAAAATTTAATGGGCCTTTTTGGAAGCCACATCACACTGTTGGTTCGTATTCGGTTTGCACTTATTTAATATATATCAAATATTATATAAATAATACAATTACTTATAGTTATATAATGTATAATAAATAATATATATTAGAGCTGCTCCTCATGAGGAGACCCCAGAAATTAAATGTCAAGGTTCCAAATAATGAAATCAAGCAATTCAGCACTCCGAGACTTTCAGCTTTCTCAAAGGACTGTTTTATTGAGTACATCATTTCGGCATGAATGAAAATAAAACCAGCTCTAAATATTTCCCGTGGTTTCAGTATAATTAAAGAAAAAGATAATTCCCTCCCTCATGGTCCCAGGCACATTGTCCAATTAGGTGTTCTGGCATCTCCTTGGCAACTCCCCTCAGTCTCTAATCAGCACCTGTTGAGATGACCTTGGTTCCCATGAGATGATAGGTCATTGTTGTCTGGGCCTGACATTGCAGACTTTCCCCCTCCCCCACTGTGTGGCAGAGAAATAGAAAGATGGCTGTGTCAGGCCTGATCCATTTCGACACTGACATTACGTTTCAGTGGTTGATCAGGACTGGAGTAGCTTGGGAGCTGAGGGATTTATAATGTACCCTTAATCACTGTGCAGCTTTATGGACATTTGATAGCCAAATCTGGCCCTAGGCTCTGCCTCAGTTTACTTTCCCAATAAGCAACCAAGTCGGGAGATCATTTAAAAGCAGTTTATTAGGGTACCCTGATAAAGTGGGATCTCTCTATGAAAAAGAAGAGAAAGAACCTCGAGTCCCATGTTACATTCCTTTTTATAGTTAACACAACAAAGAAAATGCAAGAGGAAAGTTGATTGGACAGAATAAAAGTAACCTCTCCTTTGCATAGGAAACCAGTTACATGTAGTCAAACATGTTACATATATGCACCCCATAATATCACACATGTTCATTAAAATGAGGTCTGATGTCAGAAGGGGCATAAATTATAAGGAAAAAGGTTGTTTGAAGTTCACGAAAGAGATAAACCTGACCCCAATTTGTACTAACAAACCTTTTCTTACCTGGAACTAGTCTCCAGCTTGTTTATCGGTTTTAGGAATGTTAAAAGCTATTAAACCTGAACATCTTTTAAAAGAGAGAAAATAAATCAAATTAAAATACAAGGTAACTATGTTAGTTAGCAAGTTAAAAAATCCGTGTCATGTGCCCCTCACATTTGACCAGCAATAGCCTCCCTTTTTTACACATTTTTGAATTTCATTAATTTATAACCTAAGAGAGATACATCAGTTTTTGTTTCCTAGGTGAAAACCCTTGCACTTGTCTCTGTTAAATTTATCCTGTTACTACCTAAACAATTGAGACTATGATTCCAGAGAACCATGTTTCTCATTAATACTACTTACATGGCCAGTCATTAACTTGGAGGTTTTTCTCCCCTTCCAGTCTTGAATTGGAGGGATGGATGAAAATGCCACCTGTCAAGCCCATGAGGTGCACAGCGTGATCAAGGAAGCCAAATTCACACAGATTTTTAAGAAGGGTGTTAATGCTAAGAATTAGCACTTAGAGTACAGAATCTGAAGACTTGTGATAGGAACCCTGCAGCCATCTTTTATTAAAGTAGGTGCTGCTGGGACTTTTGAATCTCTTTTCTCCTGGAACATTTGCATGATGAGTTTATTTGATAAACCTTTCATGGACTTTCCCACCTGCTAATTGCTTGTGACTGGGGATATTCCTTTTCTCTTTCAGCTTCAGCACAATCTCTTATCCTTATCTGATTGGGCAGGATCAGGATGAGCTTCCTTCTGTGATTTTCACAATCTGTGATGCTATAATTGTGGTGTTCCATTTCATTTGTCTTCACATGTATTACAAAAAAAGGATAATTGTCAGTGGACCTGATAAGTCTCTGAACAACTTCTGTCATAGCTTTGCTCCTGGCAGGCAGCATATTTCTGAAGCTGATAAGTCCAATCAGCATATGCTTGTTTCAGTTCCCCAGGGTAGGAACTCACCAAGCACAATGACACTTCTTTTTGCCTTCGTATAACCACCAACCTTTCTCCCATCCTACTTGTCTCTTTGGCTTCCTCTAAACATGGGAGCCTGTTTTACCTGCAAGGGCCTGAAAATTATTTTTGACCTTCAAATTGAGAATATCTTCTTTTGCTTTTGACTGTCTTCCTTCCTTCCTTCCTTCCTTCCTTCCTTCCTTCCTTCCTTCCTTCCTTCCTTCCT
>WNWU01000112.1:1489856-1511032 GCA_012654045.1 Ptyas mucosa | reverse complement strand
GACTAGACTAGACTAGACTAGACTAGACTAGACTAGACTAGACTAGAATAGAATAGAATAGAATAGAATAGAATAGAATAACAGAGTTGGAAGGGACCTTGGAGGTCTTCTAGTCCAACCCCCTGCTTAGGCAGGAAACCCTACACCACTTCAGACAAATGGTTATCCAACATCTTCTTAAAAACTTCCAGTGTTGGAGCATTTTATCTTCCTGACTGATTCAATACTACACACCCCCAATCTATAAGTAAACCAGTTTCTTCCAGCTCAGATATGCTGGAACTCTGAAATTGTTGATAAGTCAAAATATGTGCAAAATTCTGTCTAAGTAGGGAAGAACAGATATATAATATCTGCATTCTCCCACAATGTAAGTGTTTCATTCCAATCTAGTTTGTTTCTTCTGTTTTCAAAAGAAATATGAAAATTTTGGCCACTATCTATATTTTTTCAAAGCACGCTGCACTCATTTGCATCTGTCACATAGATACAACTTTTCACAAGTCTGAGAAATATAAGTCATATCCACTTGTCATAAAATTGTTAAAAATGAGAAACCTATCGAGAGAGAGGGAGGGAGAGAGAGAGAGAGAGAGAGAGAGAGAGAGAGAGAGAGAGAGAGAGGGAGAGAGAGAGAGATGAAAAAATAGCTGGACTTTGCCAAATCTATAATCCTTACGGTATGACAAGCTTTCATGACTGAGACTGTAAAATCTTTTCTTGTATCAAAATTGGATTCTTGTTTGTCTGTTAGGTGCAGGAGGACATGTAGATAGTTGGAATATTCCTGGTTTCCGTAGAATAACTATAAGGTAGGCCCATCTGTTCTCTGTTACAAGATTTATAAGGAGCATATTTGGCAGGATTTTGGTTTCTTTGTGGTCTGCTGGAAAAGTGGTCCATGTATCAAGAATGGAGGCTGACTAAAGACGCTGAAGAACTAAAAGAAAATAGTGGAGCTGGAGAATAGATTTATCCAGTTCCCAGCAGCATCTGGAGGAAGGATGTATGAACAAACTGCCCAGTGAATGGACTAAACAGTGGGGGAAAAGCATCGATGTGAAGAGGATAGTTTGGCAGTTGTAAAGTTGCTGAGAAACATAATCCAGGAACTAGCTTTCCAAGAGAGTTTAAGAAGAACTGTTATTCCCTCTCCCCCCCCCCTTTGCTTTAGAAAAGGCTAGGACAGCTGAAAACAAAAATTAAACCCAAATTATCTTTGAAGGGAGTTAGTCTTAACAAAGCAAAATGATTTAGTAAAGGCCTAAGGGAAGTAAGAGACTTGGAATTTGAATGCAAAAGATAATAACATTAAATGTAGTTTTGTAATCATAAGAAAGACCCTAAGAACTCACATTTATTCACAGATAGAATGAAAACATTGCATTTCAAAAATATAAATTCAAATTCTTATAGTGACTCTATTTTCACCATAAAGCTGTTTGGTTGCCAGAATGTCAATTGGTTGTCTGAAACTGTTGCTATTCCTTCCCACCCTTTAAAAATCCCCAAATCTTGAGGCCTCCCCAAATCCTTAAATGCAAATATATGTTAGTATTGTTGTGGTTTTAAATAAAACAAATTCCTCCTTTCAATTTATGTACAATTCATTCAGAATTAGAGACATTTCCAGCTTCTGGTCTTATGAATTACAGTAGCTCTGATTTGCTGATTTGCATGCGCGCCGGAGCTGAGCTTATGTGCCCACCGATATGGCTACGCGTGCCACCTGTGACACGTGTGCCATAGGTTCGCCATGGCGGCTCTAGTAGCTCTAGATTTAAGGAAATTATCATGGAGAAGAATTGCAGAACTGCCTCTTTCAATGTGCAAAAGAATTCTTCGAGATAACCCATGTAATAAGTAAGACATATACTACATTCTGGACCAACCCCCATCAGTCCCCTTTTGCTAGCTTTAGTTAGCCAATGTGACCAAGTCTCGACATTGCTTGTGGTAAATTATGTGTTTGTCTGCATGACTTCTCTCAAAGGGAAACTGATATAAAATCATGAGCATTTGTTATTTTAGACCTCTCCCTGCGGTATAACAGCAGCCTCCAATTCTGTACTGATCTGATATTCTCCCCAAAGTACTTCAGAAATACAGAATAGAGGTCACTAGGTTTTATTTTTTTATTTGATTTCTTTATTCTGTGTATATGGCCACCCAGATGCCAGAGGCCAGTAACATACTTCTTGCATATTAAAACAGGCTTGCATAGAATTCTGGCAAATGCCTGGGGGTAAGAGACAGGGCTGTTCTAAAGAACAGCAAGGTTGGGATGATCCAAATTTCAGGAGGGGAGAGTTGCTGGTCCATAGGGCAGGATTGCAATAGAAAAGACATCTCCTGGGCCCCCTAAGACATTTCCATTTCATTGAAGAAACCTTCAGTTTACCAACCCTCTTGATGTTATTGGAAGCAGCGGAACTCCCATTCAACCTACCCAGAGGTGGTATTCAGCAGGTTCTGACCAGTTCTGGAGAACCAGTAGCGGAAATTTTGAGTAGATCGGAGAACTGGTAAATACCATCTGTGGCTGGCCCCACTCCCATCTATTCTGTGCTTCCCAAGTCCCAGCTGATCGGGAGGAAATGGGGATTTTGCAGTAACCTTTTTTTAAAAAATTGATTTATATGCCGCCCTTCTCCGGAGACTCAGGGCAGCTTACAATGCATTAAGCAATAGCCTTCATACTTTTGTATATTTATACAAAGTCAGCTTATTGCCCCCACAAACTGGGTCCTCATTTAACCTACCTTAGAAAGGATGGAAGGCTGAGTCAACCTCGAGCCTGGTGAGATTTGAACTTACAGTAATTGCAGGCAGCTGATCTTAATAACAGTGCTTTAGTCTGCCATGCCACCAGGCTCTGGAGTGGGGAGGGAATGGAGATTTTACAGTATCCTTCCCCTGCCATGCCCACCAAGCCGCGCCCACCAAGCCACGCCACAGAACCAATAGTAAAAATTTTTGAATCCCACCACTGAACCTACCCATGAGGCCTGGAGGAATAGCCAGGACTTAAGGGCTTTCCTAAAGACAAGATAAATTGGGATTTGTGCTATATCAGGGGATGGGGGTGGAGTGGAGTGGAGAATGTTCCAGAGAGCAGAGGTAACCATTCAAAAGGCACACTTCCTAGATCCCATAAGAATGGCAAGACTTTAAAGAAGGAGTCTGGAGCATTTCCTCCCCGTGGGAGCGTGTGGGGAAGACAGATGTTCTTGTGTTATGAAGGGCTTTAACCATGATTACCAACACTCTAAATTGCATCTGAAAGCCTATTAGTATTCATCGCAATTCATGCAGAAGTGGTGTTACTAGGTCACTACCTAAAAGTCCCTTCTCCATTTCTATTGGAGGCTCCTTGAGGGCTCAATAGGAGAGGCGAAATAAATTATGAACTTCCCCTTCATTCTCTGATAAGATAAACAGCAGTGCAAGCAAACCATAATGCATAATTAAAACCAATGAACAGATGGATGCCCCTTGGTCTCCTTCTTCTGGAAGGGTAGCCTTGACAGGATTCAGCAGACCAAAGAGTAATCTTACTATCCAAGCAGATATAGGTTCTTTTCCAAAGATGGAGTTTGTGCTGCAATTCAAGAACAAAGAGAAAAGGCCAGATCTGCAGATAATCCAGTGGAGCGAGGGAAGGATGGCGGAGAGAAAGACTTGGTGGCAAAATGCTCAAGAATGTATGTGAAGACCTTCAGAGAGCATCTTGGCCAGGGCAATCTCAATTTTGGCAATGTAGCACCGGTGTTATAAATGAACATTCTTAATTCACTGTGAATATTCTTAATCAATTGCAAAACAAACCAGCAGAGGAGAGAGGTCACTTTAGGCTATAAAAGAAGGACAAATGCATAGGAAGAGAAAGCGGATGATTTGAATATGATTGTCTTCTTGAAGTGATGATAGCTTACCTTGCTCCAATGACCACTGCTTTAATGACTTCTACCAAGTGTAAAGCTAACTCCAACCTTTGGATTTACTAAAACCTAGGAAGGAATTGCAAGGTGATCCACTAAAGTATGAAAAGCCCAGTTTATTTGTCTGGTTACCCCTGGTTCTTTAGTGTTGTAATAAATAAAGCATATCTCTATTCATGCACATACTGTATATACTTTATATATTGCATTCATCTGACCTGAATTGACACCTTATATTAATATGCCCAACAATCTTCTGGGTCATAAAAGTGGTGGCTCTATTTTGTTGTTGTTAGTTGCGAAGTCGTGTCCGACCCATTGCGACCCCATGGACAACGTTCCTCCAAGCCTTCTGTCCTCTACCATCCTCTGGAATCCATTTAAGCTCATGCCTACTGCTTCAGTGACTCCATCCAGCCACCTCGTTCTCTGTCGTCCCCTCCTTCTTTTGCCCTCAATCTTTCCCAGCATTATGGTTCTTCTCCAGTGAGTCCTTCCTTCTCATTAGGTGGCCAAGATATTTGAGTTTCATCTTCAGGATCTGGCCTTCTAAAGAGCAGTCAGGGTTGATCTCCTCTAGGATTGACTTGCTTGTTCCCCTTGCAGTCCAAGGGACTCGCAGGAGTCTTCTCCAGCACCATAGTTCAAAGGTCTCAGTTCTTTGGTGCTCAGCCTTTCTTATGGTCCAACTTTCGGCGGCTCTATTACAAACATGTAATTCAATAGACAGAGACTTGACCTATGTCTTTCAAGAAAGACAGTGTACTGACAAAGTTTTAATTTTGAGTCCAAATATCTAGAATATTTGGAAAACTGGAGAACAGAAAAAAAACTACTTTACTCCGTTCTCCTAATCTGGATTCGTCCTTCTTTCTTACCTGAAATCAGTAGTCCACAATGTTTTATTAATTAGTTACCTGACATATCTATTGGAGGCCAAGAATCAAATTGAACACATATAAACACACAAAGTCAATGCTTTTTTTTCTCTATAAGAAAATGATTCTCATTGTAGAAGGCTGGGCCTGAGACTGTTCCATGCTGGAAAGAGACTAAAGCTAATTGAACTCAAGCCCAAATCCTAATTTCAAATCTGAAAAAAAAAACAACCCAAACCCATCCAAATGGCCATTGAGCGGTAATTTTTATAGTGAAAGAAGGAGGAAATTATTAGATACACAAGGCAGGATTATAGAAACCCTGCTGCATTAATTTAATTTAATTTTTCAACTAAACTGACATAAATTACATTTATGTTTTGTAAATGCCCACCTGCTTCTTGACAAATATATAGGCTGTCAGAAGAATATTTTTGGGGTTCTATCTTGAGCTGATGTTGCACTAGAACAGATAAAAATAAGATTCAGACAGCTGTGCAGAAAGAAACAATATTTATTCCTAAAAGCAAAGAATTTACTTTTAGAGGCAGCTGCTACGGAGAAATGGGACACAGCAACACAGTTAAACAGGGTGTTTGTCCTGGGTGTGGAAATGTCTACGTCACGGGTGTCAAAACTCGGTGTGTCACGTTGCCGTCACGTGACGTTTCGCGACATTTCCCCTATTCGCTGAACTGGGGTGGCCGTGGCCTGCGTGTGATGCATCCGGCCTGTGGGCCGCCAGTTGTAGACTTCTGGACTACATGCTGATTTTAGGGTGACATTTGAGTGGCTTGTGTGTGTGATTAAGTCTGGGTACCTTATTTGGGGTTTTGAGGAAGTTTGAGTAAAAGATTCCCCCCACCCCCCGTTTGCTATTTTTACATGATTAGTTTCAGTTTGACTGTCAATTATCAAGTGGAGTTGCTGATTCTCATTCCATTTGGATTCTGCTAATGTTTTAAGGGAAGATGGAAATGGTATAAAGAATAAAAGTTACGTTTGATATTAAACTTTTCACAAGGCACTGCATATTTCTTGGCCTGCTACTCAAAATTATAAAATGCCCATGCACCAGAATGATCCTCTGCTTTTTAAAAAGAGATAGAAGCTCTTATATTTGAGGCTGTACATAACTCGGAAAGGACAGGGAATAACTGTGGAAGGCTATTATGTGTTTCAAGATTGACCGCTTCTCCAAACTAGCTGTTTCTCTGCCCAGTTAAATCTAAATGCTTGTAATATTACAGACTTGTGTCCATGCTTAATGGAGAGAAGCTCTATCTGCCAGGGCATCACAACTTATGATTCTTGGCCGGTGCCAGAAGCAATCCTGAATCAAAGTACTTGCAGAGAAGTAAAACAAGGGACTGAAGACAAGTTTTAACACCACTGACAATGCTGCTGCCCTACAAAGCGACATCGACTATGTGTTAGAATGGTCCCGCATTTCACAACTCCAAATCTCAACTAATAAATGCTCTGTCCTGCACATTGGCAAAAAAAATTAGACCAAATACAAGTTGGATGGAAACAATCTCATAGACAACCCTCACTTTGTCAAGGACCTAGGAGTACTCATCTCAAATGATCTGAGCCCCAGAGCTCACTGTAACAGCATTGCCAAAAAGGCATTAAGAATTGTAAACCTTATCTTGTGAAGCTTCTTCTCCGGTAACATTTTACTACTAACTAGGGCATACAAAACCTTTGCCAGACCAATTCTTGAATACAGCTCATCCACCTGGAATCTACACTGTATATCGGACATTAACACAATTGAGCGGGTCCAGAGGTATTTCACGAGAAGAGTACTCCTCTTCTCACAACAGAATCCCTTATGCCATCAGACGTGAAATTCTGAGGTTGGACAATCTGGAACTGCACTGCCTGCGGTCTGATCTAGGCATAATACACAAAATTATCTGCTACAACATCTTACTTGTCAATGACTTCTTCAGTTTCAACCATAATAATACACGGCAGTGGTGAAATGTAAAATTTGTTACTACCGGTTCTGTGGGCATGGCTTCGTGGTGAGGGTAATGTCACTGGGTGGGCGTGGCCAACTTAAAAAAAAAAAACTTTTAAAAGCATTTTTTCTACAACCTCAGCCAAAGAGGTTGTAGAAAAAATGCTTTTAAAAGCCTCTGACAATCCCAACTGAGCCGCGTGATCATCAGAGGCTTTTTTTTTTACTTTTAAAAGCATTTTTTCTGCCGAAGAGGTTGTAGAAAAAATGTTTTTAAAAATAATTTTACAAAGCCTCTGATGATTGTGTGGCTCAGCTGGGCATGGGTGGGGGGGGGCAGGGATTTTTGCTACTGGTTCTCCAAACCACCCACCTTCATCGCTACCAGATTGGGCGATCCAGTCCAAGCTGGGAGCATTTCACCCCTGATACACGGGCAAACAATCAATACAAACTCAGGGTAAACTGCTCCAAACTCGATTGCGGAAAATATGACTTCAGCAACAGAGTGGTCAACGCCTGGAATATTCTATCCAGCTCCATTTTTACAGCGTCAAACCCTCACAGCTTCAAACTCAAACTGTCTACCGTTGACCTCATCCTATTCCTAAGAAGTCCATAAAAGGGATGTGCATAAGTGCACCAGTGTCCCAACCGTCCCTGTCCTACTGTCCCCATTTATCTGTACTTACTTCCTTTGTTTATGTTTATGTTTATACCTATACCTGCTATCTTGTAAATGTTTGACAAATAAATAAATAAACAAAAAATTAAATAAATAAATAAATACTTACAGCTTTCTTTTCAGTCTGCCAGAGGCTTCATGAGGGAGAACAGGCATACAGATCCATATCCTACCCGCAGCCCAATTACCCTTGTTTGCCTTTTCAGGAGCTATTGCAGGCAAGTGTCAAACAGAAGAGAACAATATCTGTTTTCACGGGGGAAATCCAAGGAAAATCAACCTGGTCACTTTAATAATAGAGATAGTTAGACCTTCTGGTGACCATATATTGCAACATGTGCTTACTGGCTCTAATTCCTGTTCTCTGGAGGCTTTAGCTATTGCTTTCTTTCACCTGCCAATTGAAATGCATTCAATTTATAACTTGTCCACCACAACTTTCCCTTGCATCTGACAAACCACAACAGGGATCGAATGCTGAATAGACAGGGGTCCCTGAACTCTGGGCAAAATAATCAAGATACAGATGGGGTGGAAAGGCAGACAATAAGGCCCGGGAATAAAGCAGCCATGGTTTCATTTTCTTTTGCAATTTACCATCGTGACAGGCTATGTGGTGTCGGGATGACTGGCTTGTGAGCTCAAGGGAAAGTCTTGGTCTTGCAGCCAAAAACGACTGCAGTGAATTGGACCCTGAACGTCCTAAACCCTGACAATTTAAGTGAGAAACTTGGCGATCACATTACATTGTGTGATCTAAACACCTCAACTGCTGATCCAGCCTTTGCTGATTTGATTTCTCTGAGAGATTAGACCATAAGGTTTGGACAATAGCTCCCATTGTCCCCAAACCATTATGGTTCTTGGGCTCCTATTAGCCTAGCTGGTATGGACATTAGTTGTAGAAGCTGAGGGATATTGGGAATTGTAGTCCAATGAATCTGGGTTTGACCTGCATTTTACTATTGTTGGAAGAAATATCCATCTGGTTCCATTCCAAGCGGGGAGAAAGACACTGGAAACATGGAGGCTGATTAGAAAGATGGTTTATTGATGGACAGGACCACATGGATTTGAGGTCCTAGGCAGCTGAGCACATGGCGTGGAGAGTGAGGGTTATTTATACCCTTTCTTGGGCCTTGTCCTTGAGCTTCCTGTTCCTGTGCATGAAATGTATTCTATTGGCTGTAATCAGACTCCCATGGGGCTATGTGGGGTCAGTTTGTCTGAATCAGGTTTGGTTGAAGCCTGGAGGGTGATGCAATGTCCCCAGGTGATTTTGCAATGCAGTGAGCCCTGCTGCTAGATAATCCTATTATGTCCTAGAGGGTCATGTCTTTTGTTTTGTAAATAGGCTGGCCCAGTCCTTCTCAATGGGCGCCAAATGTCTGCTGGGGACAGGGAGCTGAAGCTCTGAGTTTCTGTCTCCCTTAAGATTTCTATTTCTCTTTTAGGGGAAATATAATATTAATAATATTCTGCCTTTTTAATATTTCCTAAAATAGTTCATTCTTCTAGGAGGGGTGGGTGCTGACTTTCTACACTATCTAAAGCCTATGTCTGAATTCCCAGCTGTGATTTATAACTTCATTACTGTAGTTTATTCTTCTGATAGTTTCAGTAGAGAAATTATTCGTGGGGTTTGACAGTGGCAAGAGGCATGGGCAGGAGCTGGTCAAATACTGTCAGGAGATAGAGGATTTGCTATCAAGTTAACATTTAGGATCAGTTCACAGCCTGAGGGGAACAGACCAGGTAATGTTCTAAGGAATCCAGGTGGCTGGCAATTGGCTCTCAGTATTATTACTACCATTCAGAGACCTTTGGTAAAAATCCTAGGTAAGATTACAGTGAAACTTGTTTTATTGAAAAACTACAGAGGAAGGATATCCATTATCCATGGATGCCCATTGAATTAGTGAGAAAGCGATCATATCGTTTATGAGAACTTTCACACAGGGGTGAAATCCAGCAGGTTCTGACAGGTTCTGGAGAACCGGTAGCAAAAATTTTGAGCAGTTCTGAGAACCAGCAAATACCACTTCTGGCTGACCCCAGAGTGGGGTGGGAATGGAGATTTTGCAATATCCTTCCCCCAAGAGTGGGGACAAAATGGGGATTTTGCAGTATCCTTCCCCTGCCATGCCCACCAAGCCACACCACACCCACCAAGCTACGCCCACAGAACCGGTAGTAAAAAAAATTAGATTTCACTATTGCTTTCACATCATTTTCATGATGGCTTCATGCAGTGGTGATATAAATGATGCCATTAAACAAATGATGTAAATCATCATTCTTTTTGTTACATATGAAGCTTTTAAAATTACGATCCATTAAATCAAGGTTTCACTATATTGTAATGTGATCTATATGGGACTGCCCTTGAAAATAGCTGTGGAAAAAAACCCTGAAACATTCAGAAGGAGCCTGCCCTGCTACTCTCACGCTAAATGATGAGAACTGATAGTAGCATTTGGGTGAACCCTGGAAGCATGATGGGACGTGCTGCAGTTTGCATATTGATGCATAATACATGTTTGCCAGCATACGGGAGGGTCCCTGTAAACCATATCCCACCTTTGGCAAGACCAATTTTATTTAGTTCTAGCATGTTTTCACTTTTTCCTCATTTCTCCATTGCTCTAAGAAGAAAACACATTTTTTCTGTTTGCATTTTGGCCAAGGAGAGATTTTTTTTTCCTCAATGAAATGATTTTTTTAAAAAAAATCCCATTCAAATTTTTTTTTCGGACTACTTTGTGGCTGTGTTCTATGGGACATGATAGGGCCAACTAAAAACATTTTAAATTTTGGAGCCATAGACAACAATTGAAATATGGGACAGTCTGGCACACCTTTGTTTTAACTCCAGGAACAGAAAAGGTGAGGTACAGATAGTCATTGGGCCTCAAGGGCAAGCTATTCAACAACAAATGTAATCAAGGTTAGAATTTTTTTTAAAAAAAAACTATCAAATGAGTCAAACTGCAGATTTGGCAAAAAAGCAGAAAAAAATTATTGTGGGATTTCTGAATAAAGATTGATAAAGTCTTGCCTCATAATGTACCAGATATAATGGTGATTGAAAAGAAGAAAGTGTGGATAATTGATGTGGCAACACCAGGGGATGTTAGAAGAGAATACAAAGAATTAGAGAACACACGATATTAAGATCTGAAAATCAAAATTGGAAGATTATGGCAGAAACCAGCCATGGTGATCTAGGTGGTTTCCAGGACACTGGGTGCCAAACCAAAAAAAATCATGGATGCCACTTAGAAAATCTGCACATTTAAAAAAATCTGTCAGTTGCAAAAGGCACACTGCTTGGATCTACACATATTAAACGGATACAGTAATAGAATAACAATATTGGAAGAGATTTTGGAAATCTTCTAGTCCAACACCCTGCACAAGGAAGAGACCAGTGGTGGGTTGCCACCCGGTTAGGACCGATTCGCAAGAACCAGTAGTAAAACCGGCAGGAGGTTCCGCCCACTGACCCGGATGTCATCATAGGTGATCTGCGTTTGTGCGGGCACAATGCGAACCAGTAGTAAAGGTAAGTAAAACCCACCCCTGGAGGAGACCTCATACTGTTTCAGACAAATGGCTGTCCAATCTCTTTTTAAAAACCTCCAATGATGAAATATCCACAACTTCTTTAAAAAAAATTTTTTTTTTTAATTTTTCAGTATAATAATTCCATCTTCAATTAAACAGCTCAGGTACATGTATCTTTATAAAGTAATAATCAAAATTTAGAGCAATATTCATTACTAACATTAATTCTATAATATTAAAATGATAATAATAAACATAATAAACATAATATTTGCTTCTCTCTCTTAACGTATCTACTTTATTTCATTAATCTTGGTTAAAATGGTATTTTGTTTCCCTGTTTCTAACTTTCGTTTTTATTGTCTAACCATTGATAATTTTTTCCTTGATTGCTAGTGTTACTCATTACTGCACGTTCTAATATTTTCCTAATCACATTTTCATCTGTGGGAATCTCTTTACTTTTCCAATTTTGTGCAAATATGATTCTAGCTGCAGTTAATATATGAATAATTAAACATGCATTCCCCTTATTATATTTTTCGGGTAAAATCCCCAACAAGAATATTTATGGGTTTAAGTCAAGATGCTGCTTTATCATTTTTTCCAACCACATATATATTTTTGTGCAATACTTTTTTGCCTTTGAGCATGTCCACCACGTATGATAATATGACCCAGATAGCTGGTGGCACTTCCAGCATTTAGCTGATTTATCTTTAAACACCTTTGCCAACCTCGCTGGTGCAAAATGCCATCTATAAAACATCTTTTACAAATGTTCTTTATTTGCAATTGACATTGTTAATTTATAGTGCCTGTCCCACAGTTTCTGCCATTTATCTAACTCTATTGTATAGCCCAAGTTTTTTGCCCATACTATCATTGTCTCCTTCACTTGTTCACTTTCTAATTTAATACCTAATAAGTAGCTGTACGTTTTCTTTAGCAATTTTCCTTCTGCCCCTGTTAATATCTTATCTAATTCTGTTGGTTCTTTATAAAATGTGTATAGTTTAACATCTTTCTCATATCTAGAATGTATCTGCACTTGTGAGTACCATGCCATATCAATTCCTTGATTGCTCAGTTCTTGTTTAGTTTTGAGTTCCCCCTTTTCATTCAAGACATCTTTGTATCTAACAATATTTTCCATGTTAATAACATTTGAGTGAATCAGTGCTTCCATTGTTGAAAGCCAAACTGGAACCCTCAAATAATGTTGTTCTCTAGTTTTTTTCTCACACTAACAATAAGGCATTCCTAATGTAATGTCTTTGGAAGTAACCATGTATTTTATTTTTCCCATACCACAAGAAGGCATTCCAGCCCAATTGCAAATCATGCCACTCCAAAGTCAATAGTCTTGTATTCCCCAATACAATTCATTCTTTCACCCATATAAGTACCGCAGCCTGGTAATACAATTCCCAATTCAGTAGCTCAAAGTCTCCTCTACTCCTTGCATCTTGCATCATTTTTAAACTTATTCTTGCTTTTTTCCCTTGCCAAATATATCTTAATATTACTTTATTGAGTTCCTCAAAGTATTTTTCCCCTCTTTTATTGGAATTGTTTGAAATAGATATAGTAATCTTGGTAATATATTCATTTTTATTGTAGCTATTCTTCCTATTAATGATAATTGCCAATTTTCCATTTCTCCAGATCTGCTTTAATTTGTTGCATCCGTTTATAGTAATTATCTTCTTTAATATTATACATCTTCCTGTCAGGTGAATCCCTACGTATTTCACTTTCTTAGTAATCTGAATATCTACTCTCTTCATTAACTCTTTTTTCTGCACAACTGTAAGATTTTTAACTAATATTTTAGTTTATATTTATTTTCAATCCTGGCACTTTGCCATATTCCTCTGTCTCTCTATATATATTAATTTAGGCCCTGTTTCTTGTGGATCTTCTAGAATGAAGACTAGATCATCTGCAAATGCTTGTAGTTTATATTTTTCCTTTTTTATTTCCATACCTTTTACCTCTGCGTCTTGTCTAATATTTCTATTTAATACTTCCAGTGTCAATATGAATAATAGAGGGGACAAGGGGCATCTTTGTCTTGTACCTTTTTTTAATGTTAACCTTCTCTGCTATATCTCCATTTACCATCATCTTTGCTGTGTGTTTATAATATATACCCTTAATCATATTAATAAATCTTTCCCCAAAATCCATATCTTTTAATTGTGCTACCATAAACTGCCAGTTCACATTGTCAAATGCTTTCTGTGCATCTAGAAAAATCAACGCCATTTGCTTTCCTGGATGTGCTTCATAGTCAGAGGTGGGATTCACTTACCTTCCCTACCGGTTCGCAAATGTGAGTGCGCGCTCACATTTGCTTCTTTCCTGCCTTCAGGCACTTTGAAGAATAGTTTGACCCAGTGGTGAAATCCAAATTCTTTTACTACTGTTCTGTGGGTATGGCTTGGTGGGCATAGTGTGGCTTGGTGGGCGTGGCAGGGGAAGGATACTGCAAAATCTCCTTTCCCACCCCACTCCAGGGGAAGGATACTGCAAAATCCCCATTCCCTCCCCACTCCTGGGAGAAGGACATTGCAAAATCTCCATTCCACCCCACTCTGGGGCCAGCCAGAGGTGGTATTTGCCAGTTCTCCAAACTACTCAAAATTTCTGCTACCGGTTCTCCAGAACCTGTCAGAACCTGCTGGATTTCACTTCTGTTCTCTGTGGCAGCCCCTTCGATAATGGAACACTGCTATTATATCACCCCTAGTCCTTCTTTTCATTAAACAAAACATACCCAATTCCTGCAACCGTACTTTGTGTGTTTTAGCTTCCAATCCCCTAATCATCTTTGCTGTTCTTCACTACACTTTCTAGAATCTCAACATCTTTTTTATATTGTGGCAACCAAAACTGGATGCAACATTCCTAGTGTCTTACCAAAGCATAATAAAGTGGTACTAACATTTTGTGTTATCTTGCTTCTATACATCTGTTAGTCCAGCAGGGGACTATGTTGGCTCTTTTGGCAGCCACAGCACACTGCTAGCTCATATTTAAGTGATTATCCACTAGAACTCCTACATCCTTCATGTAGTTACTGCTAATGAACCAGGTGCCACTTATTCTATACCTGTGCATTTGGTTTTTCTTGCCTAATTTTTCTTGCCTAATTAAAACATCTTAGGCCCTTGGGAAAAATCTAATGCTTATAAATACCAACACCAATCTAAAAGTCTGGCTGACTATGTGACAAACCATATAATAATAATATTAAGTCAATAGGAAGTGCCTGTTTGGACATCAGAGTCTTATATAATATAGCTGTCAGGTTCTGGAAGATGCTTCTAGGGCAGGGGTGTCAAACTCACTTTATCATGGCGGTGTCATGTGACATATCACGACTTTTTCCCCCTTTGCTAAACCGGGCATGGGCGTGGCCAGCGTGTGACACATCCAGCCCACGGGCCATAAGTTTGACATACCTGTTCTAGAGAGATGCATTTGGCTCCATTCTCCCAGTATTTTGGAAAATGGCAAGCATACATGATTTTCATTAACATTTAACTTGTAATGGATTTTTTCCATGCCTTTGTTTACTGTTACGTTTAATATTTGTATTTTCATTTTAAATGTAAGCCTCCTGAGTGCTTGAATAAATAGAAAGGCGCGTAAATTTATTTATGGCAAATAAATGGAAGGCAAGTAGTAGATAGGTAGATGGAAGAGAGACAGAATATTCAAGGCATTCAAGGTAGGCCTTAACCTGACAGGTATTATGGTTCTGTTATAGTGGGGCGCACTGTTGAACTCTCAAAACACCCCCTCTTATGTATCCAAACAGTACAGTGATTAAGTTGTTGGACTTTGACTGGAAAGACCCATATGTAAATCCCTAGTTCATTACAGGATCACTGAATAAATAGAGACCCCACTCTCTGGACTTCTTGTGACTGGAGAATAGCTTTATCCAGTCTTTATCAGCTTTCCCTAACTTAGCATGACCTTCCCAGAAGTGTTGAAAAACCCACAAACTAATAGGTCTTGTTGCCCCAAAGCCTTTTGGATGTTGAGTTGTAAAGGCTTGTTAAAAAATCCCTCATGGAACAGTACCAGAAACAAAGGAGGGATGCTAAACCAGCCAAGGTCATTCTGCAGACAGAATGGTGGATTTTACCAAGCTTTTTTTTTTTTTTTTTTACTAGCATTGGCAAGCTGGTATCCTCCAGATGTGTTTTTTTGTCATTTGGTTCTATTTTAAAAGTTGGCTGATGCAGGAAACTCTTTAACCACCTCCTTGTCATAAATAACCCTCAATTACTACCAAGGTTCCACTTTTTGGGAAAGTTCAGTTCCCTGGTGGGCCATGGACAAAGCAGTGGCTGGTTGCAAACAGCATAATAATCCTCCACCATAAATAGGATTTGTGTTCTCAGGGGACACGTGGGATACTCTACTGATGCTTTCAGCGTTTCAATATTTTATTGATCTGAGATGCATTGAGGAATAAAATTGGTAACTTTTACTCAGTCTTAGAAATGTTTGCCAATGTTCACAGGTATAATATACCTATTTTAGAATCTATACAAGCCTTGTTGGTAGATCATTCTATAGAGAGCCAAATGGCAAACGTTTAGAACTAAAAGTAGGATTTTTCTTTAAAACAAATCTGATTTTTTTAAAAAAGGAACATATTGTATTAGAAATGCCCAAATAATTTGAATATATATTGTATTTTCTAACAGACTTAAATAGCCCTCTCACGTGTACTAACTAGGAGGTGGTATAATAATGAGTGTCTGGATTTAACAGATTAACAGAGTTGGAAGGGACCTTGTAGAGCCTCTAGTCCAACCCCCCCGCCACAGCAGAAGACCCTACACCATTTCTGACAGATGGCTATCCAGTCTCTTCTTGAAAGCTTCCAGTGATGAAGCTCCCACAACAAGGCAAGTTGTTCCATTGGTTGACTGCTCTCACTGTCAGAAAATTTCTCCTTATTTCCAGGTTGGATCGCTCCTTGTTCAGTTTCCATCCATTATTCCCTGTCTGGCCTTCGGGTACTTTGGGAAATAGTTTGATCTCCTCCTCTCTGTGGCAGCCCCTCAAATACTGGAACGCTACTATCATGTCTCCCCTGGTCCTTCTCTTCACTAGACTAACCATACCCAGTGCCTACAACCGTTCATCGTATGTTTTAGCCTCCAGTCCCCTAATCATTTTGGTTGCTCTTCTCTGCATTCTTTCTAGAGTCTCAACATCCATTTTTATAATGTGACCAAAACTGGATGCAGTATTCTAGGTGTGGTGTTACTAAGGCTTTATAGAGTGATATTAGTACCTCACTTGATCTTGATTGTATCCCTATGTTAATGGAATTTAGGATTGCATTGGCTTTTTTGGCTGCCACTGCACACTGTTGGCTCTTCAAAAGGACACCTATATGTTCCACCAGATCAGACTGGGTAGGCCAAGACTCTTTTCTTAAATGCTGCCATCTTGTGGGTACTTGGAAGCACTTCTTTATCATGGCAGCCCCTGCCCTATGGAGCACCCTTCTCCCTGAGGTCTGGACTCCCCCAGCTTTAACCTTCCAGAAAGCACTTAGTTCTGGGATAGAGGGAGATTAGCATGGGATGAATGTATGATGGGGTGCACTGGAAAGTTCAGCTGTGGCACCAGGTCTTTTTGTTTCTGGTTTTACTGCTTTTATTTCATTGTTTGTATCAGAGGTGGGTTTCAGCAGGTTCTGACCAGTTCTGGAGAACCGGTAGCGGAAATTTTGAGTAGTTCGGAGAACCGGTAGTAAAAATTCTGACTGGCCCTGCCCCCATCTATTCTCTGCTTCCCACGTCCCAGCTGATCGGGAGGAAATGGGGATTTATTTTTTTAAAAAAATTATTTATATGCCGCCCTTCTCCGGAGACTCAGGGCGGCTTACAATGCGTTAAGCAATAGCCTTCATACTTTTGTATATTTTATACAAAGTCAGCTTATTGCCCCCACAAACCGGGTCCTCATTTTACCCACCTTAGAAAGGATGGAAGGCTGAGTCAACCTTGAGCCTGGTGAGAATTGAACTCGCAGTATTTTTGCAGTAACCTTTCCCTGGAGTGGGGTGGGAATGGAGATTTTGCAGTATCCTTTCCCTGCCACTCCCACCAAGCCATGCCACGCCCACCAAGCCACATCCACAGAACCGGTAGTAAAAAAATTTGAAACCCACCACTGGTTTGTATGTAGTGTTTTTATTCTTGGGGTGTGAACTGATGGAATGGTAGGTGGGAATGACCTTGAGAAGAGAGGAAGAAGAGCTGCAGCATAGACAATGGTCCGATAAATGAAATATAAGCCTGAAAGAAGGAGGAGTGGTAAAAGCATCTCAGAAGAGACCCTTGGTAGGTTTGGGGAGAGTAAAAGTGAGGGACAATAGGGGCAATTTCAGACTTGCAAGACTTCTGTTAATGCAATTTTATAATAAAGACACAGTTAGTACTCTGCATGTTGTCTGGACTGTCTCACAGAAGACTGACAGCCATCCAGAATCTGATTTAAGACATAACAATCTTTTAAATTAATACATTTATACTTAGGTATGTTATTTCTGTATGGTTGTAGACAAGGTCTTTAGTCAAAATAAAGTTCACCTATGTATGTATACATACAACACACACACACACATACATGTGTGTATATATGTGCATATATATGCACACATACATGTGTATGTGTACATGTACATGTATGTGTGTGTATGTGATTGGTCCATTAACTTGGAACATTAGAAGAGAAGCAATCCTATTGGCTAAACCAGTATTTCTGCCATTTCAGTTGAAACTATGAAATAGCCAGATGTGCTATAGTCCTACTGCACCAGCTTCTTGTGAGCTCTCTTTTTCTGTTACATCCACTTTCGTTATCTGTTAATGTTGAACTGATGAGCACCACAGCACAGCAGATGCTTTATTTCAGCATCCCCGGCAACCAACATCTTGTGTTCTTTTCTAGCTTTCCAAGAAAGGTTGGTGGGCTTCTCAAGCAGGTACTGAACCACATAATGCAGCTGAACATTGGAGCCGGACAATTGCTCCTATACTAATATCAATGGAGTTTTAACCCCTGAATTCTATGAATGGAATGCTCAGGGAGAGAATTTTGAATTTGGTCCAAGAATGGAAATCAACTTCCTGTGTACTTAGGGATGGGCAGGACTTCACAAAGGAAAAGAATCATCTTTGGCCAAAACCCCTGTTGTATGTTATCATCTGGCTCATCACTTGAAAAATACACGTAGAAGGACTTGCATCAAAGGAGAGATGAGACACAAAAATACAGGTACCGATATTAGAACAAAGTTGAAGTATGCTTTACAGATAGTTTTTGACTTACAACCATCCTTTTTCGAGTTTTGATATTTTACAAACTTTAAAAATTACTCAAAGATTATATATAAAGTGGGGGGGGGGGAGGGCGGAAACCCTTCATTTTAAACCCACAACTCAAAACACAAAACTATATTAGAGCTGTTCTCTCCCTCTAGGGTTAAAAAAAAAAGAAATAATATAGGGAATTCTCTTAATATAAATTATGATAAAGATTAATGAGTTAGCAGAAGTATATATTATTTCCCACAGCAATGAGAAGCAGAGACGGTCAAATTGATTCTTTTATCCAAAGAAGAGGCTATATTTAACTTTGTTTCTATTTGGAAATTGCTTCCAAATTTTCTGCTCGCAATGAAAAAGAAATGAAACTTTGAATTTGTTTTTGCTAATTAGAATAGGTTTGTTGTTATAGAAATGGTTAGTACATACTGTTGTGTAAAAGTAAAAAAAATGAGGTTGTAATGTTGTTATCTTCTACTGTGCTAAAGAGAGTTGGAAGTCTGCCTCTTTCTTTCCATTTACACCATGTTATTTTCCTTTTTCCCCTCCCCCTCCTCCTAGTTTTCTACTTCTTTTTGAATTTCTCTTTGTCTTTTATATTTTGATAAACTAATAAAACTAGTGTTAAAAGAGGCTTACAACCATTCAATTAGCAACCGTTTAAAGTTACGACAGCACTGAAAAAAGTGACTTATGACCACTTCTCGCACTTATGACCACTGCAGCATCTCTTCAATCATGTAATCAGTATTTGGGCACTTGGCAATGGGCAAGTATATATGATGGTAGCCGCAGCATTCTGGGGTCATATGATTAACATTTGCAACTTTCCTAGAGAGCTTCCAACAGGTAAAGTCAATGGGGGAAATTGGATTTGCTTAAGAATAGCTTGACTTAACTAGTGCAGTGATTTGTTTTGCAACCATGGCACAAAAAAGATGGCAAAACTGGGCACGACTTACTTAACAACCATCTTTTTTTTTTAATTTGATTTGAATGCCGTCCTTCTTTGGAGACTCAGGGCGGCTTACAATGCATTAAGCAATAGCCTTCATACTTTTTGTATATATTCATACAAAGTCAGCTTATTGCCCCCACAATCTGGGTCCTCATTTTACCTACCTTTGAAAGGATGGAAGGCTGAGTCAACCTTGAGCCTGGTGAGATTTGAACTTGCAGTAATTGCAGGCAGCTGATGTTAATAACAGTGCTTTAGTCTGCTGCGCCACCAGGCTCTTGCTTAAGCAATGGAAATTCTGGTCCCAGTTGCGGTCGTAAGTTGGAGACCATCTGTATTGCAAGAGAAGGCTGGGAAAGAAATATAAAGGAGACTAGACATAAAAAATCAAGACAAAGAGCACGGACACATGAACTGCTTATCTCATACATAGCAGCTTAGCTCAGGTGAGAAGAAATATGGAAAGAAAGATATCCATTTTGCCAAATAGATCCCCCCTTACTACTATAAATGAGATTTGAAAATACCTATTAAGGATTCTGAAGTTCTGTATTATCCTTGACTGAAATCTGTATAATTTTTGCTTCCTTGAAATGTTGGCTAGCTACAGTATATTGGCTTTGATAATGATATTGGGGAAATGTACTTATAGGAATATGTGTTCATTCCTGTACAAATATCTATTATGTGTCATAGGAGAAATAAGTATAAACATGAATACTGATTTGCATTCTGACTTTTGCAGGCGGTAACCTGCATTCAGCATCGCAGGTATAGTTGAATATAAAGGGATACAAATCTAGGCTTTTAAGAGCTTAGTATTTTCTATCTAGATGGAGAAACTCATCAGGTTTTTGTACTTCAGTTACTTACTTGTTTCCAAATGTCTATGGAGATTCTCAGTCATCCAGGTCATGGTTGTCTCAAGGGCAACTGGACTGTGTAGATGTTTTTTCCTTGAAGAAGATGACATTTTGCTTCTCATCCAAGAAACTTCGACAGCTCTGACAGGAGAGTGGGATTTGTTTCCAAAGTTCTTCCTGTTTTATTTATAACCACATGTTGATAAGTTTCTATAAAAGAGCCAAACTATTAAAATGCTTGCCCCTTCCCACTTCTGGACTAAGAATTCCAGCTGTGCTGTATGGCAAGACTGGTCATTTCAAAGGAAGATTTTACTTGTGTAATGATGCAGGAGAGCCAGCCAGCTGTGCACTTAGCTCAATAAAGAAGCTCAAATGGCATCTCTTTGAGAGGGTCTATGACAATTCACCATGGCCAACTTGCCACAGCCAATTTACCGTGTCCAACTGACTGTGAGACAACTTGCCACAGCCAACTCACCACAGGACAAGAGTTACACTAATATCAAAGAAATGGTGGAATAGAATTTGCATCCTAAAGAAAGGATGCAAAAGGAGGGACAGAATGAAATGTGCATGATAAACATTACAATAGTTTTTTTTAAAAAAATATTTTAAATAATGAAATAGAATTGTTAAATTGTCCCACAGCGTGTTGTCCCTCAGCGAGTTGGCCATAGCGAGTTGGCTGTGGCAAGTTGGCTGTGGCAAGTTGTCCCATTCCACTCTTTCAACCCAGTGATTAGCATTTTCCCCATTCAAATCAAATCTTTATTGTCAGTGCACAACATATGTACAATGAAATTGGTTGAGCTCCCTCAGTGCACCCCCCCCCCCCCAGGACAATACAGTGCTCACAGTGAGGACAGAAAATCCCTAACCCAATAAATCATATTAACAAAACACCCAGTCCTCCTCTCTCTCTCTCCCTCCCTCCCCCCC
>WNWU01000112.1:1459394-1489756 GCA_012654045.1 Ptyas mucosa | reverse complement strand
CTCTCTCTCTCTCTTCCTCCCTCCCTCCTCCTCTCCTCTCCTCTCTCCCCCTGTTCCTCTCTCCCCCTCTCCCCTCTAAATGAACAGCCAGGAAACAATGTAAACTAGGACCTTTCTGGTGGCTCTATATAACAAGAGAAACTTTGGGTCACAAAATTCTATTGGGGACCAGTGCATGTTGATTTTGGTTATATGAGCTGCTCAAAACTTACGTTGCAGTCTGCACAAAGAGTTGACTGCCACTTGCTTATAGTTTGATTCTATCCACACCCATCTCTGACAGCTTCTCATTCCAGTCAAGTCTCTGTTGAAAAACAAGGCTGGCCTGAACTCTAATATATGCTTTGACAATTATTTCCTGCTGAGAAAAAAACCAGCTACGGAGGGAGGAGACTAAAAGTGGAGTATTAGCTTGAATCATTCTGCAGCCATAAGAGATCCAGGACTGACACCCCCCCCCTTCCCTTAAGCTCAATGGAACCTTATCTATCTGTTTCTAAGGGAAGGCAAGCAATCTAGATGCCCTGTAATACATTCCAGTGCCCTATGTTTGGGTAACAATGTTGAACAATGGCAGCTTAATCTATTAAGAAGCCTTAATTCTCCTAAAGTCAAATAGCATGCCCTTATTTCTCAGACTTTATCTAGCCTGTCAGCTACAAAAATAGACCTTTTTCGGCAGAACCATAAATGCTTTAGAATGGGGCATATTTAAAATATCATATTGATTGACTCCCTTGACATATGATGTCTCTATGGCATTCATGTTCATGCTATTATCTACAAATATTTATTCACGCCCTAAGAATGGTTTGGCCTACTTTTATTTCAGGTATGGAAGAAAGCCTGAAGGGCATCTTCAAATATATAAAAGGTTTACTTTATAAAGGAGAGAGAGCGGCCTTATTCAAACCAGAACCAATGAGTTGAAACTACAGAGAAGAAGGTTGGGGTAAGATAGTACCCTGTTTTCCCCAAAATAAGACCCAACCGGAAAATAAGTCTTAGCATGATTTTTCAGGATGCTCGTAATATAAGCCCTATCCCCAAAATAAGCCTCAGTTAAGATTGTCAGCCAGATGGATGCATTTAGTACTGTATTTCCCCAAAAATAAGACCTAACCACAAAATAAATCCTAATTTGTCTTTTGGAGCAAAAATTAATATAAGACCTGGTCTTATTTTATTTATTTATTTATTTATTGGTTCGATTTATATGCCGCTCTTCTCCAGAGACTCAGGGTGGCTTACAATGCGTTAAGCATTAGCCTTCATACTTTTGTATATACCTGCTTAGTAGGGCTTTCGGCTCCCCCTAAGCGGTGTTCTTTTTTATACAAAGTCAGCTTATTGCCCCCACAATCCGGGTCCTCATTTTACCTACTTCGAAAGGATGGAAGGCTAAGTCAACCTTGAGCCTGGTGAGATTCGAACTTGCAGTAATTGCAGGCAGCTGGTGCTATTTAACAGCACTTTAGTCTGCTGCACCACCAAGGCTCTTAATCTTTTCAGGGAAACATGGTACAAGGAAATGCCAGACGGTAAGAATAAGCCGTCTCATGGCACCGTTCCATTCATTGGAGGTCTTCAAAGAGAGGTTGGATAGGCATCTGTTGAAAATGCTTTAGTAAATCTTGCACTGGACAGGGGTTGGTCTAGATGACTTGAAATCCCTTCAATTCCTAGGTCTACGAATAGTTGAATGTGTAGCCGACCAGGGATATCCCCAGCGTCTCAGTGATCAACATCTACATGCCATCTCCTAAGCAGGTAAAGTATTTTTCACCAGCTGAAAGCCCAACAATCGCAGGGAATGGAAGAAATCTAGAAGCTAGGGAGAAGGAGATCTGGTAAACACAGGAGATGCTGGCCATTTCTGGACCTCATTCAAAATTCACTCTCTCTCTAAATAATGTGGTCATGCCACAACAAGAACAGAAATCAACCCCCCTGTTGTAGTAAGGGATGCCATCCACCATAAAGTACAAGGAGGAGAATGTTTGTGCAGTTAGAATACAGTGACAGCAAATGGTGCAGTGCAGTACCAGTTTGCCCAGGTTTCAAAAATGCAGGGCTAGAACTCTCCCTCCCTTCTCCTTCCCCTTCCCATTGATTATATTAGGCTTTTGAGACAAAAAGGAACAAGGTAGCCAAGCAATTGTACATGTGTTAAAAAAAAAAAAGTCAGCTGGAAGATGTTTGCTGTCCCTCGCCTGCTCCTCTGACTGCTTGTTCGGCATAAAGAGGCTTGTTTCTGGCTCATTAGAATGCGTGCAAAGAAGCCAAGAAAGCAGGAGGAGAATTGACAATTTGTTCTGTGTCCTGGAGTGAGATGGGAGGGAGGGAAAGGAAGAGAGAAATTTGGAGAAATAGGAAAATCTGGATGTGGAAAGGCAAAAGCTCTGTCAGGTCTACGCGATGGAGCTGTGGCATTTTTTGTTGTGGATGGGGAAGGGGGCAGTTTCTCTGAAATGAGGTAGAGCAACAGAAGAGTCCCTGCGCTTCCTTGCAGGTGGCCACACTCTGTATCCATTACTGGTAGTCCTTGACTTAATGACCACAATTGAGCCCAACATTTCTGTGGCTAAGTGAGATGTTGGATAAGTGATTTTGCCACGTTTTATGACCTTTCTTGCCACAGTTGTTAAGTCAATCACTGTCCTTGTTAAATTAGTAACACAGTTGTTAAGTGAATCTGGATTTCCCCACTGACTTTACTTGTCAGAAGGCTGGAAAAGAGGATAACCTAACCCTGGGACACAGCAACCGTCATAACTATGAATCAGTTGTCAAGTGTCTGAATTTTGATCACATGACCATGGGGATGCTGTAATGGTCCAAAGTCTGAAAAACCATTGTAAGTTGCTTTTTGCAGTGATGTTGTAACTTCTTATTTAAAAATAATATTTATTAAATTTTCAAAGATTAAAATTCACAATACAAAAAGAAACATAATATACAAAGAAAGCAAGAAAACACACACACACACACACACAAAACAAAAAATATAAACAACCAAAAACAAACATATCAAAATTTAGTTTATTAGTTGTTATTAGTGATGTTGTAACTTCAAACAGTCACTAAATGAACTGTTGTAACTTGAGGACTTACCTGTATTATTTTGCAGGAATTTGCTGTCTCCATGTTTCTTGGACTCCAATAGCAATAGCACTTAGCAATAGCATTTAGACTTATATACCGCTTACAGCCCTCTCTAAGCAGTTTACAGAGTAAGCATATTGCCCTCAACAATTTGGGTCCTCATTTTACCAACCTCATAAGGATGGAAGGCTGAGTCAACCTTGAGCCTGGTGAGATTCGAGCTGCCAAATTGCAGGCAGCCGGCAGCCAGCAGAAGCAGCCTGCAGTACTGCACTCTAACCACTGCACCACCGTGGCTCAATACCCACAGCTTGCCCTTTGGTATGACACAGAATGCATGAAGGAAGTCTTGGAAGAAGAGAGGGTCTTCCTCTCCCTTCCACTAATGAATTTATGAAAAAATAGGACTGCAGAGTGGGGCTGTCTGATAAAGATTTTAGGCACTACAACAGGGGAATGCATGCACTGGGGATGATCAGGGGTGGTAGGATTGAAGCAAGAGTTGGCCAGATCTGGAACTGAGAATGAACAAGGGCACTTGTTTTCTCTATTCTTTTTTTAAAATAGGTACGATGCTGTTTTGTCTTGTTTTGTTCTGTTTCCCCCCCTCACCTCTGTTTTGCTTCCCATTGAACATTGGTAGGGAAAGAAGAAGCCATTTTTTTGTCACTGGGGTGAACCAATCCCTTGCAAAAGACTTTTGCAATTGGGCCAAGGGCCATGGGTGGTTTGAGGCCTGCAGGTTGCCTCCTGTCATCTGGGATCTCCAAACACTAAGGCATTCCTTGACCCATCTCTTTGCCCGATGCTTCCTTCACCCATCTCCCAGATCTTTGACCCATCTCTTCACCCGATGCTTCCATCCTTCAGACTCGCTTTTAGCCAAAATATAATTCAAATACATTGCTAAAGGGGAAAAGAGAAGCTCTGTTTTCACAGAGAAGAGCAAGAAATGGAGCCAGAGAGAGGAGAGATGCTTAAAATCGTGGCGTTAACTCTCCACAAGAGTACGCTTTTGAACTAACCTGGCTTATTTGATGAATTAGTTACTGATAACATTTTTACTGCTCTTCATTTCAAACCCCCAGGGTCCTTGCATGATATCCAGTAAAATGTGTTCATCTTTATAATTTATTTATAAAATGCATCCTACATAGAATACTTGTCCAGATACGTTAATAAAAAGCTGATGAAATGAAACCGAGCAAGGTCACAGAGAAAAATACATGCTGCTACTGACAACCATGAAATTATGAAACATAAGGTTAACATTGGTCAATAATGGGATTCAGCAGGGCAACAGATGCTGTTATAAAGAATCCACTTGCCAGGCTGATAATAAATTCTGCCCAGCAATTCTGTTAAAATGACTAGATGACTCTGGGACTGTTGAAGCCCTACTCTCGCCCATTACACAATTCTCCCCTTTGTTTTCTTTTCTTTCTTAAATTGGTCAAGCTGCATGTTTATGCCTATAATAGTAAAAACTAGCTTTAGATCCAGTATCTGTATGCAGGTTGATATAAATATAGCTATCATGTAACAGAAATATATTCCCATATGTTAAAAATTAAATCCATAATTAAAAACAATAATTGAAATAATTAGGTGCAGAATGAAGCTCATTAATACAAAAACAAACTTCATCCTAATAATAATCATCTAATCAATTTACTTTAATGAAAGAACACTGTCAGTGTGGCATAATATTAAAATGCTAGCCTGGGAATGGGAAAACCCAGATTTTAATCCTTCTTTGGGAATGGAAACTGGATAATATTGAGCAAATTATTCTCCCACATCCCTGGGCAGAGAAATTGAAAACTATCATCTGTCTGTCTGTCTCTCTATCCATCCATCCATCCATCCATCCATCCATCCACCCACCCACCCACCCACCCACCCACCCATCCATCCACCCACCCACCCACCCACCCACCCACCCACCGATCTATCTATCTATCTATCTATCTATCTATCTATCTATCTATCTATCCAGAGGTGAGTTTCAGCAGGTTCTGACCAGTTCTGGAGAACCAGTAGCAGAAATTTTGAGTAGTTCGGAGAACCGATAGTAAAAATTCTGACTGCCCCCACCCCCATCTATTCTCTGCATCCTGAGTCCCAGCTGATCAGGAGGAAATGGGGATTTTGCAGTAACATTCCCCTGGAGTGGGGAGGGAATGGAGATTTTATCCTTCCCCTGCCATGTCCATCAAGCCACATTCACCAAGCTAAGCCATGCCATGCCTACCAAGCCACGTTCACCAAGTCATGCCACGCCTACCAAGCCACGCCCACAGAACTGGTAGTAAAAAATTTGAAACCCACCACTGTATCTATCCACCCACCCACCCACCCACCCATCCATTCATCCATCCAACCCACCCACCCACCCATCCATCATCTATCTATTAAATTTATATGGCCACTCTCAGAACAGCTTACAATATAATCTATTCATGAGCCTGTATTTCATCATTTTGATAGATTACTCCATAATTTTCAATGAGAAGGCAATCACTCAGCAGTTTACTGATTAGAACTTCCATATTATTTGCAAGTTGCATCATAATGTTTTGGCTCTTGGGACAGGATTCCTGCAGTTCTATGATTCCTCAAATTATCCTTTCCAAGGTTACAAATGAGACCCTGGACTTGAAGAGATGCGATCTCTGCAGCTGCCTGGGTGTTAATAAAGCAACCCAAAGAGGTGCTGCAAGATGACCATTGTTTGAGCCAAATGAAGGTTCTGCCACCCCTCCTGTTGCTTTGGCTTCTTTTGCATATTTCCATCTACAGACCTGTTTTGCCAGTAGCAGCAGTGCCTGCTGACAAGTTAGCTAGCAGGCCAGCTGTTCAAAATCTTTCATTCTGCCTGAAGATCCACTTGGGGCAACACATCCATACTACTGTCCAGACAGCTGCTTTAAGTGGCTCCTTGACTGTGTGTAATGGCAGGGCCGGTCCTCCCTTTGGTGTACTTATTCAGCCCTCAAATGGACGGTGCCAGAAGCTGGGCAAGGAGAGAAAGGCTTTTAAAGACCCTCATCTCATTCGGTCCATTTCCACCCAGCTGGACTGCACGTGACAGGGGTCTCCAACATCTTCTGAGCTCTCTGCAACAGAAGCACTTCTGCCGTAATTTAGGGTTTGTCCCTTAGGGAAGAAAAAAAAAGAAGAAGAAGAAGACTGAGAAATGGCTTTTACTTATCATGGGAAATAAGGGGAAAAGATTCCTTATTTGAAATGCTTTGGAAAAAAAATAAGCATTATAAATAAATAAAGACCATTTCCTTTTATTTCCCATGATAAGCAAAGACCATTTCCTTCTTTTCATTTTCTAAGCCTTGAACAAAATGTGGCAATTTGATCATCTTCTCATCTCTTCCATGAAGGAAATAATGTGCTTGTTGACTCCGCTGCCAACAGTTTTCCCGTCTATATTTTATCCTTCTTGTTTGCTCAGTTATTGGGGGCTGGGAATGATTTTCCTCATGGCACGGCACAATTGGGAGGGTGAGAATGTTTGATGTTTGACTTGTGCATGTAGCCTTTACTGGTCTTGTGTACTCAGATGTGATTGGACTCGCATCTCCATCCTTTCAAGCCATTTAGCCATTGTCCTGGATTTAGAGATATTGTACACTGGAAGATCCAAAGCTATTATTCTGGGATTTATCTGTATGAATATGCTGGCAAATGTCTCTTACTTTCTCATTTTCTGCATTTCAGTTGAGTCAATTCTTCAGAGGTATGCAACGCTTAAGAAGAACTGCATGATGATTAGACTCAAATCAATACGAAATTCTTTGAAATTCAGGGGTGGGCTGCTGGGGGTTTGCAGGGCTTCGGGAGAATCTCTAGCTATGATTCTGTGCAGTTTGGAGTACCCCCAAATCCCACTCCTGGCTGGCCTCGCCCACCCCACCCCACCCCTCCCAGGAGTCCCTACGCAGCCTGTTTTGGATGCAGGTAAGTGCAGGGCGCACATGGAGGCTCAGGGAGGGTGAAAAATGGGCCTATCGGAAGTTTGGGAAGCTCATTTCCAGCCTCCAGAGGGCCTCCATAGCGTGGGGAGGCTGTTTTTGCCATCCCAGAGGCTCAAGGAAAGCCTCCAGAGCCCAGGGAGGGCAAAAACATCCCCCTACCATGGTGAAGGAGGCTGACTAGGCCATGCCCACCATGGCCTCACCCACCTAGCAACCAGGCAGAGAACCCCTTGCTAAAAATTTTGAAGCCCACCCCTGGAAAGTGTTATGTATGGCTTCTTCATCTCATTCAGCACAAGCCAGATTCTACCCTGGTCTTCCTTCTAGAATCCCCCTTGCTCTGCTAGTTTAGTATAAATTATTTTATGAATTCATTTATGAATATATCTAGATCATTCTAAAACCTGGCCTGGGTCAAGGAATGAATATCAAAGACATCCTCTCCTTTATGATTAGAAATGATGGTTTATCTCTGTTGACAGTTGCCATATTGTTAAGGTGATGAATCTCCTTTATCTTTCCACTCATTCTCTGTATTAATTCCCCCCCCAATAAACCAGTACAGTAACAGTCAAACCAGACACCAGAACATTCTTCCACAACTTCCTCTCTCTCCCTCTCTCTCTCTTTCTCTGTCTTCTCTGTCTCCATCCATCCATCCATCCATCCATCCATCCATCCATCCATATCTATCTATCTATCTATCTATCTATCTATCTATCTATCTATCTACCTACCTACCTACCTACCTACCTATAGTTGGTTTGAGTAGAAAGAAGGCGAATGGAGTCAAGAAGCATCCGTGGGTTCTCCTGTTCCTGGATCATAAGCCGTCTTTCTCAACAAGGCATGCTCCTGAGATTTTAAATTCCAGCTCTCATCAACTCCAGCAAGCAGACCTAATTATCTGCAATGCTGGAGGTTGCAGTCCCAGATATCTTCCAGATTGCAAAAGGCCATCCCAGTGAAATTAGGTTTCCAGAAATTTATGTATCCTGGATGACCTTCAAACAGGCAATCAGTGCTTTATCATGTACTAACAATATTAAAACGGCATATCTTTATGACAGTTTGCTTTCAAAGTTTAGCTGGAAGAAGTTTATCAGAAAACACAGACTTTATTATTAAAGTTTTGCTTAATATCAGTGATTTAACTTGAATTCTTATTGGGCTGGATTAACATTTTATTAACTTTTACCTAAATTAAGTGTCTTCAGGTAATTATTCTCAACATCTCTGTTTTAATCTTTTCATTCTCCTTTCACTCACCTTGTCTATATCATTTTTATTGCATCCCAAGAGAACATATGGAACAGTTTGCCACATACACATATGCAGAAGAATTTAGCAAGCTACTTTTCTGCCAAAGCACAGATGAAAGGCCTTGTTTTGTCTTTTCCTTGAGGGTTATTTTGGGCATGATGGGGATGGATGTTCTGTGGTGCTTAAAACCATAATTGGAGATGATATATGTTGCTCAATTGGGCAGAGATCTATGGAAATTCCTATTGATCCATATTGACTCTGAGTCTTCACACGGGTAATGCCAAAAAGAAGTAATGTCAATAGGTTGCAAGAAAGTGGAAACTGATCTGAGGCCATGAATGGAAATCACTGCTCTGATTAATTTTGAGAGTCATGGTGAAGGCAGAGGCAAAGCAGGCAGTACCACTAATGTACAGTATAATATTCTTTTGCCTATGCTTTTCTAGGCAGTAGGGAGATATTTTGGCTTATTTGTGATAGGGAGGAGAAGAATGGAAGTGTATTGGATCTGCTTAATCTTGTTACATGAGATTCACCAAGGACAGCCAGGAAAAAAAATGGTTCATCAGGGTGGAAATATATTAACAATTCAAGACAAGGTGACCCTGAGCCAGGCTCATTCCCAACTCTCCTGAAAAATCCACTTCCTCCCACTCCCCAGTTCTTTTGCATAACATTGGAAGCATCTCTGCCTTCTATAAAAGGATATGGTGTTAGAATTTTCCACTCTAGATTAAAGGAGAAGGCATCACAATGCAGAGCAAGCTCTGGCCAACGTCTTGGATATATGTTTAAATTGTAAATCTCCTTAGTAAATACTGTTGATAATAGGTGTCAACATCCAAGATACCTTAAGAGATATTACCTATTTATAAGAATTTCTAATACTAGAAATTAAAAGCATCACTAGAAGACAAAAGTTATTAAGTTGGAAAGTGAGAGGAGTTGATGGATTATGGAAAGAAACAAGGGGGGAAATCTGTAAAGTTCTAACAAAACTATGCCAGGAAATCTGAAGAAGTCACAATGGCCAATAGATTGGAAGCAAAAATAGGATTTTGAAGAAACAAGATAGAAAGAATAACCATGTTTTTGAACTTTGGTGTTGGAGAAAACTCTTGAGAATGCCATGGTTAGCAAAGTTCTTAGAACAAATCAATCCAGAGGTCTCATTTGAAACACAAATTACTAGGCTTCAATTATAATATTTTGGAGACATTTATGAAGACCACGTTCTCTGGAGAAGCTGAAATGGTGGGAATGGTAGAAGGAAAGAGGACAATGGAAGCAAGGTAGATAAATGCAATTATAGGGACTATGAAAACTTGAAGGCAACAGATTATTCTGAAAAAGTCTATGTATGTGGCAATTTCAAGTTAATGCTGACAGACTAGACTAGACTAGACTGGAGTGGAATGGAATGGAATGGAATGGAATGGAATGGAATGGAATGGAATGGAATGGAATGGAATAGAATAGAATAGAATAGAATAGAATAGAATAGAATAGAATAGAATAGAATAGAATAGAATAGAATACTTGATGGCACACAATGAATGAATCAAATTTCATTAATAAGTATTCAGCCAGTCTTGATTAATCTAAAAATAAAAGTAACAAGATTGGGTCTCTTAGTATTGGATGGGAGACCACTTGTTACTACCAAGAGTAGTAACAGCTGCCAAGCGTAGTATTAACATCAGCTGCCTGCAGTTATTGCAGGTTCGAATCTCACCAAGGCTCAAGGTTGGCTCAGCCTTCCATCCTTTCTAAGGTGGGTAAAATGAGGACCCAGTTGTGGGGGCAATAAGCTGACTTTGTATAAATATATACAAAAGTATGAAGGCTATTGCTTTGCGCATTGTAAGCCTCCCTGAGTCTCCGGAAAAGGGCGGCATATAAATCAAATTTAAAAAAAAAGAGTATAGGCTAGATTGGGAAATTAATAAGGCACCCAGGAAGGTGGAGTGGGAAATCCTTCCACATTATTCAAATAGAAATTGTGTCTATGTAGTCAAAGATGACTTAAGGGGATTTTACCTTAAATCTCATGGAAATTGACAGGAGTTACCTCTGAGTAAATATGCTTTGTTAAATTTGATCCCTGCTTTCCACCACATGGTGCTCAAAGTGGCTAATAATCATATAAATGCAATAAGTGTAAACTACACAACGGGGTCTTATGGCATCTTAAATGCTAATGGCTCTATTATGGTATAACATTTTGTGGGCGGCAGCATCTGTTGCAGTAGGCTGTTATCCTGGAAAGCACATTGATTTTGCTAGTCTTTAAAGTGCTACAAGATTCTTTGTTGTTTTCATTGCAACATGCACGACCACCTTAATAGAATGGGGAGATTTAAAACAAAATAAACGGCAATGCAACAACTATTTAAACATCATATGCCCAGCTTAGGTGATAAAATTTACCCAACGGGCGCTGATGTTAAAAACAAAAATACCACAGCAATTCACACTTTCTTTGGAGACCACCAGAGGATGTCCCAGTTAGACTTAGCCTGGGAAGAATATGGTAGTTGTTCTATCACACCTCCTCTTATTTTAGTGCTAACTCAGCAGAATATAAACAATCACAACGGCTTGCACTATTTTTTGTTAACAGAAACTTTTTAGTCATTGAATTTCTTGTCTCGATATTTTGAGTTATGGCTTATCATTAGGGATATGCTTAGTCTTTAAAATATTCTCATGCAAAATATCCTCCCAAGTACATATAATTCCCATCCTCCACTTTTGATGACTTCCTCTTCACGAACACCAGTATTTGTACTGGGAAAGTTATTCACATTCTTAAAATATCCATGTCCATGCTTTCTATTTCATAACTGTTCCCCAAAACAATATGGGAATCACTTTGGAAACTTCACAAATAGTAAATTAAAGATTAGAACTGCACTTCCTTCTTGCCCCACCATCAGTACAGGGTAGCCATCATTTCCTCAGGGTAGGAGTGGACGACATTATCCCTCAACCAGTCTCAACCCATTGCAAATGCAACTCTAATCTATGTTCTGCTTCAAAACTATTATTTTCTAGTAGTAGAAAAGTACCACTTTTCTACTACTGACAGTCATGTTAAGTCTTGTTATGTCTTAACGTGTTAAGACCTGACTCAAGTCATGTTAAGTCTAACTATGCTTCATTTTACTCTACAGTCATTCCCAGGTCCAATTTACTGCAGAACCTGCCATGTTCCTCCCCTCATATGGGGTCCAGTCCTTTATATCCGGTCAATGTCTTATCTGGTCATTTTATCTTGGACTGCTAAGCTGATATGTTCTCAGCTGATCAACAGCTTCCTGATTTGTTTTCTTCTGGTTGTTCCAATGATGGACCATAAAGGTCATGGAGTGCAGTAGTCCTCTTGGTTTTCTTCTCTTTTACCAATGTACTTTGATCCCATCCTTACGTCTCCCAAGAGACCCCCTTTTGGATTTCCCCCAGACTGGCTGAAGCATACTCTACTTTCTTTTTGGCCATCTAGAGGAGCATTAAACCTGGCTCTGGTGGATGGATTGGGGCAGTGGTGAAATCGAAATTTTTTTACTACCGGTTCTATGGGTGTGGCTTGGTGGGCGTGGCAGGGGAAGGATACTGCAAAATCCCCATTCCCTTCCCACTCCTGGGGGAAGGATATTGCAAAATCTCCATTCCCACCCCACTCTGGGGCCAGCCAGAGATAGTATTTGCTGGTTCTCTGAACTGCTCAAAATTTCCACTACCAGTTCTCCAGAACCTGTCAGAACCTGCTGGATTTCATTCTATATTGGAGGTGGCTGGACTAACAGGAAAGGTGCCACCTTTGTACTGTCCTTGCCTTCAGTTTTTTAATTTTGTATTTATTGTTTTTAATATTTTAATATTTGTGATTTTAACTAAGCCGCCCAGACTTGCTTTGTAGAGAGAGATGGGAGGTATATACATTTAATAAATAAAGTAAACTCCCAGAATGACATGCAACTTTCTTTGCAATTAGTTTCCAATTCTGTCATGAAATAAAAGCTATGTACATTTTTGCCATTTTAACAGAATCGACCACATACCAAAAATCCTCACAGCTTTTAGAAATATAGCAGGTCTCCTCATCTTTCCAAAAGGTTGCTTCCTCCTACAAACTTCATCCCATTCTACAAAATAAGCAAGCGAGCAGGAAAGTTGAAGTCATTTGTGGATTTTCTGAGATAGTAGGAAGCACAAATATTTGCATTTGAGCCTGTGATGAAATCAGGTGGCCTCTGAACTGATCATGGCATTTTAGGTCCTTTTCTGAATTCTGCAAGAATTGAATCAAATCCTGCAGTTGGTTCAGAAGTTAGCATGACATACAGAACACATTCTGAGGAGCGTCATAAAAGCAGAGCAGGCCTGAATGGGGAGAAAGGGAGTATTGGATTGTTAACCAAATACTTAAGAGCTAATGAAATGTATGGCTGATTAAATTCATCAATTCCTCTTGATCCCCCCTCAGTGCTTGACCAGAGTCATTTTGAATTTTGAATATCGGAAATGCTATTTCTAGAATAATGTCATTTCTTAGCGATCACCTTGGCTAATACACCTTTTTTCCTACCTTTTTTTTTTCTAAATAGTGAAGCACTTTGTTTTGGGGACTGGCATTTTGCCCTGCATTCTCCAACAGAGCCACTGCAGAGCCATTGATGACTACTGATGCCTTTGGATAATTTACTGGGGCTCATAAGGTGAGATGAACGGAATTACGATTCACTGGGGCATGAAGCCAGATAGAAGATGAGCATGCTGCAAGGACTGCCAAAATACAGTTGTATCTGTCAGACCTCCTCCACTCTTCTTTAATTAGATATATAGGATTTGCTATTGATATCAAGGCATTCCATTTTTGGGTAATTGCACACTCCATTTGTCATGGTTCTGTGCAGGAGCCTTGTATCTAAATAGTAATCAAGGATATGGGATCCCTGGGGAAGATCATGAAGGGCACAGTGCCACACTCATTTGCTTGGAAGTGCTCCTCAAATGCTTGCCAGAGCAGAAAGTTGGCTGGGTCATAAAGCAAATTAATAAACAAACATAAATCCCACTAAATTTAGTAGCTTACTCCCAAGTAAGAATTTACAAAACAACACATGATACCGCTCACATCTTGAAGAGGGCACAAGGACAACAAAAGAATGAACTAGACTAGAGTATTCATTTTCTACTTGGGCTGTCTTCTGCTGAGAAGAGTAGATTTGTTCCAGTGAGCAGTTGCAAAGAAACAGTTAAAAAAAAATCAGAATTCCACCTGGGATTGATAAGAAAGATAGTATGGAAAACTACTTTACCTTCCATGAGCTCAAATTAGATGAAGACCATCATAGCATACTGATGAGCTGGCCAAGTCTCTATCTATAACCAAGAGGATGGATTATATGATAAATGGTAGGCAAATATCCTAAAATAAGAAAATAGGAAACTGTAGTCCAATCAGTTTGATATGAATAACAGGAACACTAGAGGATATCATGGATTAATCTGTAACCTTAGGAGAAATACAGTAATTGTTCAAAATCAGCATTGATTTCTCAGGAAAAAGTCTTGCTAGACTATTTTTATGTTTTTTTTTATTTTGTAAGTTTTTTCAGTGGATTGTAAGAATGCTGTGGATACAATGTACCTTGATTTCAGTAAAGCCCCTGAGAAATTATCCCATCGCGTTCTTATTAATATTCTAGCCTAGTTGACATGTCTCTTATGTGAAAATCTTACTCAGAGCATCCTCATGTATTTTCATCAAACTGGAGGTGGTATCAAATAGAGTCCTATGGGATTGGGTTATGAGCCCAGATCTCATCAACATTTTCATTAATGACTTGGATAAAAAGTGGAGGAAATGCTTATCAAATTTGCAGATTACACAATATATGATAGAATTGCTAATAGTCTAGCTAGAAGACGGGAGCAAAATTCAAAATTATTTCAAGCAGAGAAACGGGCTAAAAATAACTAAAGGCAAATTAATAATACTTTAAGAGACAAATTGTGTAAAGGGCTTTCACTTAGAACAAATAGGACAGTATTTAAAAAAAATAAAATATAGGAAGGGGATCACATAAAAGATAAAATGATATCATCTTGCTGTATAAGGACATTGACTTATGCTCTCAAGTTATAGGAAAGCAAATTCCAGTGGAATAATAGAAAAACCTTCCTAATAGTAAGAGAACTTTGACAGTGGAACCAATTACTGAGGAAGCTGGGGAGCTCTCTTTTGTCGTAAGTCTTCATCATCTGTTAAGGGTGCTTTTACTGGTCTTTTTGCAGTAAACATTAGGATTCAATGATTCTATGAAACATTGCTTAGCACAACGACACTTTCCAAATCTGACACATTTGGTTAGGACTGTTTCCCGTCTTAAGGACACAAGCTCTGAATGATGTGTCAGTAGGATCTTTGTCCTAAATCTAATATCAGTTTGTAATAAATTTAGAGACTTGAAGGATGGAAGTCTGGAGGTCCCAAACTCCCTCCCCCCCCCTCCCAGTAGCAGGCAAAGTCTTCACATCTTCATCCTACATCTTGGTTTTGGGGTTAATTTTCTAATGCCACTTCCTATCTTCTGGGTTCAGTTCCCCTAGCTATAATGTGAAAGAGAGTCCTGGCTTGATGTCTGTGGAGATTCTCAGTCATCAGGTCATAGTTGTCTCAAAGGTGCTTTTTTCTTCAAAAGACAACTAGGTTGTTTTTTTTTCCCCCTTAAGGAAGATGAAAACATTTCACTTCTCATGAGAAGCAAAATGTTTTCTTCTTCTCCTGTGAGGAAAAAACAGTCCAGTTGCCTTTTGAAGAAAAAAAAGCATCTTTGAGAGTCCTGGCTTTCATTCCCAGTAGAGAGAAAAGGAAGATGACCTCAAGAGAGATACAGAGAAGCTGTTGCCTAGGCAAAAGGGACTAAAGAATTTTTCAAGTCCCAAACATCCAGGTAACATTTGGAAGTGGCTCAGATAGAAACAATTAACTGATTTGTAAAGAAAAAGAGGAGGAGACCCAACATAATCAGACCCGGAAGATTCTGTTATTATAGTCAATTTCAATACAAGTAATTCTTTTGGAGTTGCTAATCTACTCTACCTAGTGGGGCTGACACACCTTGTGCTGCTTTCTAGTGACTCAAAAGTCAAATTGAAAAACAGAAATGTAGACAATGACAACTCTCATTCTGTTTTTCGATAGGAAGGCTATTGCACCCAACACCTGTTATTTACCATATTTTTTGGAGTATAAGATGCACCTTTTCCCCCTTAAAAGGGGGTGAAAATTAGGTATGTCTTCTATACCAAATGTAGCCCCACCCACCCACTGGCCCCCACCCTTTGGCCTCTGCCTCTCAGCAGTTACCTCCTTGCAGCAAGCAGCAAGAAAAAACAGCTCCTTTCAGCTTCAGCACATCCTAATTAGCACAATTTGATTGGATCAGCCTCCTGACTCTCAGCTGTTTTGCTCTCAGCTGTTTTGAAAGGGCCTCTGCTGCTTTCTGCAAGGAGGTAAATTGCTGGAGCAGATTTTGTTTTTCTTGTGCTAATCAAGTATGCTGAAAACAAAAATGAAAGTAAAGCAGGCTGTTCGCTGCAATGAGGCAAAATTGCTGGGAGGCAGAGGCAGATTTCTTTTTCTTGTTTTCCTCACCAAAAAAGGTAGGTGCGTCTTATAGTCCAGTGCATTTTATACTCCGAAAAATACGGTAATAGATTTTAAAATATGATAGCCTACTAATGTCTAACTTCAAATTTTTATTAGGGTGGTCAGCCCTTTTATTTTGAAGAGAAAGCAAACAATCCAAAATATTCAGGAAAAAAACATGTTTTAGGAGTTTTAAGACTTGTGGACTTCAACTCCAAGAATTTCACAGCCGAAATGGCTGCCAGGAACAGAAGAGAAGCTAATAAAAAAACTTTATAATTTTTTGCTATTTATTGATCTGGAAGGGGAGCAAGTAAAAGAAACAATGATAGCTTGGGGAAGAAATTTTGGTTACCCTATTGAATTTGAAAAATGGCAACAAATGTGGGAAAGGAATTATAAACTGATGATGTCCACTGCGTACAAGGAAAATCAATATAAAATGTTTTATAGATGGCATATGCCACCAGAGAGGTTAGCAAAAATGTTTAAAGATAAATCAGCTAAATGTTGGAAATGTCATCAGCTACCAGGATCTTATTATCATATGTGGTGGACATGTCCAGAAGCAAAAAATTATTGGAATAAAATTAAAACATGGTTGGAAGAGATGATACAGTTACGTATTGAATTTAAATCAGAGCTGTTCCTATTGGGTATTCTTCCAGAAAAGATTAGTAAGGAAAATATTTATTTGATTATAAATGTAATAACAGCTGCAAGAATTGTTGATGCTCAAAATTGGAAAGTCGAGAAAATACCTTTGGAAGATGAGGTGATAAAAAAAATTATGGATTGTGCAGAAATGAATAGATTGACTTTAATGATTAAAGATAGGGAAGAGATAGAGTATTATAGAACTGTTTCTATTATTGGCTGGAAAAGAGATATAAAAGATAAAAGCTTTAAGATTATATTTAAAAATTTGATAGGCAGAATTTTGTCTTAGTAAGGAGATATTAAAATGGTTTGTATAAAGATCAAGATAGAAGAAAGTTCCTTTTTTGGAAGAAGAAGAAGAATGACCGAAGATAACACCGAGATGTCACAGGGACGGGGGCGACAGATGTACTAAATGTTTGTGTTTATAAAAAATAATAAAAAGTTATATTAAAAAAAGAAGAAGCAATGGATGGAAATTTATCAAGGAAAGAACTAAGGAGAAACGTTCTGACAGTGAGAACAATTAATCAGTAGAATGACTTGCTTCCTAAAGTTGTGCGTGCTCCATCATTGGAGGTTTTAAAGAAGAGATTGGACAGCCATTTGTCTGAAATAGCAACAGCAATAGCACTTATATACTGCTTCATCATGCTTTACAGTACTCTCTAGGTGGTTTACAAAGTCAACATATTGCCCCCAACAATCTGGACCCTCATTTTATCGACCTTAGAAGGATGGAAGGCTGAGTCAACCTTGAGCCACTTACGATCAAACTCCTGGAAGTGTAATCCAAGTGAAATGGTATAGGGCAGTGATGGCTAACCTTTTTGCTGTCGCGTGCCAAAAGTGGGGGTCACGGGGGGTCGTGGGTGCGTGTGCCCACATCCATAATTCAATGTGCCCCGCCCTCCCGTGCATGCGCACGTGACCCCCCCCACACTTCCCCCTGGTTTTGGCACGTGATGGCACGGTGGGCCTGGTAGACCTGTTTTTTCCCCCCAGGCTCCAGAGGCTGTCTAGGAGCCTGGGGAGGGCAAAAACAGCCTTCCCCATCCCTCCCCAGAGGCCTTCCAGAGGCCGGAAACAGCCAGTTTCCCGACTTCCGATGGGACTGGAAGGCCTGAAAATCAGTTGGCTGGTGCACACATGCGCACTGGAGCTGAGCTAGGGCAACACTCGTGTCCCCACCAATATGGTTCCGTGTGCCACGTGTGGCACCTGTGCCATAGGTTCGCCATCACAGGTATAGGGTCTCCTGCTTGAGAAGGGGGTTGGACTACAAGACTTCCAAGATTCCTTCCAATTCTGTTATTCTGTTATAGGAATACTGTAAGTTGAAATAATTTGGATAATGTCATCTCCTGGATATGTAATGAATAGGTGTAGTGACTAGATGATTCAACTCCTCCTCTCCATGGGAAATAATTTTACAAGAGATACACAAAAGCAAAGAATTTTTTAGGAAAATAAAATGCTTTAAAATATCTCTAATAATGAAATATAGATTTTCAGTGTGGAAGGAGATAGGGGGCTATGTAAATCACAGTAATACAATGACTTTCAAATTATTAAAAGAAATATCTAAATTGAAATGTAAAATATAAAATTCTATTGTGTATGTAATTTTTATTAGGAATTTTGATTATAATGGTAAAATCTAATGCAAACAACTTAAAGAAAGGAAAGAGAATAGAAAGATGAAGGAAAAAGTGCAAGGAAAAAGAAAAAGTAGAAAAAGAAATATAATAAAGAGAGAAGAAATATATAAAGAAGTGACTTCCAACCTTCATCACAAGTATAAACAACTTAAGCGACTCTTCGCTCCCTCTAAAGTTACAATCATGTTCTCGTCATACCATATCTTATCTCTTATCTATAAACAAATCCATAAAACATCATCTTTTCAGTCCCCCTTTTCAGCAGAAAATCCATAGAATGGCCAGAATGCATACCTTGTTTTAACCTTGATCAAATAAGCCAACTTTATATTCCTTCCTTATATGTCTAAAAGTCATCTCTCTTTCTCTCATCTATCTATCTATCTATCTATCTATCTATCTATCTATCTATCTATCATTTATTATTTTTACAAGTAACTCAAGGCGGCAAACACATCCAGCACACTTTCCTCTTCTATTTTCCCCATAACAGCAACTTGGTGAAGTGGGTTGGTTGCCTTAACCACTAGACCAAACTGGCTCTCTATTTTTAATTCACTGAAATGTTGTGATAAGATTTTTATTTTTTAAATTTTTTTTTCTTTGTCCTACTACAGAGTTCTTCAAAGCTTGAACAAGCCGCTTTTGTAAAGTGAAAAGGAAAAAAAATATCCAATTATCCAAACCAAATTATCTTGGTTCGTCATTTGTATTTCCCTTTTGAATTTTAAAACTTTGGCCAGGCTCTTTTATACATCCTATGATAAAATTTGCCCCATCTGTCATATCTTTAATAATATCTTTTGAACTATTCACAGAAGTAGATTTCATTACTGACATTGTTGATGTGGTGACTATCCCATTCTTCAAAAGTCTCATGCAATATTTTTATTATTATAACATTTTGTATCATAGTATAGGTCAGGGGTCTGCAACCTTAAGTACTCAAAGAGCCATTTGGACCCGTTTCCCACAGAAAAGCCTGAGTGGCGTAGGAAGCTAATGCCTCCTACTAAGGCAGCATTTAACATCCAACTGCCTGCAATTACTATGAGTTCAATTCTTACCAGGCTTAAGGTCAACTCAGCCTTCCATCCTTTCTAAGGTGGGTAAAATGAGGACCCGGTTGTGGGGGCAATAAGCTGACTTTGAATAAAATATACAAAAGTATGAAGGCTATTGCTTAACGCATTGTAAGCCGCCCTGAGTGTCCGGAGAAGGGCGGCATATAAATAAAATTTAAAAAAGAAAAAAGAAAACCCAGGAGCCACAAAACCTGGGTGGGCATAGCCAACTCATTGTCACTCACTTCCACCAGTCACATGATCCCCTAGCCACGCCTGCCCAGCTGGTCATTAGGGCAAAGAATAAATTATTAAAAAACACCTGGAACCACAAAATCCTTTTGACATCTCTCTCTCTCTCCCCTCCATTCCTCGCTCCCCTCCCCCCTCTCTCTGTATCTCTCTATGTCTCTTCCTCCCCCTCTCTGTATCTCTCTATGTCTGTCTCCCCCCCTCTCTCTGTATCTCTCTGTCTCTGCCCTGGCCACTTCTCCATCCCCCACCGTTGCCCTTACCTTCTCAGGCCAGGCGAGGAGTGACTGGGAAGGGAGGGCGAGGGGCGGGGCCAGACAGTGGTGGGATCGCCTGACAGGGAGCCACAGCAGAGGGCCCAAAGAGCCACATGCGGCTCTGGAGCTGCAGGTTGCTGACCCCTGGTATAGGTTGTATGTCTTTTCTCTACCTAAAATCTTTAGTCTCTTCTGGCATCCAGTTTTTGTAATCATAAAATGCTTATCTTTGTTATGTTTTGTAAAAACCCAAACAGGATGTATTTCCCATTAAATTTTGTTTGTTCTTTATAATGAACCCCAAAATCTTATTGTAAAAGAAATAAAAACTTCCTAAAGCAAATTACATCTGCTTCAATTTCCAGAATTATTCCAGATACTTAGTTTTCTTAGGGTTAATCAGAGGCTGTTTAGTATGGAATGGGAAGTACCCCATCTTTTCCCAGCCTTGTTCCATAACCTTCTTTCTCACATGGTTTGTGTCACTCCTCTTACACAGACAAAATTGTTTCTTTAAAGTAATAATTTGGAGTGATCAATCCTTGCGTGTGACCAATCATAACTTCATAATTTGGAGTGACTCAATTCTTGCATGTGACATAGAGCCATTTCTCATTTGTGTGGATATAGATTGTGAAATAGCATCTATCGTGTGGGATGCCAGCTACAATCATCACACACTCTTGCTAATGTCACATTTTGATAATGACAGAGGTCATAGCACCAGGACATAGCTTAGGTTGCTCCCAAACCATTTTTTTAAAAAAAATATACACATTCTTTTTCATTGTTCAAAAGAATGCCAAAGTAATCTGTTCATGATCCTTCCATGGGCTCACCTAAATTAATTATATTGTATTTTATCATGACAGCTTAGCTCTTCTGTTTGAAGGCAGTAGATTTTATTATAGCTTTATGGCACTGTGTATGTGATTTTAATGTTTGAAGTGGCCTTGGGTTTATGCGTAGAATTTGAAACAGTTTATTTTTAAAGGAGGATGATTAAAATATCTCTGTCTCATTCCACCGTTTGTTATGGAGAAACAATTCTATAACTGGATTGCTACACGCAGTAATGAAAGACTTACACTCAGGGCTGCCATCAGTTTATAATTTTTATGGGCATCTAATATTGTGGCAAGTAGTGAACCATCTGCTAAAAATGTAGTCTATTGCTACTTCAGCGTCACTGAGAAAGGAGGCTCCTCCCTTTCTTGATAGAAGGCAAGAGGCAGTGGTAGAAGTAGCAATAGCAGTAGCAATAGCAATAGCACTTATATACTATTCCACAATGCTTTACAGCCCTTTCTAATAGCAACAGCACTTAGACTTATATACCGCTTCACAGTGCTCTACAGCCCGCTATAACAGTTTACAGAGTCAGCCTATTGCCCCCAACAATCTGGCTCCTCATTTTATCCATCTCGGGAGGATGGAGGGCGGAGTCAACCTTGAGCCTGGTGAGATTTGAACTGCCAAATTGCAGGCAGCCCGCAGTCGGCAGAAGTAGCCTGCATACTGCAGTACTGCACTCTAACCACTGTGCCACCAGGGCACAAATGTCAAGTATGGCATTTTTCTCTGCTGATTGGTTGAATAGTAGCTAACCTATGAAATAACTAGTTAATCAACAAACACATACATACATACATACATACATACATACATACATACATGGCTTTAAATGAATAGCTGACCAACAGTCATTAAAAAAGTCAGGACCGCATCTCTCTTCCTTAACCCTACTGCTCTGTGGTGTTAGCCTGTATTTCTCGCTGTAGTACAATTTCCCCAGCAAATCACTCAAACTCTGTTGAACATGCCACCACTAGAATAAAAATGAATGACAGTGATTGTGCATTGCGGTGCCACCACTTTATTACAAAACCAAGAAGATGCTGTATGCAATAATACCTTTTGACCTCACTAGAGTGAGGAGAGGCAGAATTTGCCTTCTCTCAATTTTTTTGTTTCATTGTATATTGGGGGGAGGAGATACGTTTTAAAGACGAATTAAGCTTTAGAGCCGCAGAGTTTTTCAACAGTTTGCTATCAAATTCTGGTGATGCAATCTTCAGGCCTCTGGCAACTCTAAAAAGAGATTCGGGGATTTCATATGGTTGACAGCTACACAGATCTCCCAATCCAGCTCTATAGCAGGATTGCATAATGCAGTTTTTCTCCTTGATTATTTAATAATGGGAATATTCTGATTAGGTACTTAAGATAATAATCATCCATAATGTGCCAAATGAAATTATGGCAAAGCTTTGATCACTTATAAACATATTCCTGGACTAGGCCATTTGAGACGACAGATGGCTAAGATGAATCACAGGGTTGAACACTTCTTAAAAAAATAAACAAGGCTCAAAGTCTTCCTCTCTAACTGCAGATTTAAGTGATCAGCCAAGATACGGGCTTTAAAGCAGATGAAAGAACTAAACAGCACGACAGTTTACAGCACTACTTGGACTAACGTGGCTTTTGGCTTATTTTCAATCCCCTACTACAGGAGATCAGTTCAGCTATAAAACAAATCTCTGTCCCTTCCTTGTGGCTTGTTGTTTGAGAAAGAAAAGAAAAGAAAAGAAAAGAGAAAAGAAAAAAAACAAGGAAAGGAAAAGAAAGGAAGAAAGAAAGAGAAAGAAGAAAGGAAGGAAGGAAGGAAGGAAGAAGAAAGAAAGAAAGAAAGAAAAAAAGAAAGAAAGAAAGAAAGAAAGAAAGAAAGAAAGAAAGAAAGAAAGAAAGAAAGATCTAGAATGAGTACTTCCCATTCATTTGCTTTTGGCTTCCCCATGGCTTACATCATCCCTGTGCATGCCCAGAGGTGGGTTTCAGCAGGTTCTGACCAGTTCTGGAGAACCGGTAGCGGAAATTTTGAGTAATTCGGAGAACCAGTAATAAAAATTCTGACTGGCCCCGCCCCCATCTATTCTCTGCCTCCCAAATCCCAGCTGATTGGGAGGAAATGGGGATTTTGCAGTAACCTTCCCCAGGAGTGGGATGGGAATGGAGATTTTGCAGTATCCTTCCCCTGCCATGCCCACCAAGCCACGCCCACCAAGCCATGCCATGCCCACCAAGCCACACCCACAGAACCGGTAGTAAAAAAATTTGAAATTCACCACTGGTCTAGTGGTTAGGAAAGTTCTCCTGGCCTAGAAACTGGGAAACTGTGAAAGTCTGGAAAGTGAAAAACAAAACAAAACAATGCTTTAAGTACAAACCTACATTAGACCAGCAAGATAGATTATGATCTATAACCTTCAATGAAGAGCTCTTCATCCTGCAATTAATTGATTTGGGCTGAATTATGTTCACACAAACACACACACCTAAAAATGCACATATACAGTTTGCATATTTGGTTGTGAACATCCTTAATAGTTACTAGATTTAGAAAAAATATTATCTTCTTTGCATTTCATTCTAATGATCCTACTTACTGATGACCATTAATTTCTGTGAACTTTTTACTACAGCCAGAATATGAATTGGCAATTGAAACAGCTTTTCTTGTGGGTTTTCCACATACATAGAAACCAAGTTTTACAGTAGTGAGATTTGAACACCTTTGTTCAATCCAACCTCATTTGCTTGTTGTATACCATCTAGAGTGGGACGCGGTGGCTCAGTGGCTAAGACGCTGAGCTTGTCGATTGAAAGGTCGGCAGTTCAACGGTTCGAATCCCTAGTGCTGCATAACAGGGTGAGCTCTGGTTACTTGTTCCAGCTTCTGCCAACCTAGCAGTTTGAAAGCATGTAAAAAATGAAAGTAGAGAAATAGGGACCACCTTTGGTGGGAAGGTAACAGCGTTCCATGCGCCTTTGGCATTTACTCATGCCGGTCACATGACCACGGAGATGTCTTCGGACAGCACAGGCTCTTCAGCTTTGAAACAGAGATGAGCACTGCCCCCTAGAGTCAGGAATGACTAGCACATATGTTCGAGGGGAACCTTTACCTTTACCTTACCTATACCATCTAGAGTCATTTCTGTGAGATGGGCGGTCATATACATTTGTTAGATGATGGATAGATGAGAGAGAAGGAGAGAGAGAGAGATACAGTAGACAGACAGACAGACAGACAGACAGATAGATAGATAGACGGATGGAAGAGAAGGAGGGTTACCTGCTTTGCTGGGACTTTTTGCTGCAGAATTCATATACTGGTATATGACTTCAAGCTTAGTTGATCAGGGTTCTCAGGGGAAATTTAAAGCTATCAGGACAACTCAAATCAATCAGTTGGTTCTGGTGATGGTGATGATTCCTATTCAACTCAGCAACAAGAGCCTCTCCTTTGATGCATATTTGCAGAAGATGGGAATAGAATCACAGGGTGATAGAAGGAATAGTACCATTTCAGGGAGGAGGCAATGAAAGGGCCCTAACAAAAAATGTTATTTGTTGTTAAAACCTATTCTACGTCCAATAAAATTTATTCTACAGACCAAGATATACTAATTCAGCTTAGATATCCCAGGATAATCTAGCCTAGCCCCAGATCAGTAAAAGGAGTCTGTTTCAAGCTTACTTATTTAATATTAAAGTAGTAATGTTTCTTGATAAAACTGCAGCAGGGAAGCTCGGTATTACAATAGCTTTTGTCATGTAAAATAAAGACCAGGTCAAGATGGAAAAAAGTATGATAGCTAGGTAACTCTGAGTAATTAGAAATTTATGGGACGTACCCAGTTTCACAACCTCTGCTTCAAACTGAATATGGAGATACTAAGAGGATCAGTTCATTGCAAAAACAAGGACTTAGCAAAAAGAGCACTGGTGAATTTGACACAAGGACTCTTGTAAAAATCTATCATTGCAGAGTCCAACAGTTTCAATAGCTTAGTGGCAGCCTTGCCAAATAACGATTTTCTGTCCAAATGAATCCAGTCACCTAGTGTAGAATTGTGTCCATCTAGGAAACAAGCTGTTTTTGGGGGTAGAACTGGAACGCAGTTTCTATACTCTTTAGGGGCAAAAAGGCATACTAAGTTGAAATCTAAATAAAGTCAATGGAAAAAGATCCCAATGAAGCCACAATTCAGGAGCCATAAACATAGGGTGTACCCTGTAGAACATTTTGTATCCCTTGTTCTCCAGATATTGTTATATCTGGCTTATGGTTTTTATACAGGCTAGATTCGAAGATGTAGCTGAGGTAAATAGCAAACTGCTATTTATCTTTCTGTTGCATATTCTTTTAAAGGCTAGACTCCATTCCATGCAAGAATTTGATGAACAGGGCAGATTTCTTGTGTGGGACTATTTCAATATCCTCTCTGTGGAAAGGGTGTTAGAACAGAGGACCCGAATCCTCAGGCAGGGGCCTAGTACTGGGCCATCACCCATTTGGAACTGGACCACAGAAGTGGTGGGCAAACGTGTACGCAGCTCCACTTGTGTGAGCGATGGCTGCGTGTGCCTGGTTCTGGTGGTAATGGAGCTGCGTATGCACGCTCCACCGCTGCTCGCATGAAACCATTCTCTCTCTCTCCCCCCGCCCTCCCTCCCGGTCCACAAAGCAGAAAAGGTTGGGGAATATTGTGTTAGAGTATTTTATTATAGGAACAGACTGGGCAAGACTGCTCATTTCCTTGGTAGGATCTATATAACCGGTGCTGAGCATTAAATTGTTGCTTGGAAAGCACTTAGATAGTCGTCTCATTTGGCCTCTGCCATGGTTCATTTCATTCCTGTCATCCTGTCCAATTGCAGTTGGGTCCAAAGTGAGCTTGAGACACCAGAAATGTAACTGCTTCTTTCTTCATAATCCCATTGCTCCTCTACTTTTTCTTGTGAATGTTTCAAATGGGAATTATGGGAAATATGTTCTTTTAATACAGCCTGCCTCCTCAGAAACATGAAAGAAGATGGAAGCAAATAACAGTCCTCCCAAAATTTAGACACCCTCATTAAATCATTATATTTACCTTGATCTGATGTAGGCATTTTGGCTGGGGTCACATTTATAGTACCTAGTATAACAATGGCCCACAGAAACTCCAAATGTAATTGACAAGCTTTAGCCACTCAAGGAGGAACACACTGCTTGCAGATTTCATCCAACTGTGCCAGGAAATACTTGTCAGTCTTTAGAAACAAATGAATATCTAAAGTTGCCTAACACAAGAATCCCGATAACCATTTATTAGAAATGTGAGCCTCTCCATAAACTGTCACAATTCTTGGAAATTGCTTCCAGTTCAGAATAACAGAAAAAAGTTACTGCCGTTGCTTCATCGCTACGGTTCGTCAGCGGGTGACACTTAAGATTCAGAGGCAGCCTGAGTCGAACTGCAGGAAAAGGCATCAGTCCAAGATGAAACAGGCTGCTCAAACCGTATCTTCTGATCTGAGCACGCTTGTGCTTTATATCGTCCTGGCATTCTTATATTCAGGTGAAATTACCTTGGAAGAAGTCATAACCAAGGAGAAAGATAGTGAGCAGCACATAAAATAAATCAAATGACTCGGGGAGGTAATTAAGGATTTAAAGGAAATGGAAAAATGTTTGAGATGTTTCCTTTTTGAAAATTAAAATGGCTAAGTGTTTAGTGCAGCTCCAGCAATAATAACCTATCAGGCTGCCAGCATCATCATAAATAGCCCAAGGGGTCCGGCCTGCCAGGCATTGGACTCTGAAACAAATTTGATCTCCCGAGACTCCCCTTTTAAAATTGCACTTTTATCCAATACTGTAAAAAGACCATAATGATTTCACTTTCAAAGCATGGATAAGAATAGCTCAAAATCAGAAGAAACTGAGGTTATTGAAGCCTACATCAGGTTTATTAAGGTATCGTGGCAAGATAAAACATGTGGTAATGTGCATTAAAAGAAGAAAATACATTTTCTGCCAGCCTTGTTAATTTTAAAATCTATAGCAATAGGCTTGCACATTCCAGCTCAAAATGATGATGTCTCATAGGCTGGGACTGGATTGAGGAACTCTCTCTTTCTGTGTAATGTACTGGTCTATTTTTGTAACTTGACGCTATAGAGCAGAGATGTCAAATTCAAGGCCCATCGGCTGGATCCAGCCCACAGTGTCCTTAGAACTGGCCTGCAGGGGTGCCCTGGAAACATTGAAAGACCAGCTGGTGGTCCCTCTACCAGTGAAAATGGAGCTCGGGAGCTGTGCACACGTTTACACTGGCAGACCACTGCAGGAGGCCATCGCAGCCGAAAAAGGAGCTTGAGACTGTGGGGTCCCAGTGCCCTGGGAGCTTGAGGGCTGAGCTGGGTGCTTCCCCACTGCTGTCTAGGGCTCTGGACAGCCTGTGCCACTGTTTGGGGGTCCTCCGGACAGTGGTGCTTGACCTGAGAGTAACGGAGAGGCTGCTCTGGAGGACAAGGATTTGACGCTCTCCCTGGTCCTACCTTCCTCGGCTGGAGACAATTGTTTCCTCCAGCCCCGCCCAGGTCACCACAGATGACCCTGACACAAGTGAGGTTGAGCTGGCCATGCCCACCCTGGCCATGCATACCTGCCCCCCCCCAAGGTCAACCCTAATGCAGCCCTCAATGAAATTGAGTTTGACACCCCTGCTATAGAGGGTGCCCCTAACACTGTAATGGTTCAATACTGAATACAGATAGTCCTTTACTTGGTATTGAATACAGGTGATCCTTTACTTTTGATTATTTAACAACTGTTCGAAATTAACCCACCACTGAAAAAAGAGACTTATGACTGGTCCTCATGCTTAAAACCATTGCAGCATCCCTGCAGTCACGTGATCAAAATTTGGACACTTAGTAACTGGCATGTGTTTATGAAGTTGCAGTGTCCCATAATCATGTGATTGCCGTTCACAACCTTCCCAGACTTCTGACAAATAAAGCCAATGGGGGAAGCCAAATTGCTTACCAACCATGTGATTTGTTTAATGACCACGGCAAAAAGTGCCATAAAAATTGGGTGCAAGTCGCTTAGCAATGGAAGCTCCAGTTCCAAAGGTGGTTGTAAATTCGGAAATTACTTGTACAATTAAACCACAATGCGATTTCATTTTGTGTGACTGTACCCACTCTGCAGACTGTATTGTTTGGCTTACTATAATGATCCCAGACAACTGTGGTTTTTTCAACAAGCCGTGGCTAAATAAACCTGCTTTAGAGAAATATGTGAACCCAACCCCTGATTTGCAGAAACATATGCTAGTCATAGGGGACGCGGTGGCTCAGTGGCTAAGACACTGCTCTTGTCAATCGAAAGGTCGGCAGTTCAGTGGTTCGAATCCCTAGTGCTGCGTAATGGGGTGAGCTCTCATTACTTGTCCCAGCTTCTGCCAACCTAGCAGTTTGAAAGCACGTAAAAAGTGCAAGTAGAAAAAATAGGGACCACCTTTGGTAGGAAGGTAACAGCGTTCTGTGCACCTTTGGCATTTAGTCATGCCGGCCACATGACCACAGAGACATCTTCGGACAGCACTGGCTCTTCGGCTTTGAAATAGAGATGAGCACTGCCCCCTAAAGTCGAGAACGACTAGCACATATGTGCAAGGGGAACCTTTACCTTTACCTTTATGCTAGTCATTCCTAGAGATGTCGCCAACTGTGCAAAGCAACTGCCCCAGCATTGAATTAACATTTCATTCTCGATTGGAGCTTTGTGAGCCAAAAGGGAGATTAAGATCTGGATTTGCATAACTATTCCCCATTTTTCCCCAGAGCTGGAAAAAGCCTATCCCCATTTTGAGAATCCCAATAAAGGGAAGAGAGAAGATCATCGATTCTCTATGGAGAGCTTAGCAGAGGACTCGAATGGAGGTGAAGAACTAAACTGGAGAGACCTTGTCAAACAATGGCTTTTAATAGGTCAGTTAAGTATTTCTGTCTTTGAAAGCAACCTCATTTCCATAAAGGAGCTAGTCCTTCATGTCCAGATTAGATTTGCCACAGATTCATTCCTCCATATTGGTTTCTTGGAACATGCTCATCTGAACTCAATTGAGGCAGTATATCTGCCAATGCAGATGGGGCATTCTGAGTATCAGAAAAATGTACTATTATGATCATGGGAACTGCTATTGCTCAATTGTGAAATCATCAATGGGACCTTGGTCCACACTGTAGTTTACCATGGAGGTAGCCGAGACAGTTGGAAACCTTGAGCATGGCTCTTTATCATATGCTAACCAGCCCACAAATATACCTTTGTCTTTGAAGGTTTACAAAACTCCCCAAGAAAAAAACAAATAAAACCTTAATGTTTCTTCTAAGGATGGAGAATACAATGAGAGAACATGCTCAAAGTCCTCCAGATCCATATCTTCAGTTCCATTTGGTGAACAAATCTTGTGAATAGCATTGAGCATTGAAGCACTGAACCCACATTCATGAACAACACCAAGTTTTCAGTCTTGTTTTCATCTCTCCACTTTGCATCTACATCACTGTTGACCTCAATCTGCTAAAGTGAGGGAGAACTCAGATTGAATACCCCCCCTGGTCTTCAGTGTGCATTATAGCAACCTACACTACCATGGAATTCACTGCAATTTACAACGGCATAATTTTACTGTGTGATTTATTAGGCATTATTTGTTTTTCTGTTATTTGTATTCTGCGTAGATTTTTGGTGCCATTTGGGATCAAACATATTCAGGTATCATTAATCATGTATGAATATAAAAAATTTACTTCATCGCATAGGTAAAGTTATTATTTATTAGATTTAATTTTTATATTTCCCCCCTTTTTCTTCTTTCTTCCTAACATGCACACACAGTATATTGTTTTTAAATGTTCAATTCTTTTTTAAAAATATTCAGCTTTTCACCAAAGGATGGGCAATTATTCTTCTACCAAATGCCAAGCTTTGAATGATTCTATCTCAAATTCCTTCTTGCTGACAAAGTCCCTATAGAAGAGACAGATGAGAGATGAGGAAAGAGAGGGCACCAAAGCCAGCAATTAAAAGCTATTTATAGCAGTGAGAGACAGGAGCTAATGAGAGACAGAGCAAAAGAGAGAAAGTGGAGGAGAGAGAATGGTAATAGGATAGAGATTCAATCAATACCTCAAATGAACTAGTATTGTGCTCCTTTGGCTGCCTGCTAAAAGTTATGGCCTCATCAACAGCCACATGGATGTTGAAATATTAGAAAACTGCCTTCTCAAAATATAACTGAATGATGCCCGCTTGTTCAAGCTAGGTTGAGTTAGATCTGGTCAGTGAGTTTTTTGAAGTTACTATGAAGTTTGGTGGTGTCTAAATTTAATGAATTAGAAATAAATACTTTCATCAAGTGTGCAACTCTGGGTTCGCCATGAAAAGAAAATGGGATATAAATGAAATCAGGGTTCATCAAGATCTTGTCAATCATTTTTTGGCCATGAAATTCTTCCTGGATTTTTTTCACCTGTAAGATCAGCATATTTTTTTATTTTATTTTATTTTATTTTATTTTATTTTATTTTATTTTATT
>WNWU01000112.1:1425914-1437792 GCA_012654045.1 Ptyas mucosa | reverse complement strand
CTCCTCCTCCTCCTCCTCCTCCTCCTCCTCCTCCTCTTCTTCTTCTTCTTCTTCTTCTTCTTCTTCTTCTTCTTCTTCTTCTCTCTCTCTCTCTCTCTCCCCCCCTCTCCCTCTCTGCAAAACATTAGCAGAGGGACTTTCAGAACTTGATACTGGATGCAACTTCCTTCTCTGCCCTTTTAAATTTTTAATTTTTCCCATTTTTTTTCCTTGCAAAGCAAGATAAAGTATGCTAATAAGATATCATTTGCCAGGTGCCAGAATTCAGATTGTGTAGAATTTTAATACAGTGCTTACTTAATGTCCTCAAAGATCCAAGGAGAAAAGAAAATCATAATATAGCACCAAGGTTGGATTTTAGACTCCTCTAGTCTAACCTACTGTGCAGTGCAGGATTCACTGAAACATATATACATCAGGCAATGCTCTTATTTGGAACATTCTTACAAAATGTGTATATCTATCCTGAAATGCAGAAGCATCTTCCTATATTTCTTCATGAAGTCATGAACTCTAGCAAAATGAGATGTCTTTATGCCATGGCTGAAGCTACCTGGAACAAGCAGGCCCCCACTGAATTAGACTACCCATTAAAGTGTCAGTTTTATCTGTTCCTTTTGTAGTTTCTATGGTAACCTTCTTACAAACTCTTCTTACAGAATGCTATTACACTGATCCGGGGTGAAATCGATTTACCTTCCCTACCGGTTCGGAAGTGTGTGTGTGCGCGTGTGCATGTCACATGCAATTTTGGACCCTCTGTGCATGCGCAAAGCCTTCTGTGCATGCGCAGAGGGTAAAAAAACAGGTTACTTCCTGGTTAAAGCTAGGAAATAATGACGTCCAGGTGGGTGGGTAGAGCCTCGTGCTGCTGCTGCTACCTGTTCTCCGAACCACCCGCTGCTCCTGCTACCGGTTCGGTCGAACTGGTACGAACCAGTAGCATTTCACCCCTGCACTGATCTCATTAGAGGTCCCAAACTTTCATCCAATATTTGCCAATAAGGAAGTATGGAAAAAGGAGAGATCAGGAAGGAGAATTTACACATATTATATAGCATTTGAGATTTACCTCCAGTCTTGGCTTTCTATAAGGAGAAGTGTGAACCATCTCAAACTTTAAAGCAAAATGTAAGAAGTGTCTATCATAGGGATCAACTTTTTGGTGTTCTTGGGGTCTCCCTATTGGGATATTATCTGGGTCCATGTTACTAATTAAAAGACAAAAATATACATCAGAGGGATATAGTTAGATTGTGAGCAAGACTTGTACAACTCTCATATACAGTTAGCTAGCTGATATAATTCAGGTAGTGGAAATGAGGCTGTCTGAAAAATACAAAAGAATATTAGTTAATTAGTCTTCTGTTGTGAATTTTGGATCTCTTAAAAGTAATGGTGAATCACTGTCCTAAAGGAACGTGTCTTTTGAATGCTTGCTTTTGGATGGTAACGTCTTCAACCAATCCACCCACCCCAATATCTTTGTTGAATTCCAACTCCCATTAATTTCAGAATCAGTGACTTGATAAGGAGTTCTGTAGTTCTTGTGGTCCAACAACATCTGGAAAGATTGCCAGTCTAATGTAACACAATTGGCAATGGTAATTCAACTGAGACCCAAAAAGTTTACTGATTGAATTAGACTGGAATCCAATTAGCTTGGCATTCCCTTGCACATTCAATTATTTGACATAGAAACTTGTAAGATAATAACTAGAAGGTAGTGGGCAACACTCTTGGTTCAACCCTATTCATTGCCTCCAACATCTGGCTGTCAGATTTCATTGCATGCATTCTGCATCCATGTATCCATAATGCCGTAGAACATTTATGCTTCAGTGGTTAGATATAATGAGTCATCATAACCGTATTTCATCCTAATTTAAAGTAGATTCCTTCACCAATAGTGATTCCATATGATTTACTTACTTATGGTTTTGTTTTTAAGGCAAGGAGTTAGAACTGGAGCTGGAATGAAAATAAAAGTGTGTGCAAACAAAAAGAGAAAAACTACACATGTCAAAGTCAGTCCAGATTGCAGGGTGAGGATAAAGATAAATTCTTGATCCTAATATTTGGAAATTGGAAGGTGCTTTTGAAAGGAAGAATTTAAACTATTGAATATGTAGGTTCTTAATCTGGATATCAAATTCCTCCAGGCTCAATATCACAATGCATACACAAGACTCCTAGTCATCCAGATGGCACAGTCAACTGACTTGTAGCACATGTTTACAAACCGCAAACATAAAATGTTGATTAGCTTGCCCCTTTTTCTAGGAGGTTGCTAAATCAACACATCTTGTACACCTTGGGGAACTCCTGGTCATTGAACTCAGTGTCACTGAGACAGGCAATGACTCTCTAGAATTTGGACAGCAGGGTTTTTTTTTCTTTTTTTCAGTCTTCTCTGGAAATAGCAGAAATGATCCTGGGTTTTTGCATGCAAACCATGTGCTGTACTATGAGCTGCAGCTCCTTCTGTAGTAGGACTGTGCAAAGCTTCAAAGCAATGCCCCTCTCTGAAACTGTATATCTGCCTGCCTGCCTGCCTGCCTGCCTGCCTGCCTATCTATCTATATATCTATCTATCTATCTATCTATCTATCTATCTATCTATCCATCCATCTATCCATCTATCCATCTATCCAGTCCCATTTCTAAAAATAAAGTGAAACGCTTGCTTTGCTTCACTTTGCTTTGCTCCAAGCTCATTGTCCAGCAGTTGTAGCTGTCAGAAAAGTATCATGAACATGGACCAGCTAACTACTGGAAACACTGCAAGAGAATTCTGGCCATGTGCAACTCATATCAGAAGGTGTTTTTTTTCCCCTCCTACATTTAAATAAAGCTTTGAGGTGATATAAAATGCCTTAAGGAATAGGAGGAGAATTTATTTATCTGCATATTGCAAAGTGCCCTACTGCTGTGCAAAGGTCTATTTTCCACAAGGTTTCGCTAGGAAGCTTCACTCGTATTCATGAAGCGCCCATCCAGTATCTTATGAAATCAATGTATTCATCATCAATATGTGTGAAAACGTTCATGGCACATCATCGGAGATTCTTATCTCGACAGAGAACTGTTGCAAATTGCTATTGCATGACTACACATTCAGACTTGAAACAAATTCAGGCTTCGATGCAAATCTGCTTGCTCAAGAACGAGAGAATGTATGCCTGGAATGAAAGGGTGATAGGGATGAAATTGCCATACATAACTTTGACCACAGCAGAACTGAGTTTACAAAGTATCATCGCTATAATGTACGTGGGTAAAATCGAAAAATTCAATAGAAGTTTTTCTAATGGCATTTCAACCTGCTGGCCTTTCCCAGTATTACTAAAATTGTATTAGAATAAGTAAAAATGAATCCAGGGACCAGGAATTCTTCAGCCCAAAGGGAATCTATCTTGTGAGGCTGAGTCAAATATTTAGTACATGAATTTAGTGTATGAATGCAAAATTCAATTTGTAGTTCCAATCACAAATTCTGATTAATCCGAGGTTCGATAAGAGTCTCTATTTCCTAAACCAGAAATAGGAAGCAATTTGGTATTAAAGGGACCAAACTTTTAACATGCATGGGACAACTGAGGCTGTAAAAGTGCCACAACATCACCATCATTTTAGCCATTGTCTATCTACTGCAGAATGAAGATCTCTTCTGCATGTTTCCAACCAATACGGTCTTGAGCTTTCCTTTGCCAGTTGGGCCTGCAATACTTGCTAATATTGTTGCTCCATCATGTCTTAGGTCTCTTTTGTGGATGCTTTTTACCAAGTGGGATCCATTCTATGACTGCCTTGGTCCACCTGCCATCAGTTCTTCCTGCTATGTAACCAAGCTTTTTCCATTTCAATTCTTTTACTCTTTTGATGGCATCATATATTTTCGTTTGTTCTTTAATCCATGTGTAGGTCTTTCTATCTTGTTTTATGTTGCCGAGCAGGTATCTTTCCATGGCTCTTTGTGCCACTTGTAGCTTTTGTACAGCCACATCATACATTATCATTATCCTCACGGTTATCTCCATCACTATTGCAATTCTTCTTATTATTTTATTCTATTATTGGCATTACTCCTAGTAGTATTTTTCTTGCTTTATCAACAGTTCTGAAAAAGACAATGAAATCCAAATCAATGGAGAAAGGCCAACTTGACTCATTCTGTAAAAATGAAAACAGGTGGATCCAGAGGTAACATCTTCCATTATTGGGAAACCATCAGTTTATCCATGTGGGAGTTTTTTTTTGGGGGGGGGGAATGTGGGAATGACCTTGAGAGACAGAGGGAAGAATCACAGCCAGGGAAACAGTCAGATAAGAGGCAGCTTAGTCCTCAGAAGAATCGGGGCATGGCAAATGACTCAGAAGGAATCCTATCTAGTTTCTTGGGCTATAAAGACAATGACAATGAGGGAGAAAGGTACTCTCAGATTTGCAAGATTCTATTAATATAATATTAATAAATAAATATAAATAAATAAATAAATATTAATAAGGATGCGGAGGCTCAGTGGCTAACATGCTGAGCTTGTCGATTGAAAGGTCGGCAGTTCAGCAGTTCGAATCTCTAGTGCCGTGTAATGGGGTGAGTGCCCATTACTTGTCCCAGCTTCTGCCAACCTAGCAGTTCGAAAGCACATAAAAAATACAAGTAGAAAAATAGGGACCACCTTTGGTGGGAACGTAACAGCGTTATATGTGCCTTTGACATTTAGTCATGCCGGCCACATGACCACAGAGATGTCTTCGGATAGCGCTGGCTCTTCGACTTTGAAATGGATATGAGCACCGCCCCCTAGAGTCGGGAACAACTAGCACATGTGTGAGGGGAACCTTTACCTTTTATTAATATAACCTTGAAGTAGAGTTAATCCATTTGGGTGTGCTTCCTGTCTGGACTACTTCACAAGGCTGTCATATTTCTACGTTAGGTGTTCCACTGTAGTTCTCATTGGGTTTTCCACATCCAATAGAGGTTGCGGGGGGTGGGGGGAGGCTTCTTGTAACTGTGAGCAGAGGGAAATGCAAAAGTTGCCAAAAGAAGACCAACTACATCAACTGTCATAAACCCACCCATTAGACTGCCAGCTATCCCCACTTAATTCATGCCCATGAATTATTCGTTGGTTTGCTATATTTCTAGCTTTCCTTTTTTTTCCGGGGAAACTCAACATATCATACCTAGTCATTGTTTTCATTTTCCCCATACAGCAGCCCACTAAGGCAGGATCAGAAACGGCAACTGATGCAACAGGTCATCAGTAAGTTAAGTACTGTGAAACCTTCCTTTCTCACTTTGAAGCTTGAATCACTTATCAGGCAGTAAATATTTAAGAAAAAAGCCTATTCTGCACATATTTATGGGCATAACAAAATCCAGGAGGTGCAGAGGGGGAATTCATAAATATTAGCAACATAAAATCCAAATTTCTCAGCTGCATCACTGATATGTTCGGCCAGTGTGCAACCAGAATGTTGGACAAGAGGGGTCCTTGATTTGATCCACCAGGATTTTTGAAAAGTTTCAGTTAGAACATAGTGCTCCCATAGTGCTCCCTATGTTGTAAGGGAAACCTATGTGTTCAAAATGGTATTCTTGCAAGATTGAATTGGTACTGACTTTGGAATGCTATTCTTTCACACGTTTGAAGGATCTCAGGCTCCTTCTGCCAAATGGCATCCCAGAATTGTATGCCAAGTTCTGTTTTAATGTTTCAGCCTGTCAGCGGATGGATATGAATTACGGAAGGCTCAGGCACACTACCCAAAGCTCAGACTGTTTTGCATGGGTTTTGTTCTGCCCCATCTATGGACCCCAAAGAATGCAGCACACACAAAGTCTGTACAAACCTTAGTTTACTAAAATAAAATCAGTTTTTTTTCTTTTTTCTTTACAAACAAAGGCTGTTAATGAACTTTCTTAACAGCCTGCAAGAATCCAAAGAATAAATAATCTTAATCTTACTATGGTTGGCAGAAAGCCCAGAAGCAATTTGCAGATAACTAAGATCAAGGCACGAAGCAGAGTGAACGGTTGTTCCCTGCAAATTGCTTCAGTCGACATTCCTCTTTAAATAGGCTAAGGGAGTGGCCAATTAGCCCCAAGCCTTACTCTTGAGGAGACCTCCTCCTGAGGAACCACTCCTGCCTTTTGGCAGCTCTGCGCACCCGTGCATCAAGAAGAGGCTCCTCCTCTTCGTCCTCTTCATTTAAGGGAGCTTCTGGAGGTTCTGAAGGCCCTGGCTGAATCCCCGCCTCTGGCACCACATCTTCTCCAGCCTCCTCATTGTCCGACTCGAGTGCCAGCTGCACAGGCTGCTGGCGCAGCACCACACCAGCCTCCTCGCTGTCCGAATCAGCCACCAGCCGCACAGGCCGCGTATGGGCCACAACAGGCTTGCTTAGATCATCAACACTTCTGCTTTCAGCAACTTATCTTCCAGGTCGTTAGGAAACTATAGTTCCAAACTGTCTGGTAAGACTGGTGAGAGAGGGTGATCGAAATTAACCGTGAAGTTTCCTAAGGTACCTGCCATTGCCATGTTGTGGAGGCTATTGCTGCCATGCGGGCCTTGCCTTACTTAAGCTTATAGCAGGGGTCAGCAACCTTAAACACTCAAAGAGCCACAAAGGTCCTAACAGGAAGCCCCCCATTCAATTCTAGAGCTGACTGGAAGTCCGGTTCCCCCACCATAGAGTCTCCTCCTAGCATGGCATCCTTTTTCCTCTACCTGTTCTAACTGAAAGCACTATCAATTGTGGAGCTGACCAGAAAACCCGCCCCTTGCCATAGAGTCTCTTCCTGGTCCACAGTGCTTTTTCTCCCCATAACCAGAAGCTCCTCTCAAAATTGTGGCGATGACAGGGAGCCGCAGCAGAGGGATGAAAGAGCCACATGCGGCTCCAGAGTCACAGATTGCTGACCCCTGGCCTATAGCAAGGAAATAGTTCCTGATTGAGACAGGACATTTGTATTTCTAGGATGAATAATTTAAAGCCTGAATGAGAGAGAGCCATGAGCAATAGGTACTATCTGACCTCATTGTAGTCTTGGTATTTCAAGTCCATTTTGATACCAAGATGCAAATGTTATCCTTCCCTTCCTTAGGTGGACCAGCATTTCAAACATTGCTGCTTATTGAAGGCAAAAAGCAGAGGTTACTGGGTTGAACTTATTTTTCTTTTTTCACAATTGCCTTCGGTAGCATAATTATTAAGTTAGGAAGCTGAGTTGGACTCTACTTTTAACCAACTATCTGGCGACATCTGATTTCCTGGGAACAAGCATGGATGTATTTTTTTAAAAAAGAACACAATATCAATAATGCAAAATATTTTATAATGTTTTATGTACCTTCTTTTCAGAGGAACTATGCCCGAATCTAGGTTGACTAGGGAATCTTAATACTGTTAGCATTGTTAGCTCTTAACACCAGCATTGCAGTGATGGGATTCAAACTTTTTTACTACTGGATCTGTGGGCATGGCTTGGTGGGCGTGGCTTGGTGGCAGGGGAAATCTCCATTCCCACCCCACTCCAGGGGAAGGTTACTGCAAAATCCCCATTCCCTCCCGATCAGCTGCGACTCGGGAGGCAGAGAATAGATGGAGGCAGGGCCAGTCAGAGGTGGTATTTACCAGTTCTCCAAACTACTCAAAATTTCCACTATTGGTTCTCCAGAACTGGTCAGAACCTGCTGAATACCACATTTGCAGCACTGATTATGTCACCTAGTTTGGGTAATGAAACATCTGCAGCAGGGGTGAGTTCTACTTTTTTTTTAAAATTTGATTTATATGCCGCTCTTCTCCAGAGACTCAGGATGGCTTACTATGTGTTAAGCAATAGCTTTCATACTTTTGTATATATTTATACAAAATCAGCTTATTGCTCCCACAATCTGGGTCCTCATTTTACCTACCTTTGAAAGGATGGAAGGCTGAGTCAACCTTGAGCCTGGTGAAATTTGAACTTGCAGTAATTGCAGGCAGCTGATGTTAATAACAGTGCTTTAGTCTGCTGCACCACCAGGGCTCTTACCTTTACTACCAGTTTGCATCGTGACTGTGCACGCTCTTCTGCGCATGTGCAGAAGCTCCTGTGCATGCGCAGATCACCTGTAATGACATCCAGGTCAGTGGGCGGAGCCTTCCACTGGTTTTACTACTGGTTCTTGTGAACCAGTCCGAACCAGGGGCAACCCACCACTAATCTGCAGGAAAAAGAATCGAGCTCAGAGAGCATGAAGGATCCCTAATTTCAACTCTGAGCTACAAATATTATCCTTTATTGGTACAGGAAATCTTATTCCAGGCCCATTTCCACAGTAGCTCAGAATAAGGATGAACTTGATACAGCCCTGATTTCCCTCTAGGGTTCCAAGAAGGAAATCCAAAAATGGAACTTCAAAATGAATTTCAAAAGTATGGTGTGATTTGACCCATTAAATGAAATGAAACAACAACCTTCCATGAAACTAGGCCATCTATGAAGAAATCATTGATGGGCATAAACGTTTTGGTAAAATAGGAAACATGTATTCTTTGGGGGCGTATCAAGTAACTTTTTCAGCATAAAATGTATCTTAAAATTATTATGCCTCTAATGGATATTCATTTGACTGTCCCTGACAGCATCTTCACCATTTGTGCCCAGCATTCTCAAACAGAGCAAAATGTGCTGAGTCTGAATGTACGGGCTAGCCTTCCACTAGATATTTGGAATTTCAACTCCCATCATTCTCCAGCCGATTGCACAAATTCCCATGTTTATTTTATTTTTATTTTTCTGCTCCTGTTTATATGGATATGAAAATATGAAAATATCAATAAATTTGAAAACTGAACTTCATCAAATATCAGCATGTTTTACAAAAGAGGTCTTAAAAGAGTACTTGGCAGTGTATTGTTTTTCGTCACTGGAACAAATAGCAAAATATTATCTATGGGAAAGGATAAAGCAGTGCCTTTCAGTGCACCATTGGGATAGAAACCATGGAACTACTGGATATCAAGCCTGTAAATGTTTACTTTATCTTCACAACTCTCCCCTGGATTGCAATTCTTGCTTATATACAATGCAACTTTTTGAACTGAGTTTTTTGTTATATTTATTATAGAGTTTATTCTCCTCTTTCGAACAGGTCTCCTAGGCAAATCATGCATTTAATGATGTATCCATTTGATTTCCAATATAGTTGGAGGGAAACCAACTATGAATTAGAGTAGGCTAAGAGACAAATGACTTGAAATAATCTCAAATTGATTGAATTGCTGCTTATGACCTATAGGTGTGAAATAATACCAAAGTGCTTCCTTCACCAAGCTAAACTAGGCTTCTCCAAACAGGTGCTTTCCAGACATATGAGATTAAATCCCCATCATTCATTATCATGGGCTGTGCTTCTTAGAATTATGGAAGTCAGGTTCAACATAACTGATAGGGATACTAGATTGGGGAAGATTAATATAGAGTGGCCATCCCCACTCCAAGGGTTAGCAACTCTCTTCATCTTAATTCAGTATAGTGAACGGACAAGGATGTTGAGAATTGAGTCCAAGGAACCATGTTTGGACTATAAACTGTATATGCTGAGCTGTTCTTGGTGCTGAAATTCTTCTTATTGTTCCAAAAGTGCCTTTTGTCAACTGGACTTTCTTGTTTTTCTTCGAAGACGTTTCACTTCTCATCCAAGAAGCTTCAGAGCAGAAGAGAGCTGACCTGGATGACTGAGAATCTCCATAGGCATTCTTCTTATTGCTATTCTCATCAGCAAAATAGGCATGTTTTTTGGATAAAGGGAAAACCCATTAAAAAAGCTGCAGTTTAAGAAAAGTGGAGGAGTGGCTCCTATGGGCGTTGTTTATGTCTATCTCTTGCGTCCATTCAGAAGGGAATGGAAGGATGTGGGTTTTATTTGTTTTGCACAGATGGGGACAGGAATGACACAGGCAGAAGTCATTTCCCCAGTTAGCCGCCTGCCTGCCTGCCTCCTTGCATAGAAAATGCAGAATAACTGTAGTGGGTGCAGAGAAAGCCTCCCCCCTTCAAATGAATAGCCAGATGATGGTCTTCTGTTTCTGCCAGCTCCAGCCCACGCAGCTTCCCTGCCAGAAAATTAAACTTCATCCATGCCGAGGCCACCTGCAGGGGAGGAAAACAGAGGTAGCTCCAAAGAGCAATTTTCACCTACTCATATCTGGAGGAGATATGCACTGAGCTAACTCCCCCCTCCCCCGCCAGTTCTTCTTCTTCACCCCATTGCTCAAACCACAGGCTTGGTTGTGATAAACTGGTTTGGCCAATCTGGCCTGCTCTTTTAAGAAAAGACTGAAGCCAGAAGTGGGACGTGGGGAGAGAACGACTTGTTAAGATCTCTATATCAACTCCCGCTAGTGAGGAAACAGGGAGATAAACAAAGGAGAAGGTATCCCACCACCACCATTATGAAATTTCTTCCACAGTATTGTAGCCAACCTGACAGCTACTCCATGTTTTGGATTACATGTTCCATGTTATCTAGTCACTATGTAAATTGTATTCACCTCTGACTGAGGAAAGTTCTTCCTTCCTTCTCTTTCCCCCACTTAGTAAGACTTTGGTGTTTCTGAAACAGGTGAATACGGCTTCCCCACATGCTTCTACAGCGGCTTTCATTGGGCAATCTCCTCGCCTCATTCTTCAATCCTGTCAACAGTGCTTGGGCCTTGGATCCATCTTGTATGCTTCTCTCTGCCTCTTTCTTCTCTTCCCTCTTAGAGAAAAAAAAAAGAAACTAAGTGGTCAAAGATGGGATAGGTAAGCCCTGTTTTTTTAAATCAAGAGACAGCTCTTGAGAAGTCTCCTTATCAGCATAGCTTGATAATTGGTTGACACCACCTGTTGAACTTCCACCTCTGTCAAAATTATTAATGACCCATGGTGACACAGTGGTGAGAGTGCAGTACTTCAGGCTACTTCTGTCGGCTGCCTGCAATTTGGCAGTTCAAATCTCACCAAGGTTGACTCAGCCTTTCATCCTTCCGAGGTGGGTAAAATGAGGACCCAAATTGTTGGGGGCAATAGGCTGATTCTGTAAACTGCTTAGAAAGGCCTGTAAAGCACTGTAAAATGGTATATAAGTCTAAGTGCTATTGCTAATTACTAATAGACAGAAGTTTGTGTTGCTTCATCTAGTAGTTTGACCTCACTCCCTAGCAAATTCTTAATCCAGCTGAGAAATGAAAACTCTGTGAAAGATAAATAAGCAACATTGCAAGACCATTCTCATTCTCATTCTCAATTTAGCTTTAAGAGAAGGAGGAAGGGTTCAGGAGATCCCAGTGCTTAATGTTTGTACCTTGTTCAAGTCATTGTATATGGTTCTTATAAGAATATTACAGTACCTTACTATCAATTTGGTTTACTATTGCAGCTGATGCGAATATTCATTTCAATCAAATCTTGCCCTCTCCATCTTGTCCTCAATTTTCAACTTTTCATCTTAGAACACTTCCATCTTTCCAACATTATCATTTCCCCTCTCAGCCAACTCTCAACCTCCCCCAGATAGCTATATCACAATCTTTTTATTGTAGCTTTCATCTATTTCTTTTCTTCCTGATAACACAGGTTTTTCTTTATTTTCTGGGTTTTTTTTTAATGATCATTGGTTTATAAGGATTCTTTATTATTTTGCATTCGTCTCCACTTAAACTCTGTTCAACCATCATCTTTTCCTGACTCCTGCTGATCTGTTTTTTAAATTTTATTTCATTTTATCATCAGCACTCAGTTTTTTTAATCCATCTAATCTGCACCCAGGGTTGACCAACTTTAATTTCCTTTCCTTTCCTTTCCTTTCCTTTCCTTTCCTTTCCTTTCCTT
>WNWU01000112.1:1413914-1425904 GCA_012654045.1 Ptyas mucosa | reverse complement strand
CCTTCCCTTCCCTTCCCTTCCCTTCCCTTCCCTTCCCTTCCCTTCCCTTCCCTTCCCTTCCCTTCCCTTCCCTTCTTTCCTTTCCTTCTTTTTCTTATTATTTCAGTTACATATATAGCTCAACTTTTTTCTGATCTTACCTGCAAATATTCATCAAACTTTTAACATTATACATTTTTCTTACTTTACCATTTGCCAAGCAAGTCTCTTCTTTTAACTTTTGGAATTATCTTCTCTGGTGCCCTTTCATCAGTTTTCACCATGTTTACTGTCATCTCTTGATGACCCAGCTGCATGTGGTTTGGCTCTAATAAGCTTGATCATATTCCATCATTCATTCTAAAATGTATTGTCCCTTTTTTATTCATTATTGCATATTCCAATTTCTCTCTTCTTGCTATAAACCTGCTTTTGTTACATTCTCAGGATTTTGTTGGATGTATGGCCTCACTGCTTCCCTGAGACAGTTTTTCTCTTTTATATTATTTTATATTAATGTTTCTATTTTTTCCTCTCCTCCTTCCTCCAGCACAATGTCTGTCTTAAACCTTATCCCCCACACAATATTTCTCATTTCTTGATCTAGTTATTCACTGCTAAAATTTTTACATTGCTTTTGAACCCTACTTTGTTTTCTTCAATCTGTCTTTACCAATTCTCTTCCATATCTGTTTACAACTTTTTTTCTAACTGAGTGGTTCATAACCTTGAATTGAATCCATTTACACTTGAGCTGTTGATTAGTCCTCCCTCCTTCTGCATTGATTACTTTCTCCTTTTCTTTTTTTTCCTCCAGAAAGTAATTCTATTTGTTCTTTTCTACAGAAGTATGAAATGTTGACATTCTCTTTGTTGGCTTTTTTAAACATGTATTTAACTCGTCTGATTTTAACTCATGTTCTATCTTTGCAAAATTATTATGTTAATTCTCTTCCTCTTCTTCTTCCTCTTCCTCTTCCTCTTCCTCCTCCTCCTTCTCCTCCCCCTCCTATTCCTATTCTAATTCTTCTCAAGCAGTTGTCCCTGCTCACTTATGACATGTGACAGAAGGGACAGATGTCATCATTTTCCTTTGTTGGATGTTTCCCAAATTTCCCCATTACATTTTCCACTTTTTGTGCCAGACAAAATCCATCAAGGAAAAAAAGATGGAAACCCTCTTCCAAGCCTTTAGAATGGGACTATGAGGAGCTGTTTGTCTGGAAGGATTCACTCTGATTTCTGCTTCACATATCTTTCTTCTCTTCCCACCCTCCCACCACACTTTGTTCCCTTGTCTCCTTTGCTACGTATTCTCTATTGGATTCTAATTCCCTTATCAGATTCAGTTTGAAGTGCTTCGTTATGCTTTTATGTAAATTTGTCTGTGCTGCATAGTCAAGTGTGAAGATTAGAAATAAAACTGAAGAGCTGTGCATTTCCTGATTTATTTACAGATTATTTTGTGGTTCAGATTCCTTTGGTTTCAGGAGAATGAAAAATACCTATTAACATTGCCATAACACCTAGAATTTCAAAAGGGTGTTGCATGAAATGTTTTGCAAAGGCAATGCTTTGCAGGCTGGGGGGTGGGTGGGTGGGGTGTTATTAAGCTAGCTAAATTCCTGTGATGAAGGTCATGTGCTATGGTTAAATACATGGGTCTTTGCCATTTTTGCTGACCCAGCAGTGCTCCACTTGCAAGTACCAGCGAGGACAGCTGTAAGCATGGCTAAGGAGAATCCTTCGCAACAAATACTCTGGTTTTGATCTCATAGCCATTCACTCTCTTGCTAGGAATAGAACATGTTGCTACTTTGTGAATGATGCTGGGGATAATTCATTTCAAAGGTGCTGCTGACTCACTTTTGCTCATTTGCACAGCAAAGCAATATCACTCTATATACTGATTTATGGCAGACTCCCCCCCCCCCCCATTGAGTCCTGTTTCTACACCACCACCACCCCATATGGGAAAGAATGATGCCTTCTTTTCTGGAAACCTTACTCTCCCTAATCCCATTTTTTCAAAAAGTTTGGCTAGCATTACTATTGAAGTTGTAATTTTTAATACATTACAATGTTTGGCTGGCTCTAACTTTAATATAGCCCTATCATTCCCATTCATAATTGAAGATCTTAGCAAACTGATGTCTTTGGGAAGTCAACCCTCCCCCCACCCATTTTTTGGAATGCCTCGTCCTCTGAAATCCTAGGAGGCACGTCAAAAGGATTAGATTCCCATCTACTTTCTTTTCTTACTATGAGCTATTCATGCTACTGTAAAAAATATAGCAGAAGGTCTAATCCAGCACACCGATTCTTCCAATAAAACTCTTTCAACAAATTGCCCCATCTCATAAATCCATTTCCTAGGCTGACTTCTCAGTACAATTGTACAGCAAATTCACCTGCTTCAGTTTTTCCGCTCACACTTGTATCAGCTGCCAATTCACCTTCTCCTACCATACTGTTGGAAGGAAAATCCATCTGGTCCAGTTTCAAGCTGGGAGAAAGGCGCTGGAAATAAAATGGAGGCTGGAGGCTGATTGGAAAGAGGGTCCATTTATTGATGAAGCAGAACCACCAACCACATGTGATTTTGGGACACCAGACAAAATGAAATTTAGAGTGGGTGGGTTTTTATACCTTCTGGATTCCTATGGGGCCATGTAGGGGTCATGGCTGGCTCTATAGGCAAAAGGGGGAATGTAAATCCTAGGTGTTTGTCCGAGCTAATTTTGTCAACCTTTTGTTTGTTGCTTATCTGAGTTTTTTTCTGAGTTGCAGTCTTTCTGAATGGATTACTAAATCTGCATTTCTAAAAGCTGGCCTCCTCCATTTCTGATCAGGGCAGGGAAACTGGAGCTGGTTTCTGCCCCCCCCCCATTTGTTCTTTAGGGGAAATATCCTATCCTGTTTTTAATATCCCCCCAAATATTTCATCCTTAGTTAAAACCTCTCCAGCAATTAGTTCTTCAATAGCTCTTGCACCACATCTGCTAGTGTTAAACTGCAATGATGCAGAATCCCTTGTTGTAGATCACCCAGTAATGTACCAGTAGATCTTAACTGATCTTCTACCCCCCCTTACATCCTGACAGAAACTCAACTGACTCACTTGGATGGCATAAACTAGAGTGTTTTGCTGCAGTAACCCATCATGTCAACAGTAGCAGCTAGAATCTTGGACTGAAATGTTTTCCTTCCCCATCCTCTTAAATAAAGCCTTTTCAATGAACATATTAGGGATGTGTAACAAAATAGGAGATCAGAGAAAACAGAAGGCAGAGGGTAGAAAATAGAATGCTATCAAACTGGAGTTTGGGAACATTGGAACAGGGGATTAGAATATCTGGAAATGTATGCATCCCTGCCTCTTCTCTCCCCATCTCCCTCCGGGCCCTTTGCTGTGAGTCTGGGCACAACAGGCTGCCACGAATCTAATACACCTCCATTGACTTTGTATCTAAATGACTCAGCAAGTGCTCCATGCATTTCAATATAAATGAACAATGATTTACAATCTGTGCTCTCACTCAGTTTAAATTCCCTTCTTGGCACTTAAAAGAGGTGGGACTCAGGGAAGCTCATTAAGTGAAAAATGATTAATGAGACCCTGTGACGCCACAAAATCTAGGCCTTGCAGGTTTTGTCTACAACATGCCCCTTCCTCCTTCAATTTTGGCATCCCACCAAATATAGCTTTAAGCAAATCTATCGCAAATGCTCTGATTTTCAGATTACACAGATGCTGCCACCCAGTACTGGATAGGCTGACTATTTCCTTACAAGAAATTGCCATTTAGCACAAGCTTGCTTTTTTGCTTTGGCCCTTTCATGCTGATAATTATCCATGCTCCACCAGCATGAACCAATTGGTAGGATGGGAATCTGACTTGGATTTGGAGTCTTTGGACTCATTATCTTTGACCTGTCAAAAAAGAGAGTGTTGAATAGCCGGCAATGTTTTCTGCTGTGGCTCCTGCCCTTTGGAATATCTTATCGCCTGAGGCGAGATTGGCTCCCACCCTTCTGACTCTCTGTAAGAACCTTAAGACCTGGCTCTGCCAGATGGCTTGGGGTCCCAGTGGGGTCCCAGAGGGAGAGCCTCAAACTGGAGCTGGTTGATTAAATAAGAGCTCCCCTCTCCCCCCCACCCCCGGATCTGGCTGCCTCCTTTTCCATCTTATGTCAATGATTTTATTCTGTTTGCATTGTGATTTTATTGAGTCTATTTAGATTGTTGAAGATTTTAATGTTTTTATGTTGTAACCTGCCCAGAGTCACTTAGAAATGAGATGGCCAGCAAATAAATTTCACAATAAACCAATAATCAATCAATCAATCAATCTTTTTTTCCCCACAAGAACAATTTTGAAGAGGCATGTAAAACACTTTGCAACACAGTGCAAACACTCAGACAATGAATATTCTCCAATCTGTGCCAGCAGATTTCTGTATGGTACCATCATCATGGTTGTAATTCCCACCAATCTCATTACAGGGTGAAAAAGTGAAAGATATACATGATCCCTCACACATCTTGGAAGAGGCTGTGTATCGCACAAAACTGATCAGATAAAATCACTCCTAGATGTTCTTCCCAGACAATCAAGTGTTGCAGAAATCCCTAGATGAAATCTCTCTGTCTCTCAGTATGTAATCTTCTGTTCAAGAAAAATACATTCCCCTTTGCTTAGATTGCAGGTTGTTGTACCTACTGCAGGGTAAAATATCACAGGAGATAACATCCTCCCTAACCTGAAAATTCTCCAGATGTGCTGGACTATTATACTCAAAATTCTCAACCAAGGAACCAGTAACTAAGTGAAAACATAAGATAATTGTGCTAGATCAGTCTGTTATGTGAGACAAAACACAGCTGGCTGTAATTGCAGAGCTCACAACAGTGTGCACTGTGCAAAAATTTAAGCATGCAATGTGAGAAAGTATTTCCTTCTGCCATTTCTATTCTCCCTTCATTTAGTTTCAATGACTGTGGCCGAGGTCTAACATTGTGTATGAGAGAGAAAACCAGCTTCTCTATGCCATGCATGCTTTTATGTACCCCTATCATGCCACCTCTTACCTTCCTTTCTTCCTAGATGAAACCCCCCACATTTGTAGCCTTTCTTCCTAGAGAAGCTGCTCTAACCCCAACATAATTTTAGTCACCTACAATTTCCTTGCACCATTTCCAACACTATAAATTCCTTCCTATGGTGCAATTACATCTATGCAGAATCCTCCATGTATTTTTCACCTTAGATTAGTACAAAGGCATTGTTATTTTCAATTTACTTCCTAATGATTCTAAGCATGGAATTTGTCTTTCTGATGGCAGCTGCCCACTGGGTTGACATTTGCATTAAACAGTCCACCATGACTCTAGACTTGCTTTCCTGGTCAATAACTGCCAGTTCACATTAATGAAATGTGGATTGTGAAGGCCAACACACACCAGTCTGTACTTGCTTATGTTAAACTACATTCATAATTGTGAAGCTGGTTCACCCAGGTTGGAATGATTCTTTGGGAACTTTTTACAATCTGTTATTGATGTTATCAACTTGAACTATTTCAGCATTTATCCTAACTTCAGGTACTATATGTGGTCCTCTGGATCCCCTTCAAGGTGCTGGTACTCACCTATAAAGCCCTTCATGGCATGGGCCCAGGGTATTTGCAGGATCACCTCCTACCGGCCTCCCACCACCCAGTGCGCTCACATAGGGCTGCCCTCCTCCGGGTCCCCTTGGCCAGACAGTGTCAGCTGGCGGTCCCCAGGATGAGGGCGTTCTCTGTGGTCACACCGACCCTCTGGAATGGGTTGCCCACCAAGCTCCGGATGGCCCCCGACCTCCGCACCTTCCTAAAGACATGGCTCTTTCACCAACTTCCCTGATCTGCTGTGGATTTTAACTTGGGGATTGGGGATTTTAAATTGGTTTTAATATTACTTAATTCTTATTCATTGTTGGGTTGTTTTATTGTTGTGAGCCGCCCCGAGTCCTGCGGGAGAAGGGCGGCATATAAATCTGACTAAATAAATAAATAAATAAATAAATAAATAAATAAATACTATATTATTTGTGTTAAATAACTTTTTAGAATAAAAACCATACGAATGTTCAAAGAAGTAAGAAAAATAAAGAAAAGTGATAACAAACTGGAGAGCCAGTTGTTAAGGCACCAGGCTAGAAAGCAGGAGGAGGCCATGAGTTCAAGTTCTGTCTTAGCCATAAAACCCTCCTTGCGGGGTGGGGGTGGTTGTTGTGAGAAAAATAGGAGGAAAAAGGTATGCTGGATACATTTGACACCTTGAGCTAGTGATAATAAAAGCATTATACAAATCAAATAAATGGAAAAAGTACAAAGAAAAAAAATGGAAGGGAAGGGAAGGGAAGGGAAAAAGAAAAGTTATAAAGAATGAGCTTCTGCTCTTCTTAACAGCAGTTATAACTACCTTTACATTTTATCCTCTCTCTCTCTAAGGTTACATCAGTGGTGAAATCCAATTTTTTTTACTACCGGTTCTGTGGGCGTGGCTTGGTGGGTGTGGCAGGGGAAGAATACTGCAAAATCCCCATTCCCTCCCCATTCCTGGGGGAATGATATTGCAAAATCTCTATTCCCACCCCACTCTGGGGTCAGCCAGAGGTGGTATTTGCCGGTTTTCCGAGCTGCTCAAAATCTCCGCTATCGGTTCACCAGAACCTGTCAGAATCTGTTGGATTTCACCCCTGGGTTACATCATAATTTCCTTCTCTCTATAGTCTACTCTTTCTAATCATCAACCTATAAATCACAAGTTCATGTAGATTCTACACGGGATCTTTTTAAAAGCATTAGTCCCAACCAGGGGTGGGTTCTACGTACCTTTACTACCGGTTTGCAATGGGAGCGCGTGCATGCGCTCACTTCACTCTCACACACACCTTGCTTCTGCACATGCGCAGATCATTGATTATGACATCCGGAGCAGTGGGAGGGGCCTCCCGCGAGTTTTACTACCAGTTCTTGCAAACCGGTAGGAACCGGGGGCAATCCACCACTGGTCCCAACCCCAATCCTTGGACGCACACTCTGCAAATCTCTCCAATGCACAAAGACATGTTGGACTAGAACAATTACAATTGATCCTACTCGCTGTGTTAACTCTGATTAGCTGCAGTACCAGACAGGCCCCTCCACTCCAGTGGTTGGCTGCTGCTTTTTGAGCCATTATGTCCTGGGTTGCCAGACTACTGTTTACCACCAGTCAGTTCTGTTCAACCCTTACATCTTCTGGAGGCCAAGTCCATTTGAAGCATGTGCCCATGCTTTCCCACCCCCATTCTCACAGTACTGCAAATGACTCCTTTCCTTTTTAAAGGAGAGGTGCAAAGTTGGAACTTCTTTGTTTCAATGAAGTTGAATTATGAGCTCTTCCTTGCTAGAGGTTTGCCATGAACCTATTAAGGAATGTTGGGATGAAAGAACAGCCTGATCTCTGTAGCTTTGATTACTGTAGCATCAAAGCAACAATAGTATCATAAGGGGAAAAAAGGAAAGTGTCTGTATTAGGGTCAAAGTAAAGAATGTGAGAAGAACTTGTGAAAGCCTTTGTGTGCAAACATCTGGAAAAGCAAAGAAAAGGCACCAGGATCAGCGAGAAGGGAACAATTATTAACAGAAAAGGGCAGAGTGGTCCACACAGGGAAACAGCTATTGAGATTTGTCTTCCTAACACAGATGGAAAGGGCAAGAAGCAGAGGAGCAATCAATCTGGTCACAGGCTAGCCATAGTCTTGAGCTCCAGGCCAGCTCTCTTCCCAACCACTGCAGTCCAGACTGGAATTTCTAAAGTTGGCCTAAGAAACAATCAGAAGCAGTATGGGAGACAAGCAATTTGGTTTACAGTGCAGAATTAATCAAAATAACAGAATAGAGTTGGAAAAGATCTTGGAGATCTTCTAGTGATGGTGAACCTTTTCGACATTGAGTGCCAAAAAGGGAGTGTGCGCGCATGTGTGTGGCACCAAGTACTGAAAAGGGAGCTCTTCATGCAGCGCGCATGATTTGCACGCTCATGCACACTCGTCAGGGCCTTGACCAAGAAGAGGAGCTGCCCAGAAGGCATGTGTGCACTGGATAAGGTACTTCCGGTAAGCAAGTATTCCTGTTACTGCTGCTCATGTGCATGCACTGATCAGCTGGCCGCCCGCATGCTCACGACGTGCATGCTCACATGCATGTATGTCTGGCCAGGTGCTTCCAGCCACAGAGGAGGAATCTGTAGTTCTGCATTGGAGGGAGGAAGTGTTTATTTCAGACTTTTGAGATGGGAGGGGCCAGAACAAGGGGCAGCACCAATGAGAATTCTCCCTGCTTGAGTGTCATCGGTCTCTGGGCAGAGTGCTTTGGGACTTCACCTGAAGGAGAGACAGTTCTGCGGAGAGAGAGAAGCGGAGAAAGTGTGAGGGGGGAATCTTGGCTTGAATAACCAACTTGGGCTTCTCTGCATGGAACTCTCTCCTCCACTGGGTGAAGTCAACCCTGCCCAGAGACCGATGACGCTGCAGAAGAGAGAATTCCCATTGGTCCTCCTTCTTTCTGGACACTCCCAATTCCAAAGTTTGAGGAAGCCCCATTCCTGGCTCACAAATCAGCTCTTCTGGTTGCCGGCACTTCCGCATGCACAAGGGGCACCTGATCGTCACATGCGCATGTGCTCCAGAAACCCGGAAGAGGAACGGGCACTGCCGCGAGTGCCAGGCGACATGACTCCACCTGCCACTTCGGGCACACATGCCATAGGTTCGCCATCACGGTTCTAGTCCAACCCCCTGCTCAAGCAGGAGCCCTTCTGTCATTTGAAACATGTGGCTGTCCAATCTCTTCTTAAAAACCTCCAGTGTTTAATTTAAAAAATTTCCAGTGTTGGAGCACCCACAACTTCTGGAGGCAAGTTATTCCATTGATTAATTATTCTAACTGTAAAGTAATTTCTCCTTATTTCTAGATTGGCTCTCTCCTTGATTAGTTTCCATCCATTGCTTCTTATTCTGCCTTTAGGGACTATGGCATCTGATTGTTGACATCAAATGCCAGTGTTAGAGAAGTATCTTTTTTGTGTTGAAATCCAAATGCCATCTGGAGGATGAAGTTGAAAGGGACTAAGAACTCAGGTGATGAGCCTATGTGGCTTTGTCTGGTTGCAAAAAATTAAAGAGAATTAGAGCAGGTTATTATTTAAAAAAGGATACCACCAGGTCTGCAGACTAGACTCTAAGGGGGAAAAATCCTTCCAAAAATGTCATAGAAAACATTTCCCTATAGTTCCCAACAAAGGGACATAAAGTTTATAAAGTCACTGAGAGCTGACTTGACTCAAAGGAGTACAATTGCTCCTTTTCCAGGTCAGGCAATTGCTGTACAATTGCCTGACCTGGTGGAAGTGACTGATGCCATAGTTAAAGACTCCAGACAAGATGATCTTGATGGGGTTTTGACATTTAATCTAAGGCTGATTTGCAGTGGTTGAATTGGGATTCCATAGTTTCTTGAAAACTATGAATCTCTTTCAGTTTACATAACTTGCTCGGGCATGTTCTAGATCTAAAATTGTGCAATGGACAACTTTCCCTCCAGATCCCCTCACCATCATGTTTTCTTAGGAAGTAACTATTTAACATTTGGGGGACATAGAAAACTACCGCAAATGATTCGAGGATAGATAGGGATAATATCTGTTCTGTGTCATGCACATATCAACACCTTATCAAATTGGAAACTTCGTCTTTCTTTGGTTCTTGCTTATCTATTATGTACTCACATTTTTATTTTTTTTAAAGGGGTCAAATACAAAAATTAATAGACAGTGACAGCGAGAAGAATGAAGTCACCCTTTGATTTCAACAATAGTTTTTCTGTAAGGTAAAGGTAAAGGTTTTCCAGTGACGCCCAACTCTAAAGGGCAGTGCTCATCTCTGATTCAAAGCCAAAGAGACAGTGTCTGTGGCCATGTGGCCAGAATGACTATATACCAAGGTGCATGGAATGCTGTTACCTTCCCACCATAGTGGTACCTATTTATCTACTCGCATTTGCATGCTTTTGAACTGTTAGTTGGCCAGGAATTTTTCTGTAGTTTAGTTATATTTGGGCCTTTTTTTTTTTAAACCTTGCAGCTTTGTCAGTTGCTTCCCTCTCTGTTGTCTCATTCCTTCACAAAATATGCATCCCCCCAACAGTGCAATCAATTTTTGCCACCCATGCATGGGTAAGGAAATTAATAATGGACCAAAAATGAAGAATCGTCCTGTTTTAATGCTGGAAGATGATGCTCAAAGGGAGGAATGCCTACATAAAAAGATGATTAGAAAATGCCAATCTCGAACTTTGAGAAAATTAGGGTGGCTCATGTATACTATTGTCTGATACAGTACCAAGAACAAAATGATTTTACGGGATCAAAGTACAGATCCGTGTATTTTTTAATCTTTTTCCTCTAGTGTAGCTCCTCAGAGACTACAGATGAAAAAGTCCTTACATGCCTTTCATTCCTACTTAGCATTGAAAAGTATGCTACCTAAATTTTGGGAGGACTTCTCTAATTTTATATATACACACTCACAATTATCGCTCTAGTGAACATAAAGAAAACTCAGGTCTATTGAACTCAGGCATGTTTTTTTTATCTGTATTATTGCCTGCAAGTTGTTAGGGAAGTCTCATGCCTTTATGCATCAGTTCAAAGCAACTTTTAAAGTTAAAAAATGTATTTGCATTGTTATACAGATTAAAAGAAACCCTATCCTATAATGTACAGAACAACAGATATAAAAACAGATGAAAGGACCAACACAACAGATCAATATAAATAAAGGAAATTCAGCCTCTACGGAATCAGACTGCTCAGCCTTCCCATTACAGTTTAAAGGCTGAAAAGGATCATTTCTTCCCAACAGTGAAAAGTTATTTTTCACCTACAAGTTCTTCCTGAAGCGATACATTCCACATTGCTGGGATAAAATTCAACATTGAATTAATGCCTTTCAGCATTATTTTGGGCCAAAACCTTAGGGGGAGCTGAAATCATTTGTATCGGAATTCTTTCAAATATATTACATTGCTTCCATATCCAGCCAGATACCTGACCCTTTTTAAAACACCTGCTGAGGTGTTCGATAAAAATGAGAAACAGAATATTAAAAACAATATTTTTCATCATAGTTTTCAGTCTGATAGCTTTCAATGAAACTCACATGACATCATAAAACTTGGTCTGATCTCAAAGGTCACAATCTAAGTACATGTCATAAAAAAAAGCACAAGCAAAAAAAAAGGGAGGGGGGAGAAAGGAAATTTAAAACAAAAAACAGCAATTCAGAGAAAGGTAGAGGAAAAACAGTTCTCTAAAGTCCCATAGCTGTTTTTATAATGAGTAAATAGAAGAAAAGAGTCAGTTTGGTGTAGTAGTTAAGGCTGAAAACTGAGAGTTGGTGGCACAAAGACACAAAGCCAGGGGAGTGACCTTGGGCCAGACATACTGTACCCTCTCACAGCTCAGGAAACAGGCAAGGGCAAGCCACATCCAAAATCTTGCCAAGGAAACTGCAGGGTCTGGTCCAGGCAATTGTCCAAGTCAACAATAATTTGTAGGTATCAACAGATACACACACACACACACACACACACACACACACAAAAAGAAGGAAGGAAGGAAGGAAGGAAGGAAGGAAGGAAGGAAGGAAGGAAGGAAGGAAGGAAGGAAGGAAGGGGGAGAAGAAAAGCTTTCTAGAAAACATGACATCAAAATGGGGTTAAAATTGCAACATGTTACCGTATATACTCGTGTATAAGCCGACCCGCATATAAGCCGACCCGCATATAAGCCGACCCCCCCCCCCAATTTTACCCCCCAAAACTGGGAAAACTTGTTGACTCGTGTATAAGCCGGGGGGTGGAAAATGCAGTGGCTACCGGTAAATTTCAAAATAAAAAAAGACTGGTCAAAAGTGCGA
>WNWU01000112.1:1378738-1404133 GCA_012654045.1 Ptyas mucosa | reverse complement strand
TATATATATATATATATATATATATATATATATGGAATAATAGGAGTACACACACACATACTTACCTACATCTATCTATCTATCTATCTATCTATCTATCTATCTATCTATCTATCTATCTATCATCTATCTTTAAAAAGTAGCATAAATTTCAATCCTTGTATAGCCATATATATGTATACAAGGATTGAAATTTACACTATGTTCTAATCTTACAGAGAATTTTTATAAAATGATTTACCATTAGTATAGGCCACCAGAGAAATTGTCTAGAATGAGAATACAAATTTGCATTGGAAATGTGAACCAGAAGGGTTTACTGTCTTTGGTGGACAATAAAAAAAGCCGAATATATTTTGGATATAAATATAAATAATAATTTAGAGAATTTTAAAATTAATATGCCATTGAAACAAGAGGTTTTTGTTTTGGGATTGATAGATAAACAGTTGGGAAAAAGTCATGGAACTTTGTTTTTGTACATGATAACAGCAGCAAGATTGTAGTATGCACAAGTATGGAAAGATTCGATACTACCCACCATGGAGGAATGGCTGGGGAATATGATGAAACTTGCTGAGATGGCTAAATTGATTTCTTTGATCAGAGAAACAACAATATCTGACTGGAAACTCCTTATAGGCTTTTTGGGTGAAACAGAAAAAATATACTTATGATTTATGTTTTTGGTGATTAGACAGGATAGATTATACAAAGAAAGTTATGTTATAATCATAGAGTAAAGGGATACATTTATATTTATAATTGCTGCAAGGAAATTTGGAATCACTTCTTTGTATCTTTTTTCTTTGTTTCCTATTTTTCTCCCCCACACAGGCCCAAGTAAGTAGTAGGAAAAACAGTCAGTGAAAAAAAACAAACAAATTATTTGAACAGCTGAGAATTACTTCATTCCCAGCATCATTCAACTAAATTAAAGCAAATTCCTCCCAACACAAATTCCTAAGTCCTATCTCAAATCTTGGTCCAATTAGGCAAACTGCCAAAGGCCTTTCTTGGCAAACGTTCAGAAGTCACAGATACAAAAATAAATACAAGACAAAGAAGAAGACAAAGCTACCAACGCTGTTTTCCGGCAAAGCCCAAACGCTGGCCTGTTTTAAGCCTAATGGGAGGGGCCAATCATCTCTTGGCCCTACTCCCGAGTTGTCTTCTTTGAGTGAGCTGCTCTTGCCTTCTGGCAGCTCTTCTCATGCGTGCATTAGGAACAGGCTCCTCCTGTTCCTCTGCCTCACTCCTATCAGTCTCTGGAGGCTCTGGAGTCTGCATCTCACTCCCCGATGGTCCTAGCCCCATCTCTGCCTCTGATGCAGAGCCCTCATCCAGGCCTTCCCCAGCCTTCAGGACTGGCCCATGTTCTTCCTCAGTCTCATCACTGTCCGATTCCCCTGCCAGCTCCACAGGCTGTTGGCGGACCACAACAGACCCTTCTGGCCTTTCAGAAGGTCTGAAGACATGACTTTGCTACAGCAGTTGTGGATCTGGCACAGGGGTGAAATGCTACCGGTTCGCACTGGTTCGGGCAAACCTATAGTAATAAAAGCTACTGGTTCGGGTGAACTGGTAGTAAAAAAAAGCTACCGATTCATCCGAACCGGTATTTCCAACGATCAGCTGTGCCAAGTGATTTATATTCGCTAGAAAGCAGGAAATCCTGCTTTCTAGTGAATCTAAATCACGCGGCACAGTTGTTCCCCCCCTTGCTGTTCTACTTACCTTCTTAAGCCTCCTTTTCCCATGCCCAGCATGCATTTGGCAAGCACTGCGCATGTTAGGGCAGCGAACTGGTAGCAAACCACAGAGGATTTCACCACTGATCTGGCAGTGGTAGAACCTGTTCATTCAAGGACTGGATTATAAAACTGGACCAATTGCCCAATCTGTTCTGACAGGGGGGGCATGCTCTGCATCTCTTTAGTTAAGGAGTTTCACTTAGCAGAGCACAGCAGGTATAATGGGTTATGTGGGAAAGATCTTGGGAGACAGAGGGAAGAGCCACAGCCACGGGAACAATTAGACAAGAGGCAGTTTAGCCTGCAAAAAAGGAATGTGAATGTGGGAAACATCTCAGAAGGAATCCTTCCTAGTTCATATGATGTACATTTCAGACTTGCAAGATTCCTTTAATCTAACCTTGTAATAAAACAGTATTAGTCCACTGGTCATGCTTCCTATCTGAATTATTACACTAGGCTTGTCAGATATATACTGATGGTCGTGCTCATTCAGTCTATGCGGAAGTTATTTAGGCCATACAGTTTCAGGTTTAAAAGTTATTTTATTATTTACAAATATACAATAATGAACAGGGTGTCCTGCTGCATTTATTACCCTGACTGTATAACTCAGAGGTTGAGAGGGAGAGAAGTTCACTGTTGTCTTGCAGAGATGGATGGAAAGAATTAGGGAAGATATCCAATTGATTTGTGGGTATGACTCCAATAAGGGAGTTCATTGGTTTATACAGTCACATGGGATGTCTGTAGACTTAGAAGACTTAACCCCTTCTGGTGCCTGGGGCATCATACGTAGGCAATATCTGACAAGGCTGATAGCAGGAAAGCCCTTCTTTTGTTGTTGTGGCACCCACTCTCTGGAATGCCATCCCTTCAGAGATCAGATTAGCCCCATCCTTGTTCAATTTTCATATGGCCCTGAAGACATGGCTGTACGCCCAAGCCTGGGACTCTAAGGCTGTTGCCGGACTATGTGGAATGTTGAAGTGTGGCTTTCTGATTTTTTTTCAGCTGCTTTGGGTTTCATATTATTGTATCTATTTTTATTGTTTTTAATATTGTAAGCTGCCCATAGTCAAGATGTGTGAGATGGGAGGTAATATAAATCCTCTAAACAAACAAACAAACAAACAATGGATTATATTCTGTGGCTGATTATGTTTTATAGTTTTAATACAGTTATGTAATAAAGGTTTTGCATGTTTGTTATTTTCATTTGTATTTTATTTATTGTTTTGATATGTTTTTTAGTGGTTGTGAGCTGCCCAGAGTCACATATGTGAGATGGGTGGCTATATAAACCAAACAAATAAATACATTTATATGAACTGAATGCTGTTTTGGGGAATGAGTTATTCTCAAAAAAAGGAATGTAGTAGCCTTCATCCCCAGCACCGCAGGAAAAGCTTTCTCTATCTCTTTTCTGAAACAAGCGATAATAAAATAACAAAACAATATTGTAGCTGGTTGGGAAAGATGACTACAGAATTGCATTTTCTCTCCCCCACTACCCCAATATTCAATGAACACAATCTAGATTTCCAGCAAGATGACAGACACCTTTAAATAAAATGTAGAACCAAAAATAGAGTCTTTGGTACCATTTTAGCTTCTTGCTTATGAGCAGATAATGGGATTAAGAAGGATTATCTCCCCATTCTCATCCTGGCTCCTCAAGAGTGGGGAGGATAAATGTGAGACAATGAAGCACCCAACTTGTTTCCACTTAATGCTTCATAATGTGAATAGAACTATTTCTCTCTCTATCCCTAAGGTTGGGGAAGAAAGAGAAAGGGAGAGAGAACTCACACAGAGAAGAAGGCTGGTTCATTGTCAGCAAAGCCAAATGCTTGCAGATCAAGTCATCATTTCAATTTCTGAGAGCCAAATATGCCCAGCTGCACTTTCTGTATTGCCAAAGATCCTGTTCCACCTGCTACTGCATGGCATGGAAAAATTCTTCTGGCATGTTTTCTGGTCTTTGGACAAGAGACAAACTTTTGGGATATTTGCCTATCATGCTTGGTTAGGTCTAGGACCTTTCTGGGACCCTAAATATCAGCCTCTAAATGAAATAGGATATAGGAGTCCAGAACTGGGTAATTCAGATGCCAAGGAAACATTACATAAGTTCTGAAGAAATGTTTTCAAAAGTTGAAATTTTGTAAGCAAAAGGTAAATAAACATTGAACAGGATACTGAGCTTTTCCAAGGAGTCTTTCCATGATTTGAGATTGTCATTTTTTATTTTTGCTCTCTTCTTGGAGGTTGTTATGCTTTTATTTTGTATGAGAACACACAAATATATTAAATACCTACCGTATTTTTCGGTGTATAAGACGCACCGGAGTATAAGACGCACCTTAATTTTGGGGGAGGAAAACAAGGAAAAAAGTATTTTACCTCTGCCTACCAGCATTTAAGGTGGCGCCACTCTCTTCCTCCTCCTGCAAGCGAGAGGTGCAGGGACTACTCACTTTCCCCCAAAGAGACCTCTTGCATGCTCTGAGGGGAGGGACAGAGCACAGCCTGAGGAACAAACCTTTGGGATGGTCTTGGGGAGGGGAATCTGCCCTGCAGCTTCGGGGAACAAGACGGCTGCCAGGATTTGCGGCTGGTCACCCTTCTGGCCGCGCTGACTTCACTCCCCAGCAATGTGAGGAGCTGCCGCCACCGCTGCCTAAACCCTCTCTGACCCAGGAGCCAAGCCGAGCTGAATGTGAACCCCTAAAGGGAAATGTTCCTCCTTTCCAGCCATCGCTGCCCGGATTCCCCAATGCAAATCTCAAGAGTCGTACTTCAGGTGGTGGCCAGTTCCCCTGCAATGTGCAGCGGGGAACTGGGAAATGCTTTGGATTCAGGGAGGAGATTGTAGCACTGCTGCCTGAAAGTGTTTTTCTGCACAATGCAGAGCTGCGCGCCCCCATCCTCCTTCTCAGCAGACTCTTCTCTTTCCTCCTGGCCAGATCCGCCGCCTGAAACACAGTGCACTTTTTTTTGTCTCTGCACACACCCCATGTTTGGAATCGGGAAGGGGATCGTGGGTTTGGGCAGCAGCGATGGCTGGAAAGGAGGAACGTTTCCTTTTAGGGGCTCACATTCAGCTCGGCTTGGCTTCTGGGAGCAGAGAGGGCTTAGGCAGTAGCAGCGGCAGTTCCTCACATTGCTGGGGAGTGAAGTCAGCGCAGCCAGAGGGGTGACCAGCCGCAAATCGTGGCACCCGCCTTGTTCCCTGAAGCTGCAGGGCAGATTCCCCCTTCCCCGACCGTCCCGAAGAGGGAGGGTTGTTCCTCAGGTTGTGCCCCAACCCAGATCCCTGCCGCCTGGAACTGGCTGAAAATGGCCGAAGGGTGGGAGCTGCGGGTGGGCGGGGCTACATTTGGCACAAAGACACACCCAGATTTTCACCCCCTTTTTCGGGGTAAAAAGGTGCATCTTATACACCGAAAAATACGGTATATACCTATTATATGCATGCCATTATGCACTACTATGTAGTCATATTTGGGTTGAAGAAAATGCAGAGGTCAGCTAAGAAAACAGCAAAGAGATACAGAAAATTCTGATTTTGGTGTCATCTAGGGATCATCTGGTTTTCTGCAGTTCAGATATGGCACATCTACAATTATGGCTCTAGGCATTCTTCTTCAAACTGCAGTTGAACAGTACTAGAGACATTCTGTGAGGGTAAATAGGAGAAGGGTGGATTCCTTTGAACTGTGATGCTGGAAGAAACTATTATGTGTCCCATGGGCTACAAAAATAACAAAGACATCCTAGCCCAGGGGTCTGCAACCTTAAACACTCAAAGAGCCATTTGGACCTGTTTCCCACAGAAAAGAAAACATCGGGAGCCACAAAACCCTTCTCATACCTGACTATTTCTTGTGCGGCCACAAAACTAGCATATGTAGTTGAATTAAACATTTCTTCTGAAACTTTTCTTTTCTTGGATTTATCCATGGTTGGCCTACCAGGGGTTGAAAAGCTCAATAAATTGTGTACCAATGTGTCACACATTGGCAGTTGTGACGCATATTTTGAGTGACAGGGAGCCATAGCAGAGGGGTGAAAGAGCCACATGCAGCTCCAGAGCCACAGGTTGCTGACCCCTGTATTAGCCCAAACCTCACCAAAAATATCACTTGAAGCCAAGAACACAAATAGAGGCTGTCACACTTTGTTCATGTCCTGAGAGCTGACTCACTCATTCAAAAAGTCAATCATGTTGGGAATGATCTGTGGAAAAAGTAGAAGGGGCTGCCCTAATACCCACTGGTAGGACACTATAAAGGATAACACTGAGATGAACATGGAGGATCTGAAGGGGGTGGTACAAAACAAAGGGGCAGGGAAAGTGCTGATCCATAGAGGGGCTGAGGGTCAGTCATGATTGAATGGCTGACGACCACTTGGAAAATGATGCCAATATCCATTCCAGATATAGATATAGATCTATATTTTATTTCTCATGAGAATGCTCAGAAAGGTGGTGCCCTCACTCTCCATTTTGCTTACACTGTTCTGTGCATTTAAGCACACAAGATGAACCTGATAACGTACAAATAGTATTTAAAACATTTTATAGGTATGTGTGTGTGTTGTTCGTATCATATCACAGCATGTGATACCACTAGGTTTATTGGGTGTTTTATTCTTCTTGATATTTATATTATATTATTTGCAAAAAAAAAAAAAGATTATTATTATATTTGAACCTTCAAGACAATGTTGATTCCTGCCTGAACGAATCCCTGCAGTTTTCATGGCAAGATTTCAGAAGTAGCTTGCCATTGCCAACTTCCTAGAGCTGAGTGACAATGACTGACATCACCTAGCTGGCTTTGTGCCTAAAGCAAAAGTGAAATCCAGCAGGTTCTGGAGAACTGGTAGCGGAAATTTTGAGCAATTTGGAGAACTGGTAAATACCACCTCTGGCTGGCCCCAGAATGGGGTGGGAATGGAGATTTTGCAATATCCTTCCCCCAGGAGTGGGGAGGGAATGGGGATTTTGCAGTATTCTTCCCCTGCCACGCCCACCAAGCCACGCCCACAGAACCGGTAGTAAAAAAAAATTTGGATTTCACCACTGGCCTAAAGTGGGACTAGAACTCACAGTCTCCTGGTGTCTAGGCTGGTGCCTTAACCAGTGCACCAAAGTGACTCTTGATATGGTATATCATATGATACAATATAATATGTCACTAGCAATAATTAATTTGTACAATAAAGATCTGTTCCTTGATTTCTTTGACAGCATCTGTAGTTTTTTTGGATTCAGAGATTTTGATAAGAGAAATAGAACAATGTTTGTAATTTTCATGCTTAGCTTTCTAACTGGCCAGAGCTTACTGCTTACCTTCAGCCATGCAGGGCAATTCTGCCCTTATGGACTAAGTTGATTGTCTCTGATGCTGCGCTTGGCTGTTCTTAGGACAACTTCAGGCATTCCAATCTGAATTGCATTCAGTTGGCAACATGGCTGGGCTGGTGCTCAGTCAGAACTATGGCCCAGTGATGAAATCTAAAAAATTTTACTACTTGTTCTGTGGGCGTGGCTTGGTGGGCATGGCAGGGGAAGGATACTACAAAATCTCCATTCCCTCCCCACTCTGGTGCCAGCCAGAGGTGGTATTTGCCGGTTCTCCAAACGATTCAAAATTTCCACTACCGGTTCTCCAGAACCTGTCAGAACCTGCTGCTATGGTCCCATGAGAATTGATTTGTCCTTTCCCTATTTCTGTCCTTTTCCATGCAGAAAGCAGGAAGGCAAACATCCCTGGCTGAATCCTATATGCTCGATTAGTGCTTGCCTTTTCTTTTAGGGACTGTTACCTCCTTTCTAGTGCCTGTGCCACAAGGATGCTGATGCCCCAGCCCCCTGCTCTTTATGGTATTAATTTTAAAAATATTTTATTATGTTATAGAATATAAATAATAGCTAAGTATGAGAAACTGGAAGCTATTAACACTGTAATGATTAAGGTAAATTAAACCTTTCAAAATAGAAAATTGATATCCAATATAATTCCCAAAATGTAAATGGTCAGAGAGCTGCTTAAATTACATAGCTAAATACAACCTTGATGAGAAATTGCCAAAAACATTGAATTATTAAATTGTGTAGATGATGATGACTATAATGTTGATAAGAAGTTGCAAAGTACATTGAATTATTTTGTAATATGAAAAAACAAAAGTTTAGGTCATTGAGCTTGGTACTAACTAGAATCTCCACTGCATAGCTATTTATTGTTATTTATGAAAATTTTAAAAAGAGAGGGAGGGGGAGAAAAAAAGAGCTGTTTGGAAAAAGTATATGTTATAGTCAAGTGTTTCTCAACTTTGGCAACTTTGGAAACACTGCTGGCTAAACACCAGAGGTTTAGTCTTCCAAGCTTTCAGACTTGTACTGGAGCCCATCTTCAGGGAACCTCTCTCTCACCAAAATGGGATGGACTCCAGCACAAGTCTGAAAGCTTGGAAGACTAAAGAGCTCTGGTGGCTCAGCAGACTAAAACAGTGTTATTAACTGTTATTAACATCAGCTGCCTGCAATTACTGCAAGTTCAAATCCCACCAGGCTCGAGGTTGACTCAGCCTTCCATCCTTTCTAAGGTAAGTAAAATGAGGACCCAGATTGTGAGGGCAATAAGCTGACTTTGTATAAAATATACAAAACTATGAAGGCTATTGCTTAACGCATTGTAAGCCCCCCTGAGTCTCCAGAGAAGGGCGGCATATAAATAAAAATAAATAAATAAAAATAAATAAATAAAATAAACCTCTGGTCCCAGTGATCAACCCAGATTGGATCTTGGAACATTATCCTGGGTCGTGTATATTTGCCTTTCATTTGTACTGCTGTAGGCACTTGGTCTGCCAACATCCTCCTTCTCTGTATTCGTACTGTATTCAGTCCTAATACAGAGAAGGCAGACATTAGCAGACCAAATGCCTTCAGCAGTACACTTATGTTTAAACTGCTTTAAAATTCATACTATAAATATTTGTATTTGTCTTGCTGCATGATGTGTTATAAGTCATTTTTGCTTAAATTTGGTTAGGTTTTTGTTATGGATATCCTTATGATATTATACTGTATTTCCCTGAAAATAAGATCCTGTCTTACATTTTTTTGAACCCTGAAATAAGCGCTTGGCCTTATTTTTGGAAGGTCTTATTATTTTGGGGTGTGCAGAGCAAGATGGGGCTCCTCTTGCCATCTTACCTGATTTCCAGCTCTGCGTTTAAATATTTTCAGGGACGGCTTCTTTTCAGGGGGAGGCTTATTTTAGTGCATGCACTCAAAAGCCCAATTGGGCTTATTATCAGGGGATGTCTTATTTTCGGGAAAACACGGTAGTTGCTGTCAAGCCACAATAATCAAGGCAACAAGAAACAAGTGGTTCTTTTCTTCCTGCAGTCTTCTGAAGGGACCATGGGAACTGTGTGGCTGGGGAAAAAAATGGATAAAAACAAAACAGCAATATTTGCACATTGCAACTTAAAGGAAAATAAAAGAAGAAAAGTTCTGCAATATTCTGGGCAGGGGGTGGAAAGAGAAAGTTAACATGCTTCACCAAACTGGAGCAGAAACAAGAATTGCCTTTGTGGCTTGAAAAAGTTGAATGGAGCTTGAACTTCAATGACTGAGGATAGTTCATTGACTTAATGAGCCGTTGTTGGGTCAACCTTGAGATTAGTAATCACATGAGCAACTGATGACCAGCAGAGATCATAGCAGCCCAACATGAAATAGTACGTAAGGCAGCAACCAGCTACTGGAGGAGAGGAACTACCAAGTACTATGGACAATCAGAACTGAGTTGCTACTAGAATGAAGCAAAGCACTGGGGCCATCCTCTTTGGAGGCATCTTGGATCAAAAAACAGAATTTATGAAATGAGATGGAAGGAGGAGGGGAGTGGGGAAGGAGGAGGAGGAGAAACATCATCATCTGTTTCTGCATTCGGAAAACTGTTATCAGTGATGGACCAAGCAGAAAGTGCTGATTTGCTTTCACTAGAAAACCTGCAGTACAAGCGCTCTCTGTCTTTTTCTTGTAGAGAAGAATTGGGAGCCGTTGAGTTAGGAGATTTCAAACAATTGTCTAGGGCTGGCAAAGAATATTCTGCTCTGCCAATGGTGGTTTCAATAGCTTAAGAAGCACAAGATGCTATGCAATTCAGATGGAATTCTGATTCATCTTGGCAACGTTGGTGGCCAGGTGTTCTGTCCAGATAGCAGTTAGCAATGGCCCAAAGCTGGTGGATTTCTAAGCCTTTTTACACTTTCTACTTGTGCCAGAAAATCAAGCAACAGTTACTTACCTTTCCATGAAAGGTACCTTTGAAGCCACATGGTTCCATGAATAGACTTTTTGCATAAGCTCACTCCTGCTGACTTCCTCTAGTATATGACAGCTTTCTATTTATCATGGTGCAGAAAACAAGACAACAAAAAGTAGATAGGATAATGTTAATCTTCGGGATTCTTAGCCACATATTTGGAATATAAAAGACAGGCTGGGCTACTCTTGCAAAATGGCTGTCGAGGGTTGCCCAGTCACAAAATGAATGCCTTAGAGGCATAACCAGAATGGTAGAATTATAAAGCTGGAAAAAGTTGCGTAGGTCATCAAGTCCAACCTGGAGCTTCAAATTAAGCCATTACCCTCAAATAGCTCTCCAGTCCCTGTTTGAACAGATTTAATGAAGGGGAGTCACCTTTTTTCTATATAATTGGTTCCACTGTCACACTGTTCTTAGTATTTGGAAGATAAATCTAATATTCAATTAGAATCTGTCTCCATGTAACTTAAACCCATCATTCCATGCTTTGCAGTTTGGAATGATAGAGCAGACGTTTTGTGTGTCTTCAATAGGTCACCCTTTCAGGTCTCTGAGGACTAAAGTCGTATTCTCTTCATTCTGTCAATCATCACATCTCAAGGCTAAACATGCCCTGTGCCTCACCTCTTACAGCCTTTTAATGATTCCAAGTAGTTCAGTCCATCCTCCGCCATTTTCTTTTCACTGTATCTTATTTTGTTCTGCATTTTTAAAAATCCACTGAAGCAATAGCCTGACCATGGAGAGCATGTGGGGGAACCTGAAGCTCTGAAACAAGTCCTGATATTGTATTTTAATTATCTAATTTTGGTGCTATACTGAAAAAAATATGTACACATTTGATTATTTCAAATATTCATCCCAGCCCACACTTTCATAGAAAGAGTTTTGTATTGCCTTGAGCTCCTGCATAACATGTGCATTATGATTCTAACAATAGATAAAATAAAGCAACTATTAGGGTGGGATTGTCTGTATGTGGTGCTCCAGCTAATTCCCTCCATTTTTCTTATTGTTTTACCCAGGTCTCAATCTTTCCACCCAGCCCTTGATTTCTAGTCTACTGATAATCCTTACTGGTCCTTGTTGAACCTCTTCCATCTGATCTCAACCTTTCAAAAATGTACCACCTGGGCAAATATTCAAAATAGGATCTGACCAACTCAGATTAACATTGAATTATTACTTCTTTGAGAGGCCATTTGATGTATTGGATAAAGTATCAAGCTATAAACCAGGAAACCATAAATTCTAATTCCCCACCCCCACCGCTCGCCTCAGGGCACAAAGCCAGTTTTGCGTCCTTGGGCCAGTCATGTTCTCTCAGCCCTAGAAGGAAGACAATGACAAAACACTTACAAAATCTTGCCAAGAAACAGCAGGGACTGGTCTAGGCAGACAGTAAATTTAAAATAGACCTAAAGGCACAAATAAAATAAAAAATTACTTCTGTGATTTAGAAAGTATATTTCTCTTGAGACTGCCTAAGATTGCTGTCCAAAATTGTTGGTAGCCATCACACCGCTGACTCATATTTAATTGCAATCAAGTGGCTTTCAGAACAAGCTATTGTGATAGCCTGGGAACGATAGAAAATGAAAGTCTTGGGCACAGAGAAATGTCTAGTGCTAAGAAAGGAGAGGGAGTCAAGATATCAGCAAATAAAGGAATAAGAAAAAAAAAGGGAAATGAGACATTTTTAAAAGAAAGTTAGGCGAAACCACTTGGAAAAATGTACAGCTTAGGCAGGAATACTAAAAGAGTAATCACAGAAGAGTTTTGACAGAGCCAAATGTGCTTAAGGGAAGATGGGAAGAATGAATTGAAATTTTTTGACAAATGGAATTATAGAAAGATAAAAACATTTGTAGGGAGACAGTATATTCAAAACTCCACTCCACTAGACATGAGATATGACAGGCAATAGGCTAGCTGTCAAATTGGAAAGAACCCAGCACAGATGACATATTTATTATTTAAATCTCCAGGAAGAAACTGTTAAAGTGTTTAGAGCTGTGTGCCAAACAAATATGGAACAAGATAAAAAGATTGAGATTGAGGGAAAAAATGCATATATTTATAATGAAGAAGCAAGAGACTAAGCAAATTACCCAACCGTTGCACTAAATTTTCTTTCCTTAAGTTTTGCTTAAAACCTTGCAAAGAAGAACAGAGCCATACATGGAGAGAGAAATGCTAAACGAACAGCAGATTTCAAAAGAAGGTAGATCTATTAATTGATGGAGAATAGAGATAATAGAAAAATATGAGAAAAAAACTTTTCTTTGTGGATTATAGGAAGAACTTTGTAGATCATGCCAAAACATGGAACATATTAAGGCAAAGGATTATTCATACAAGCATAATGAATTTATAACGAGAAGAACCTACTGTAAGAACCGGACATGGAGACAATTTTGGTCATCTTGGTAGATATGTCCCTACTCATGCTCCTGGATCTCGATAAAGGCTTGGATGAAATGTAATACACCAAAGCTGGATCCAAATAAGAATTTCTGATTGATCATTAATGAGTCTGATGAATTTCTGATTGTTCAATTAATGTATCTGATCAAGGTGAAGTTTTCCTCCTCAGTATGGAGTCCCACTCTTCATTTCCAGCGTTGAATGCCTCCTGACTCTGTACTTTCCCAGAGAATTCAGGCTCAATTCTGGTTGATGCTTGGATGGGAGATACTAGCAAATTCCTGTGCAGCCGAGATGAAAGCAGCAGCAAACCATTTCTAGAAGACTACATAGATACAGCATGTACTCATCTGAGTTTATTTATTTTATTATTAGATTTATATCCCATCTTTATCTGTATGACCCACGGGGCTATTCCTGCTGGGTTAAGTGACTGGGTCAAGGTCACCCAGCTAGCTTTCATGCACAAGGGAGGACTAGAATTCACATTCTTCTGGTTTCTAAAGCAGAAGTGCCTTAAACGCTACACCAAATTGGCTCTCAAGCCGACCTTGATTGGAAGGAAACTTTACCTTTAAACACAAAGAGCCCATTGCAGATTAAGATCACTGTCTGCTTGATTGCCTCCAGGCAATTTGTTTCACTAAAGGTATCCCTCTTCCCTAGTGTATGTAGATATTAATAAGTAATTATTTAATGTTTCTGAGAGCATGCATTTTGCAGATGGGTTGAGAAAAAGCATGGTACTCTTTCCCCAGCTTACATTAGTCCTCATCCTGGCCAGACCATCATTCACTTCCCCTAGTAGTAAAAAGTAAAATAGTGAGAGCAGCTGCCAACCAACATTTTTAATGTATCTATCATGTAGTTTACTCTCAATAGCCACACCTCTGGGTTAGACTGTCCCAGCTTTGAGTTAACCAAAGCAGACAGATTTACAATTAAAATTGGAACCGGGCAGCATCCACTAGAAAAGAAATCTGGCTGAATATGTAGATAAGAATATAACTTTCTCAAAGGACAGTACATTGGTTTCTTGTATTTCTATGTCCCTCATTTTTAAAAATGGTATTTTAAAGCAGAAAGTCATCCTGGGGAGAAAAAAAAAGGGGGGGGGAGAGAAAATGTCCCTCTGATGGCAAGTTCTCTGAAATTGGAATCATTTATCCAATCATATCAGAAGCGGAAGAACCAGTCTTCCCTAGAGTTTAATTGACAAAGATAACAATGAAGCATACCCAGAGAAAATTGTGTGTGGGTGTCTGTGTGGGTGTGTGGTAGTTGAGTGTTATTGTGGGGGGAAGAGAGAGGAGCTTTCATTTCAGACAAGTGTTTGGGAACAGAGGAACTTTTGATTTAGTTAAGTCTTTGCCCACTTGGCTAGAATCCCTGAGCATGGGATTGGCCTATATTTTGAGAGTTATTATCTCAGAAGGAGAGGTAGTATCTTTGAGGGGACAAATACAGATAGTCCTCGACTTACAACCGTTTGCTTAGTTACAACAGCACTGCAAAAAGTGAGTTCCGAACTTTTTTCATAGTTATGACAATTTCAGCACCCCCACGATCACAGGATTTACATTCGGCTGCTTGACATCTGCCTCACATTTATGACGGTTGCAGTGTCCCAGGGTCACGTGATCCCCTTTTGTGACCATCTGACAAGAAAAGTCAACGGGGAAACCAGATTCACTTAACAGCCATGTTGCTAATTTAACAACTGCAGCGATGGCACTTAGCAAACGTGGCAAGAAAGGTCGTAACAGGGGACAAAACTGACTTAAGAAATTTCTCACTTAGCAACGTAAGTTTTGGACTCAATGGTGGTCATAAGTTGAGGACTACCTGTAATGGGCTTTTTCTTTATGATTCTGAAACGTATATTAGGCGGAGCCGATAAATTGTGACAACCTGGCTTTGGAAGGAAAAGACAGATAACAAAAACCAGATTGCTGCTTTTCCCCCTGGTGTTAAAGGAGACGCTGCCTAATTTCCATTACAAGGACATTAGAAGATGCTAGCATCAGTAGAAAGGGACATATTTGGAGTCCTTTTAGTAATATGGAATTTAGAGGCATTGAGCAGACCAAAATAAAGGTATGCCATAATATTATCAGATGTGACTGTCAACCCTTTGAGATAATGCAGACAAGAAGCACAAAACCATGCGTACTGACACTACTTTTATTGTAAGGTTACAGTAACATACCTTGCACCAGGGGTGGGTTTTACTTACCTTTACTACCGGTTCACGGGCGGAGCCTCTCCCCACTTTTACTACCGGTTCAATAGAACCGGACAGAACCGGGAGCAATCCACCATTGCCTTGAATGTCTGAAAGCATTTCTCCCCAACTTTACTTTTTCTTTCCAGAAAACTAGGGAGGTTCCCTTCTGAGACACTTTCTCTACTCTCATTCCTCCTGTGGGCCAATAAATCTTTTCCACAACAGTTGTCTAGACTGTGGCTCTTCCTCCTGTCCCCCCAAGGTCATTATCCCATACCATTGCAGTTACATTCTGGCTGTGAAGGTCACAATATGATTTACATTGCTTTTTAAACCAATCCTGTGTAATAATTCTTGGAATATATATAACTCATAGCCTTGGTGGGGCTCTTTGGCATTGCTTTGGCCAGGAGCCCAGCGATCACTGTACATGTGGCAGTAAAAGAGACTTTATTGCACCTACCATCAAATGATTTAGTACCTTATTTCAAGTGGGCATTTTCCCCACAATAGTTCCAAGGTATACATACTGTAACAGGGATGGGGGTAGGGGAGTAGGTAGTGAGATGGACATCTGCAGCTAAGGATGCCTCTTATCAAACTAATTGGAAATTATTCCTGGGATTTTGATAATGACATACATTCAGAACGATGTGCCAAGACATCATTCTGGGCCAAGACAAAATGCATTCAATAAGCTTTGGGTATAATTAAGATCTGATGGATCGTTTCCATATTATTTTACCTTTTAATCTTTTGGTTTTATTGTCTGTGTGGTTGTTTCATATTTTATATTGAATTTTGGTCTATATGGCCGCACGTAAGATTTGGATTGATTTGGATTCTCTATTAATTATCTGAATAAAAGTTTGCTCATGCTTCTCCCAGCCCTTGGGATTTTTATTTACGAAACTCTCCAGCTTCTGAGATTTCCCAAGGCGCCACTTGTCTACCGATAATTATATCCTTGCAATCACAAGGACTAAAAACTACTATTTAAATAAACTATGGATTCCTAATTATATCAACTACCCCACCCAAAGCTATCTTCTGGTGCCCTTTTTCGCTCATTGCCATATTTTATTCACTCGCTCTTAATTGAGAACTTTATTACTTGCTTCATTACTACAGCTGAGGATTTTCTGTGCTGCCTCCCAATGCTTTTCCAGTGGGGATTGGAGGAGCTGAGACAAAATGTGTGTTAGAGTGTATGTTTCTCTCTCTGTGTGACATATGCTAGCCCAATTGCTATTATTAACCTAGCAACTAGAGATAGGCAAACACTCTAGGATTTTAAAAGGATGCTTCTGACAGTTATTGTTTCCGTTCAGAGTGTCACAGGAACTAATAGTAATAGGAATAATAGGAAATAATTCTTTCTTTCATAGCTTCTATTTATTGGGGCTAAAGATAGGTTGAGTTAATTACCAGTTTCCTGTCATTTGTTTTATTTTTATATTATACATTTTAAAACAGTTCTCACAAGGAAAAGGAGCAAAGGGGGAAATAATAAAGAGAAAACTGAAATTAATATGCACACAAAGAAAAGCAAAGTACCCTGTAGTTAAGAAATAATACTTAGACTCAAATGTTGCTCTCAGCCATAGTTTGCTTACCAGTGGTTTGACAAAATTGGTTTCATACAAGGCATTATATTATAAACCATTGTTTCATGAACAAACCATAATAACTCAGTATTACTCACTACATCAAAGTGCATTACAGGTAGTATCCAGTGGTGGGTTTCAAATTTTTTTACTACCTGTTCTGTGGGTGTGGCTTGGTGGGTGTGGCATGGCTTGGTGGGCATGGCTTGGTGGGCATGGCAGGGGAAGGATACTGTAAAATCTCCATTCCCTCCCCACTCCAGGGGAAGGTTACTGCAAAATCCCCATTTCCTCCGGATCAGCTGGGACTCGGGAGGCAGAGAATAGATGGGGGCAAGGCCAGTCAGAGGTGGTATTTACCGGTTCTCCGAACTACTCAAAATTTCCACTACTGGTTCTCCAGAACTGGTCAAAACCTATTGAAACCCACCTCTGGTAGTATCTATGGAAATTCTCAGTCATCCAGGTCATGGTTGTCCCCAAGGTGCTTTTTCAAAAGGCAACTGGACTTTGTTTTTCCTTGAAGACATTTCGCTTCTCAACCAAAACATCAGAACTGAAGAAGCTTCTTGGATGAGAAGCGAAATGTCTTCAAGGAAAAACAAAGTTGAGTTGCTTTTTGAAAAAGCTGCTTTGAGTTTACAGGTAGTTATGTAAAGCTAACAAATGAAAAAGATAAGGATAGGATCCCGCAAGGCAAATGCTTCAAGGAGCCTTTCTGGGTTGAATTTATTTCTGAGTACATATTATAGAAGGATCTTTACTATTGTGCAGGACACTGGCAATAAAGGATCACGGGGGAGCTTTGTTGAGAGGCACTAAAAGGTTGTGATGTGTGAAAACAAGTGGCCTACTTCTACTTAAAAAAAGCTTTAACAATATTTCCAGATTAAATGGGTGTCTCCTTGGTAAATGTTATCGCTTTTTGAAAAGCCAAGGAGAAAGTACCTCAGCCACCCTCTCCTTCCTATGGACTGTTGTTCAGCTTGATCTATTACAGTAAAAGCCTGGCTCAATGGGACAACCTTGGGGATTAATTCTTGGGCAATAAAGATTCTAGTATATCTAAATCACCCTCCTCTTAGTAGTTTTGTTCTTAAATTATCTCGGAGAGTTGGGTGAGAGTAACCAAGAGAATTTAAGCATCTGCTTTCAGAAAGAAACCATTCCAGAGCATTTCAGAGAGAAAATCCCTGAGACGAGTATTATTATTCAGACCTAAGGTTGCTCTGTGGTCCATAAAACCTGCTGATCCTGCCATGATCCATCCCTCTGAACCCAGATGAACAGAGAGGCCAAGATCTTCAATTCCTAAAATTAGAGCTACTGGGGTTCTTGCAAGGGAAGGCAACCTACCATCCTTACTGTACAGTATATGCACACACACACATACCCGGCTTCTTTTGGGAAGTTCCCATAATGTACTGAGGTTGAACGATGTGATTTTACATTTTTGGTTAAAAACAAGAGCAGAAATACCTGTGTAACCAATAAAGGTGAATATCTGTAGATGAGGGTTGAAATGAAGGGGTCCTAGGTGTTCTCCGAGGTTGGTTCTTTTCTTGCAGACATTTTATTACCCGAACTAGGTAACATCCTCAGTGCAAACACACATCAGTGTAAACTTACACACATACCAGTGTAAAGTCTGCAGTGGACTTAATATGCCAATTTTATGTTTCCTTTATACAAGTGAGACTAACATTGGCTTTACTCTTTTGGCCTGATATCACATCATCAAGGGCCCCTTTTGCCCTTGGAGGCAAAATAAACACTAAAATAAAAGTCTATAAAATTGGCAAGGATGGAACTAGACATACAATCACTCAATAGGGAAGGAATAACATAGGCTTCCAGACATATAGCATCAGCAAAATTTGAGATTCCCTCTCAGGGGCCAAATTTGGAGAAAGTCATTGAACAGAATGTCATTTTATTCCTTTATTTATTTCTATACTGGGGTTCACTGAGACAGGGAAGGGAGGGAGGGAGGGAGGGAGGGAGGGAGGGAGGGGGGGGGAGGGAGGAGGAGGAGGGAAGGGAGGGAGGGAGGAGGAGGAGGAAAGGAAGGGAGGGAGGGAGGGAGGAAGGGAGGGAGGGAGAGAGGAGGAGGAGGAAAGGAAGGAAGGATGGAAGGAAGGAAGAAAGAGAAAGAAAGAAAGAAAGAAAGAAAGAAAGAAAGAAAGAAAGAAAGAGAGTTATTTTTTTGTTTGTGTTGCACAATGTAGCAATCCTGGATTTTCAGAATTTTTTTTTAGACTTTCTATTTATACCCTTTAAAACACACAAGCACATATTTCCATCCAGCTGAATGGCTACTGGCTGATGTGGGGAAACCCTAACTGGAAACAGCAAATCCTCTTTTCTTGTAAAAATCTGGAAGAATAAGCTTTGCCTGATACTCTGATCTAGTATGTGTATGACTGAAGCAACTATTTTTTCATCTAACAGGATGAAAAAGGAGGTCTAATAAGTGACCTCCAGAACTGAATCAACTGGTAAAAGTAAGGGTGGGGGTTGGACAAAAATGAGTGTTATAGAATCTGAGTTCTGAGGAGTTGATTTGATTTGATTTAGGTACTATCCAACTTCAGACCAACAATGCTGCTGCTGCTAATGATTACTACCACTGACACCAGGGAATCAAAGCTTAGTCCTTCCCTGCAAAATTACACTTCTGGCAACTTTCTTACATTACGTCCTGTTGAGTTCCAGGTGAAGATTTTTTTTTTTATTCTCCAGGGATTTCCAGAAGAACATTGAGGTTTTACAACTTTCCCTGTTTGCTGCTATTCTTTTTAGGACACATTTATTGCCATTATTATTGCTGCTCCTTATTTTTATTTCATCAGTTAGGATGTTCCCCCATGTAGGTTTTTAATTGTTTTAATGTTCTTTTTCTATTTCATGTTTTACATTTTAATATAGTTTTTTAAAAATAACTTGTTTGATGGAATTTATACGACCTAGGGAACTCTTGTTATTGACTGGCATTTAAGAACAATTAAGAGGGATAAAATTCTCACACTTTTTTAAAAATAAGTGGGGAGAGAGTCATTTTGTTAGTGCAAGTGTACAACATTTGGGAACCAGAGATACTTGCTGATCTCTTCTAATTTACCCAGAGTTTTGACAGAAAAGCCCAGTCTATTTTCTGTTCAATCCTAACTAATCATCAAGTTGAGGGGAAAAAAATAAATATTAAAGCATTAATTGGCTCCTTTATTCTGAGATATTGTGTGGCATATGATGTATTATAGGTGCAGTTGGAAATCATATTGTTGAAACCTAGTTTGGATTCAGTTAGAAGCTGGTAAACATTTGCAAAATGAAAAGTGGCTTCTCTCAAATAAAAGACCTTATAAAAACTAGCTTTAAGAGGAAAACTTTTAAACAGAAATGACCTTTGCAATTTGAGGTCAAATTTTTGGTCTTGATTTCCTTTTGTGCATTCTCAAAACTCAGTCTGACCAAAATTGCTGAAAACTGATGGTAGAGGTCCCACTCTACCTTGACATCTCCTTCCTTCCTTCCTTCCTTCCTTCCTTCCTTCCTTCCTTCCTTCCTTCCTTCCTTCCTTCCTTCCTTCCCTCCCTCCCTCCCTCCCTCCCCCAACAATCACCAAAATCCTCTCTGTGCCTGTTAATTTCCTGTTCATCTAAAATATATAAGTAACAGAGATAAGAAACACGCTGCTTACATACTTTATATCTCTTGTCTGTATGCCGTCAACATTCCATGCCCACATAAGCTCCTCAGTCTGTCAACATTGCTGGCCATGGTTGTTCACCCAACAGTCTTGAGTCCTGTAGCCCCTTTGTCTTCAGATATCCAGGAACTCCAACATCTACACATTATATGCTGAACTGTGTATTTTTGTCTTTCATGGAGAATTTTGAAGCTGATTTGAATTATGTTGCAAAGAGCTATTATAGCAAGAGGCTACCCTGAAAGCCATAAGTGGTGCCAGATGGTGGGGTGGCAAGGTGGTGACAGCCTGGCAGCCAGTGTGAATGAAACCCCTTTCATCCATTAGAATTGTTTCATATGCACCTACAGTATAATAAACCGATCCTTCCCCTCTCTTTTACACTTACTCTTCTTCGAGAGTGTCTCTTCAACTGAAAGCAGATCAGTCTCAACATCAACATGTCAAGCCCAACATTTCCATCCTATTATGGTCAGATCAAGGTATCCTTCAGGGCAAAAATGCATTGCCTTCTTTCCCATTTGCAAATTGCTACCCTGTCAGTTTCAGAACATGAAAGTCGATTTGTTCTCTGTTATTTTTCCTGGGTTATTATGGGCAGGAAAAAGTAGCCTTGTAGGAAGCATTTGTGTGTGCATGTTTTACCTGAGAAGTGACAAGCAGGTATCTTCAAATGGCTGCATAGATTTCATTAAGGAGCTGCACTGTAAATCCATCTCCTCTCCTAAATTCTATTTTAGCTTATTCAATTATTTATAGCATTTTTAATTTTTTCTTCTTCTAACATATCCTCAGTTATGAATCTGTAGATATAAAAGCTGGTCGTAAGGAAAATAAACTTCCATTTCTCAACAACATATCTACTTTTCCCTGTTCTTCACTCCTGTCCTCTCCATACAGCTTCATCAGGGCATCAGCTGTCAAGAATACCTCTTGGTTAATACATCCTGGAATAAGTTATTAAAGAAGCAGAGCTGCACCCCTCCATTGTCATTCATACATATCAATGAAGCAGACATTTTGTAAATGGGGTGGTAACTGAACTTGCAAGCATGACACATGTTAAGTAAACAGAATGCAATGGCAGCACTTATGGATTCTTTGCAAGGCTGGTATGGGCAAAAAATATACCCCTGTTTCCCCGAAAATAAGACCCAACTGGAAAATGAGCCTTAGCATAATTTTTCAGGTTACTTGCAATATAAGACCTACTCCAAAAATAAGTCCCAGTTAAAATCATCAGCCAGACGGATGTATTTTCCCATATTTTCCCCAAAATAAGACCCAATGTGTCTTTTGGAGCAAAAATTTGGAGCAAAAATTAATATAAGACCCGGCCTTATTTTGGGGGAAGCACAGGTAGTGGGAAGAGAACTTTGGAGAGAAACAATTCCTGCAAAACATGGACTACCAGGAATAATGGTAATAAAAAAAGAAGTTAAGATAATATTCTAGGAAATAAAATGGCCCCAAGGGGAAGCAAGCGTTATAATCTTTTTGGCACCTGTCAGACTTCAAATTTGTCTCTCTCTGTGTGTTTTCTTTGAAGTGCAGATATACTCAAATGAGGGAGAATAAAACTGAATAGATGGAAATGGTAAAATAGAATTGGAATTAGAAATATTTGTTCAAGAACAAATCAGATTCAGAGTTTGAAGCCAAGATGCCCATCCTAGATCAATCTGGAAATGAACTGTTTTGGTCTGTTCCCAATTCTAGAAAGTGATTTTTTTAAAAAATGGTACTCTATTCTCACTGGAAAGGTTGCACCTGCAAGGTTAACATTGTCAGTTTCCTCAGAGTTGTGATTTTTTTTCCCATCTAGGCTTTAAATAGCTGGGCAGAATTCCGGTGATCCAACCATACCACCTTGCAAAACTGGCCATGATCTTACCACTCATCTTACCACAATACTGAGAATATTGTAATTCATACAGTGATCTATATGAATGATAGATTGGGACTGGGGTATTGTAGAAGAGGTTGATTCATATCAGGATAGATTGTGCGACCTCTTTCACTTTAGATACATGGACCAAATTATCCTGAACCTACTTCAGAATTAAAGATCTGTATACATGTGCATAATTCCTTGCGGTACATAACTGTGCACCTCTATGCATTATAATACAATCTTATTCCTTATCTTCAAAGAGGTACAGCCATCTTATATACCCACTTATCTGAGAGAGAATTCAAAAAATAGTCCTTGACTATTCCCTTTTCATCTCTTGATTTATCATTTGTGTTTTGACTCTGTCAGTCATCTTTGTCTTAAAATCCTCAATTTTTTATTTTTCAATATTTCTCTATCAACTAGGATTTGTATTCCCCACTTCATGCTCTTTGTCCATAAATTTTTCCATATTGTTTTCTGTCGCATCTTTCACTTTATAATCATCAAAAACTATATTTACAGATCCAGTGGTTATTGTTGTCAGATAAGGTACACACTGCTCTCCCGGTTCTTCAAAAATCCTTTCAAATGTCTCAAGCAACATGCCTTTATCTGTCATATTGTAAATTTCATTTTTCTTTTTTTCTTGACTGAACTTAGTCCTCTCTGGTGGCTCATTTGTCAACACAGAATGAACCACTAGAGGGGACTAAAATTCCAGTCAGGAAAAAGAAAAGTGAAATTTACAGCATGACAATTGTTTGAGACAATTGAGGTTTTGTGTGTGTGTGTGTGTATGTGTGTGTGTGTGTGTGTGTGTGTGTGTGTGTATTTTACTTTCAACTTTCAGCCAATGATCTCTCTCCTGATAGTCTAAACAATTTGTGTTTTCATGAAAATATTGTTGTGTACGCTCAATTTTTTAAAAATCTTAATAAAAGTCTGAATATTCCAAATTTGTCAATCTATTTATTACTTTCTTAGATTATATTCTTATTTAGGTTGGGGTTTGTTTGTTTTTTTGCTATTTGTTCTTTAAACTGCTAGTTAGCTTTTCTTTTAGAGCCTGAGTGGCGTAGCAGGCTAATGCCTCCTACTAGGGCAGCATTTAACATCCAGCTGCCTACAATTACGGCGAGTTCTAATCTCACCAGGCTCAAGGTTGACTCAGCCTTCCATCCTTTCTAAGGTGGGTAAAATGAGGACCCAGTTTGTGGGGGCAATAAGCTGACTTTGTATAAAATATACAAAAGTATGAAGGCTTTTGCTTAACGCATTGTAAGCCGCCCTGAGTCTCCAGAGAAGGGCGGCATATAAATCAAATTAAAAAATTTTTTGGGTGGGGATGAAGTTTTACCAGGCAGTCTTTCAAACTTGTTATTTGCGGGGGGAAAACCTTTTAATGGTAAAATAATTACAAATTCAAAGATAATTAGAAAATGAGTTGGTCAAAACCATTTTCCTTGAAGACTCCACTGTGTTTGAAAGCTTGATGACTATCCTCATCTCCAGCACTCAGACTTGCAGGATGATTGCTATTCTGTGGTCTCTGCATGAACACCTGTGGGCAATCTCTCCTCTTCTCCTTATCCAGAGGAGTTCTGCTGGACCGAGCTAAGTGCACGCCCATCAATTATAGGCACTCATTTAGAGAAATCTAGTTCACCATTTTCCCTCACCTGGAAATCCCATGTCTTTAGAAACAAAGCAATGGTTGCAGATGACTGGCACCATAGCAGAATGGATTTGGTCCATTCTCCTAATGCAAGCTGCTTCTGGGCAAACAGGGAGAGCATCATTTGTGGGCTGCCGCTGACTCAGACCGGTTTGGGTGAACCAGTAGTTTCAACGATCAGGTGGCCCCGCCCGCCAGCCCCTGCCCTATCCTGTCCTATATTTCCTTCTTTCTGGCTCAGCTGATTCATGCGGCACAGCTGATTTCCACACCTCCGCTGTTCTACTTACCGGAGCTGCCTTAGAAGGTAAGCAGCTGAGCTTCAAATTCCTGTATTTTGAACACTGCGCAACAGAACTAGGTATTAAACCGGTTGCAGCCCACCACTGGAGAGCATCCCTTGTCAGGAAAGAGTTGTCACTCAAAGGAAGAAAATTATTCAAGGTCCACAACAGGAAGAGGGGTAGGTTAAGGAAGGAGCTTTTTTGGGTTACTGAGTTTAAACAAGCTCAGTTAATCCCAAATTCCCAGAGTATAATTGTTCTCGCAGCAAAGGCTGGTAAAGGCATAGATGTTCAGTTGGGTATGGTGGAGCAAAAAAAAAAAAAGTGACCTCAAGGACTGTAATAATAGAGAAGGGATAATAAGAGCTCAGACCAGCATGCCTCAGGCTGCAGACAGAGAAGAGGCTGATCAAGATGCAGAGAAGCAAGGTCTGTGAAAAAGGAGCTGTGGTCTGGAAGTCTTTTGGTCCAACTCTAGGCTTTGCAAAGTGCAGGGAAGATTATCTAGCAGGGTTTTTTTGGTTGTTTTTTTTAAGGGATTGGCTTTTCCGAGCCACTATGGAAACCCTTTTATCTGGTAATAACAATTGAATGACAGGAGCTAAAACTGAGGAGAACTAGAAAGCAGTTGCAATTTTGTATCTGGGACTAACGGGAAGAACAAGGCCAAGAATTGGAAGGAGAGGGAGAAAAAGAAAGTAATAACATGCTTAAGTGGAGCCCCAACCATCATCCAAGAGTTTTTGTTATGCATATTCTAGATATTGCTGATTCCGTTCTACAGAGAAATTGTTGAGTCTGTCATCTGCACCTCTGTAACTGTCTGGTTTGGCTCTGCAACCAAACAAGACAAACACAGACTTCAACAGATAATTAGAACTGCAGAAAAAGCAATTGCTACCAACCTGCCTTCCATTGAGGACCTGTATACTGCACGAGTCAAAAAGAGGGCTGAGAAAATATCTACAGACCCCTCGCATCCTGGACATAAATTGTTTCAACTTCTATCCTCAAAACAACATCACAGGGCATTGCACACTAGAACAACTAGACACATGCCATCACTCTGCTAAACAACTAATTCCCACAACACTGTCAAACTATTTAGTAAGGCTGTATTCTTCTTCTTCTTCTCATCTTTCCTATTACCTATCTCCTTTTCTACTTATGACTATAACTTTGTTGCTTGTATCTTTACAATTTACATTGCTTTCTTTAGTTTCCTAGTATGATTTATGTTGATTGCTTATTTAGTATCCTATGACTATCGCTAAGTGTTGTATCTTATGATTTATGATGAATGTATTTATGATCATGGTTTATCACTTACAGTATAGCTTTTATGTACACTGGGAGCTTATGCACTGATGACAAATTCCTTGTGGGTCCAATCACACTTGGCCAATAAAGAATTCTATTCTATTCTATTCTATTCTATTCTATTCTATTCTATTCTAT
>WNWU01000112.1:1358433-1378728 GCA_012654045.1 Ptyas mucosa | reverse complement strand
ATTCCATTCCATTCCATTCCATTCCATTCCATTCCATTCCATTCCATTCCATTCCATTCACAGCCATGCATATTTACAGTATTGTCTGCCACCTAGAGTAATCTTTGGTAAAATGGGGGGGAGGGGGCATACAAATTTGATGGATGAATGAATGAATGAATGAATGAATGAATGAATGAATGAAAATAAATAAATAAATAAACAAACAAATAAAATAAAGGATGGATGGATGGATGGATGGATGGATGGATGGAATGGAATGGAATGGAATGGAATGCCTAGCTTAGTGGCAGGATCTTCAAAAGATTCTAATTGATGCTTGGATGAAAGTTGACTAGGAAATATTAGGCTTTAGGTTATGAAAAGTTTTTTTTTTTAAATTCACAGAGGGCAATGATAAACCACTTCCATATTAGCCAGAAATCAAACTTTATTGGGAAAAGACTTTTTTACAGGCATGTAGCACAGAAAGATCATGTAATCTTTGCCTACTTACCTGATAATTGATTATGTTCATACATTTCCCTTAAATCTGGGCTAGGCAGCTTCTTACAGGTTGCTCTCAAACAATACTGTCTTCTGACAGTTTTTCTGATTAAGGACGCTAGTTGGTAAAACGGGACGGATGGCAATTTTTGGATATTGTCTCACCTAAGATCCCATGGACTCTGAAGCCAACAATAAAAGAAGATGTTGCTAGTCTCATAAAACTGATGATGCAGGTTGTGTTCATTTACACTGATATGGATATGTGTACAGTATATCACCTAAGTGTTGCACAAAAGATTTGTCAGTGTAGTCTCTGACACTTAGTGCTCTGAAGAATAGAGAAGCTATGGTCTCTTATAAAGCAAACCCCAAACCATGAGATTTGCTAATGATGTACTTTAACTTAAATTATTTGATAAGGAGATTATGTTGTGCATCTTGCTAGAATTCATTCAGAGTGAATTATTTCTCCAAGCTCTTTTAAAGCAGGCATGGGGTTATTTAATTTTCATGGGCCTTCTTGATCTCAAATTAACCACTTTTAAAATGCCCAGGATTACAGGATGAGAATTAAACACATACTTAAAACTCTTCCATTGATATAAATGGGATTTTAAAAGCACACATTTGGCTGTGTCCTGCTGGTTATTCTCTTTTATTTCTCTCCAAGGGGTTTCTCTCCCACTCCAGTTGAATTAATAAAGCCAATGTTGTATATTGGTTGAGAGAGTAAGTTATGATCCAGGGGGTTCAACTCTTCACTAACTATAAGCTTGGCTGATCAACTTTGACAATTCAATGTTTTCTCTTCCTTTTCTGCCATATGGAGAAAGTGCCACTGGCCTGCCTTACAAGATTGTTTTAAAGGTCATTGATATAAAATTTGCAGCTGGCTTTAAAAATTATCATTGTTATTCAAATGGACTGCTGCCGGTTCACAAACTTGTTTGTTACTGCTCCGTGACAAGGTAAGTACAGAATTCCAGAGTAAATATTTAGAAACATTTACAGCAATTAGACAGTGCCACAACATCACAAGCCTGATCAGTGGTTTTATGTTGTCGAACCAGCTTGCATGTTATGGTAAATTGCATGTCAGTCAGTCTGAAGTTGCATGTGGTGCGAACTGTATAGTTGTGACAAGCAGTAGGACTACATTGTAACACGTGCTATTTAAAGCTTAGTTTGCCAACTCCTGTTAAAATCTTTGTATCAACATTAATCAGCAAGATAGGATGATAATTAGCACACTGAGCATGATCTTAACCTCTTTGGGGTAAAACTGTAATGTAAACCTGATTAAATGCAGCTGATAAAATTCCCTTGTCAGATATTTCTTCGTATACTTGACAAAGTTTTGGCACCAAAAGATCCATAAATGTTTTATACCACTCGATAGGGAACCCATCTAGTCCTGGTGTTTTACCACTTGCCATTTTTAAAATTACTCGTTTAATCTCTACCTCGGATAGTGGAGCAAATAAAAGTTATTTCTGTGTATCAGCTAAATGTGGTAAATCAATTTTATTTAAAAAGACCTCAGTACATTTTCTGGTTTAATATATAATTCAGAATAGAATTTAATAGAATGACATAGCTGTTGAAGTTTTGTACATTTCATCTCTTTCACCTCTAACAATTGGAAACATTGCCGTATCTTTTTATTGTTTTAAGTAATTAGCCAAGATCTTACCAGGTCTTCCGCCATTCTCTCAGTATCTCAGCTGTCAGCATGTTAACATAAATTCTGTCTGCTGAGATATTGCGTAGTTAATTCAGGTTTCTTTTTCTGTATTTCTCTGTACAAACCTGGAGATAGGAATCTATCTAACCATCTGTGCCTATGGATGTTTTTGTTCATCTTTCAAGTTACTTTCTCTTTTATTGTTAATCTTATTTTTATATGATGCATAGGCAATGATCCTACCTGAAATACCATACTTTGTTTGCTTCCCATTCAAAAATGAGGGCACTTGATGTTTCTGAATTGGAATAAAAAATATTGTGAGGTTTCTACCTGCATTTGTTATACAAATTCCTCATCATTCAGTACCGAAACACCGAATTACCCATTTTTCAATACCTGAGCCAGTTTTGAAATAGACATTTCAAAGAGATTGCACTATGGTCAGATGTGTAACAAACGTCAATATTGCATTCTTGAATTTGAATTATTTATTAAATTTATATGTCACCCTTTCTCACTCTCGCTGATTGTCCTATTTTGTCGATTAATCTTGATAGAAAGTTCTTACCCTCAGCGTTAGCTCATAGATTATAGTGAATGATACTGTTTCTTATTAAGAATGATCAAGCAGGAATTATAAAAACTAGGCAAACAGGAGGGTTCGTTGTAGATTTAATTGGCTTGAAGAAGAATAAAGACAAAATTTGTAATTTTAACATTAGATTGATTGTATTATTAGACAACATAGGAGAGCTACGGAGTAATTGAACACGTATGGCAAGCCTTCAGCAAGCCAGTGAAAATCTGGCTCTTTCCTTGGGTTTCTGGATCAAAATAATTAAATCTCCTATCTGGTACCATGCAATAAATTTAAGTCTCCAACTGTCAATTAACTGTTTATAATTGGTATTGCTTAATTTGCTTTTGATAGCTTTTATTATTGTTTTATTGTAATACATCCAGAAACACAGTGTTTGTGTTAGGCAGCCAGATGCATTTGACTGAAGAAAAGTAGGATTTGTAGCAGAGGTGGGTTTCAGCAGGTTCTGACCAGTTCTAGAGAAACTGGTCGGTAGTGGAAATTTTGAGTAGTTCGGAAAAGTGGAAGTTTTGAGTAGTAAAAATTCTGACTGGCCCCACCCCCATCTATTCCCTGCCTTCCAGTTAATCGGGAAGAAATGGGGATTTTGCAGTAACCTTCCCCTGGATTGGGAAGGGAATGGGAATTTTGCAGTAACCTTCCCCTACCATGCCCACCAAGCCACGCCCAGCAAGTCATGCCATGCCCACCAAGCCACACCCACAGAACCGGTAGTAAAATTTTTTGAAACCCATCACTGATTTGTAGGACTGAAAAAAATGATCCCGATAATGCAGGGGTGTCAAACTCAAGGCTTGGGGACTGGATCCAACCCATAGAGTGCTTAGATCTGGCCTGCGGGGCCACCCTGGAAACAACAAAGGACTAGTCTGCGATGCCTCTGCCAGTGAAAATAGAACTCGAGTAGGCCGTGTGTGGCCCTCTCGAGCTCCGTTTTCTCTGGCAGCGGGTTGCAGGATGCTGTGGCAGCTGAAAACGGAACTTGGGAAACTGTTTTCGCTGGGAAGTGCTCAGCCCACCACAGGTGCCCCCAACACAAGTGACATCAAGCTGGCCATGCCCACACCCTAGCCATGCCCCTGGCACCCCTGAGGTCAAACACAACCCTGATGCAGCCCACAATGAAATCGAGTTTGACACCCTTACGATAAAGCATTACAACTTCTGGCATGTCTCACCATTGGCATGCTAATAGGAGCTGCTGAGAATTGGTTCCCCTCTGCTAAACTGCTAATTTGAGATGTCATGGAGGTCTCCAAGCAAGCCGAGTCTGAAAATAATGGTAAATAATCAGTTGACCTTTCAAATTAATGTAACATGTAATTTAACTTAAATAAAAATGTAAGATGTAGTTTTGTCACCATGTAGAACAAGTTTTGCCCAGTTGGGAAACTTAACTTTTGTAAGAAAGAAAATACCAACCTGGTTTTGCAAGGTGAGATTCAAAAGCTTTATGGTTCCAGCTGCTAGAGTTATAATTGCGTGAGTGATGACCCTCTACACAATATAGGTGTTTCTTTTTTTTCTTGAAGGCTTCCAGCTCCTTGAGATTTCTCTTGGTAGGAGGTTTAAAATTCTTTCTTTTCCTGTTTGATCTGGCTAGGGATTTCTTTTTCCTTCTCACATCTTAGATACCATTGATAAAATCTTGTCCTAACCATCAGAAGATGAAGGTGAGGTTCAACAATGTCATTTTCACACAACACACTTAATCTGGTTTCCGAATTTCCAGCATTTGAAGAGGGATAAAGTTTCTTCAATTGTCCCAAGTCAAGTTCTTTAATGGAATGGAGACTTCTGCCTCTATCTGGCTTCCATTTTGCAGCTTACTCACTCACTTAATCTGGTTTCCTGATGTGAAATTTGAGAACCCATATTGTTTACAATACTTCTATTTGTAATTTTTTTTGGTGGCTAAATAAGAATTAGCACCCCTAGGTCCTCATAACCACCCCCTAATATTAGAATAGAATAGAACAGAACGAAATAGAAGTAGACAAATGGTTGTCCAATCTCTTCTTAAAAACTTCCAGTGTTGGAGAATTCACAACTTCTGTAGGCTAGTTGTTCCACTGGTTAATTGTTCTGTCAGGAAATTTCTTCTTAGTTCTAGGTTGCTTCTCGCTTCAATTAGTTTCCACCCCTTGCTTCTTGACCTGCCCTCAGGTGCTTTGGAGTAGCCTGACTCTCTCTTCTTTGTGGCAACTCCTGAGTTATCGGAACATTGCTATCATTCACCTCAGCCCTTCTTTTCATTAAACTAGACATAACAAATTCCAGCAACTGTTCTTTATATGTTTTAGCCTCCAGTCCCCTAATCAACTTTGTTGCTCTTCTCTGCACTCTTTCTAGAGTCTCAACATCTTTTTTACATTGTGGTGACCAAAGCTGGATGCAGTATTCTAAGTGTGGCCTTACCAAAGCATTATAAAGTGGTATTAACACTGTGATCTTGATTCTATCCCTCTGTTAATGCAGCCTAGAACTGTGTTGGCTTTTTTGGCAGCTGCAGCACATTGCTGGCTCATATTTAAATGATTGTCCACTAGGACTCCAAGATCCCTCTCACAGTTACTACTGTTGAGTGAGGTACCACCTATACTGTACCTGTGCATTTGATTTTTCTTGCCTAAATGTAGAGCCTTACTTTTTTCACCATTGCATTTCATTTTATTAAGATAGTGCCCAATGTTCAAGTCTATCAAGATCCTTCAGTATCTTAAGCCTATCTTCTAGAGTGCTGGCTATTCCTGACAGCTTGGTGTTGTCTGCAAATTTAATGAGTTCCCCATCTATCCCCTCATCCAAATCATTGATGAAGATGTTGAAGAGTACTGGGTCTAAAACAGAGCCTTGGGGTACACCACTGCATACGTCCCTCCATGTAGATGCAGTTCCATTGAGGACTTTAAAAAAAGAATTTAAAAAATGCTCTTTACAAAATAATAAATGGATAGTTACTATTTATATATGATTGTTACAATATACCATTATATTAGAAAGCTAAATGAAAGACAAATGGGTCACTGAATGCCCAGTTATAGGGAGACATATAAATGACCCCAGAAAAGGTGTCGGATTTTGAACTATCACATCAGCAATGGACAATCCTGAATCGGATTCACACTTCACATGGAGTCTGCCGGGACTCTCTGTATAAATGGGGCATAGTATCCTCCCCTCAGTCTGACTGTGGGGTCCCATGTCAAATTGCACATCACATTGTGAGTGGCTGTAAACTGAGGGCAAATACTGAGGGCATATACTGATTTTTTAAATCTAAACAATGCTGCACTTTAATGGTTAGATGGCCTAGACATTGATATTTGATCATATATCTTTTTGACATGTATATTTTATTGGGTTCTACTAATCTAGTTGAAACATTAATTTACATTGCTGGTCCACATATGATATGCCATACACTAAATAAATGAATAAATAAATTTGATATTCAAGACTAAAGGGGGAAATGTGCCCAGTTCTAAAACCAATGTGTCACATTTTTTTAGTTCTAATATTACAGCTGATTGATTGATTATGCCATCAAGTGGTTTTCAACTCTACGCAACCACAGTGATGGATTTTCTCCATCTATTCCTAATCAGAGATAATCCCTAAACTGAGATAAATGATACAATCCCTAATCTGTTCTTTCAAGTCCTCCAATAGTGTGCTTATTACCACTATCATAATCTGTCTACCTTGCTGATGATTGTCTTCCTCTTTCCTTCCAACTTTCTCAAGCTTCAGTGCCTCTTCCAGGCAGCTGGGTCTTCGCATAATGTGTCCAAAGTAGGATAATTAATTAAATTAAATTAACATTACAATTAAGTCAATAAAATTATTTTGTATCTTTGTACGATGTTGATTGCTTCAGATGGAGGTGTGATACTCAAAACGTAATAATTTGTATGATGTGGGCTAGTTCTTCAATGGCTTCTTTGGACAGAAGATTGCACATATTTTGTTTTGAATGGTTCATTGGTTTTTGTAGCTTCTCTTCCTTTGGATTTGGAAATGAACAGGAAGACAATGGAAGCCTACAGAAATATTTTGTGTGTGTGTATGTATAAGAAATCAGTTTTCCCCAATCCTGAATATCTCTGTCTCTCTGTCTCTGTGTAGATAGATGCTAGATAAAGAGAGGGGGGGGGGGAGAGGGAGATAGATAGATAGATAGATAGATAGATAGATAGATAGATAGATAGATAGATTCATTCAGGATTGGGGGAAACTGATTTCTTACACCAATCCTTGGAAGATATGAAAGTGATACAAGGTTAACTGAACTTGGTGTGGCCTGAGTAATGGAGGAGTCAGTATCTAAGTGTTTCTGAAATAAATGATACAATCTTATTGTAAACAAATGTTCCCTTGGTTAAGCCAAGGGCCTTATCAGCAGACAAACTGCAAGCTGGTGAATCTGGTTGTAGATTTCAAAGAATTAGCACTAGCTGACATGGAGGAGGATATTCATCATGAAAAGTAATTTGTCCCACTCTGTCCTATAATTTCCTTCCTGACTTTTTCAAAAGGAAAAGTCTTACCAAAGTCACAAGCAGCACCTGTGCCAACCTGCTGAGGCTTGAAATCTGTATTTTAGTCCATATAAGATTAGCTAGAGGCAGATCTCCTACATTTACAGCACTTTGCCTATTCAATAATAATATAAGGAGAGGAGATGAAGGTTACTTTCACCCTCCTCAGTTTCAAGGAAAGTTTCCCATTTATTCCTCAGTTAGTACATGTATGACCATTGGCCTGAAAGGGAAAACATTCCTTTATGATCAATACAAGAGCCAGCCAATCAGAGCTGTGCACAGCCTGGTCCTGAAAGAGTGGAGGGGAGCTGCTTTGTGATGAACACAAGGAGCTATCAGTGCATATAATGTAAATCAAAGGCAGTTTAGCTTAGTGGTTAAGGCACCAGGCTAGAAATCAGGAGACTATGAGCTCTAGTCCCTTGGACTATGGACCTTGGACATGAAAGCCGGCTGGGTTTCTCTGGGACAGTCACTCTCTCCCAGCCCAAGTCACAGGTGGTGGTGGTTGTGGGGAAAATACTGAGGTGGAAGGACTATTAGGTATGTTCACAATCTTGTGTTATTTATAAAAATAATAAAGGCAGGATAAAAATGATCTAAAGTAAAAAAAAAATCTATTTCCACTCTATTAGACACTGATTCTTTTAATTTGATTTTTTGAAGGAGGCTGTATGCATCTTGGATATGTTGGAGTATGCTTCCACAGCGGCTCTACTAATTATGTGATTCTCTTTGCCTTTAGATGTATCTTAAAAGCTATCATTAATATTACATTATTGAAAAGAGCCACTTTAGTAAGTAAACTTCAGTTTCTAGTGCAGGTAAGTGAGGAATGGTGGGAGGCATCATTCAGCAATCTTTTCTGAATGGCAAGTTCTTCAGTCCTTCGACCCCAGAAATACGTTCAGTCCAAATATGGTGCTGTATTTTCACTCTTGTGATTAAAAACATTTTCCCCTATAAGAAAATCTCCATATTCCTAATTTGTTTCAAACCTGCAAAGTTCCTCGGGAATGGGTAAAATGGAATTATTTGCAGAGCATTTTGGTAGCAACTCACCTATGCCATTTCCTTTCAAAGAAAATCCACAGTATTAGTTGCCATTCATCTGAACAGCAATGGATGAGTTATTTGAGCAACCCACCAAGAAAAGAGGGAAATATAGCTGAATTCGGTTTATCTGGACTGCAACAGTATTCACTTTTTGAGGTATGTGAGAAAGCATTGCTAGTGACCTTATTAGAAGAGTGCTAGTCTGTCCAGCAAAATTAATCAAACTGATAAAAGTCTCCTGAATCTACAGCTCTCATCTCTGAAAAAGTAGATTTGTTGTTTTCCTGCATCAGTCATTTCTCTGGCTGTTCTGTGCCTCTGCTGACTGCAAATAAATCTGCTCAATTTCTAATTCAGTTAAAGAGATAAGGCAGAATTAGAATAACTGAGCCATGTTACCTTAAACGAGAGAGAACGTATTTGTGGGTGGAAATCAGAAAAGATTTGTAGAGTAAAAGGATCAATAAGATGGCGGAGCAAGGTTCCTTAGTTAAATATATATTTAGACTGATTTGTATGTAATTGTAGTACATCAGGTGAGTTTCATAGGATTTCCATGCTTCAGCTGGCAGCAGGTACTCTTCCTGTGGTTAATTTCAATGTTTACTAGACAGTAGAGTTTATATGAATCATCTGGTACCAGGTACTCAACTGAAGGGTATATAATTAGGTAATTGTAAGAGTTTCTTGTAAATATAACACAGCCTTATTTTTATAACTTAGTTAGAAATAGCTCCTCTGTTAGACAAAGGGAAACCTTACCGGGAACTATGACAAAACATAGCTTTGCAACTAAGCAAAGTAATCATTAACTGCCTTGACCAAAATGAACATGCATTGGAAACATTTTCTTCTTACAAAGTGTAAAGTCTAGTATTGAATAATAGCAAGCTTCACCATAGGTGGAATTTCCCCCCTGTATTATGAAACTTTCGAACTAAGGTTCAAATCCCTAGTGCCACGTAACGACGTGAGCTCCTGTTACTTGTCCCAGCTTCTGCCAACCTAGCAGTTTGAAAGCACATAAAAAATGCAAGTAGAAAAATAGGGACCACCTTTGGTGGAAAGGTAACAGCGTTCTGTGTGCCATTGGCATTTAGTCATGCTGGCCACATGACCACGGAGACATCTTCGGACAGCACTGGCTCTTCGGCTTTGAAATGGAGATGAGTACTACCCCTAGAGTCGGGAACAATTGGCACATATGTGCGAGGGGAACCTTTATCTTTACCTTCTTACGAAACTGCTCATCAGGAGTCATCTCACTGTTAGCTGGGACAAAGTGGAAGGTCTGAAGGATGTGTCCTTGAGTGGAGCTCCATGCAACTGAAAGGGACACTAAATCCATAAGATCTATCTGACCTTTCTGAATTAGTTTCCATACCCTTTGTTTGGTGGCCAGGCAGAGCTTTTTTGCCTACAATTCTGAATTCTTTTAAGACTTTTTTTTGCCCATCAGACTTTGTCTCTGCATAACATGGTACAAATAATTTGCTGTAAACCTGCCTGCTTCCTGAGAAGCTATCTTATACCAGGTCAGACACTCTGATTTACATTTATAGTAGATCAGACACGTTGACTTACTCCCGGGCTCCATTGCAAGAAAATCCTTTTCCAAAAGCAGTGGGGAATCTGTAGACGGCCACGTGTCATTGAACTACATGGATTGCAACTCATGCTGGAGGGAGCGATATATTTGGAAGGCTTGTGCAACATGTAGTAACCCAAGTAATGATGGATAGCCCAGATTAGGCTTTTTCTGAAATTTGTTTTATCCAGTGAGTTCAAGGAAGAAGGCATGCTGAAGGAATGTCATCTTCAGGGACTCCACTGTGCCTCTTAAATTTTTTTTTTAAAAGCTGCCTCCCAACTAATAAGGCCTTTTTTTCCCCTTTAAGCCTTGCTAAGTTTAAAAAAAGCACTGGTTATTCTTGAACCAGCTGAGCAGGCAAACATCCTTCTCCTTCTGAAGCTGGTCCATAGCTCACCTGGAGATTCTGTTTCAGCTGACACATGAAAGCATGGGGGGAAAAGAACTGGAGAGAAGAAAGGGAAGGCGAATCTGTATTTCCTATATCTCCTTGGTGAGCTCTATTCTGACTGACAATTATTGAGATGGTACTTCAATGTTATTTAATAGGCGAGACCAGGGATTAAACCTGGGACTATTTGCTGGCAAAGCAGACATTATATTCCCTTCCCATATACATTGTTTTTCAACATCTTGCTTTCTGTCCTGTTCTCTGAGCCATTCCTTTCTCCCTCCCCACCTGCAGTTGATTGATATGCTTGTCATCAAATAAGCCATGGTATAGCATACTTTTTGGACTGTTGAACAGTGACAAGAGGAAATGAATGAATTCATGTCGTGTTTCACAAGTGCTTTGTTACATCCAAATTTGAATACCTATTTTTCCCCCCATACCTATTTCCCCCCTGAACCAGGCATTTCTGAATGTTGCTCATGCATAACATTCATATTTCAATGTATTTTGATAAGAAATGTGAGTTGGGAATTCTATTTCCATGAGACATTGGAAAAAGCGGATGTTGCTTTTTCCCAAGGCATCTCTCTCCCGTGCTCTAAAGCTTCCTGCTGGCCCCTTCCTCTTGATGTAAAAAGCCGCAATAGGAGAAGTTTCTCCATGACATCTTTCCTTAGATTCTAACTGAAGGGTGAGAGGTCAGGAGGCTGCAGACTGCTATGATGAAAGGATATTTCTGTGTCTACCCTTCAGTCTCCTCATAACCAAGATAAGCGAAGGAACCTCACTCTGAAGAATTTTATTGAAATGTTCTCTTTGGAGAAAGATAAGCAATTTGCTATGAGAATTGGTAGATAATAACATCAACTTCAGCAGTATGGGGAAATGTTTTAGAGGAAGAACCTGCTTCAAAGACAAAATTGATTCTGCTGTTGCTTAGTGAAGATGCAGAGTTTCTTGATGAAAAGCCAACCATCATATTCCAGATATAAGCCTAAACATTTCTCTGAGGCAAGTGACTCATTTGAACCAAGAAAGGCGCAAACTCTTCCAATCTCAATGAGACTGTCTTTATTTGCCATTGGTAAATAAGTAAAATAAAATCAATCCAAAAATAAAATAAAGCCCTCCCCACCCAAAGAAGCCCCAAATCAGATCCATGCACCATCAACCACAGGAGAGAGAAAAAGTGAAAAGAAGAAAAAGAAAGAAAAAGAAAAAGAAGAAAGAAAGAAAGAAAAAGAAAGAAAGAAAGAAAAAGATAGATGAAATTCATTTCATTTATTATATAGAAATAACGGCATTATGGAGTTTTCCCAGGCCACCGAGTTTTCCTAGACCAAAATTTGGTGGCAGTACCCCCCAACCTCCCTAAGATAACAGAGAAAATGAACAAAATGACCACCAAGCTTGTTCAGGTCTCTTTGATCACAGTATTATAATTCCCCTGAAGTCTTGATAACATGGAAGAGAGTCACATTGTAGATGACCTGGTGGCCATTGTTCCAGGTGTAGAGAACCCTCTCCCGGGGATTGTAGTCCAACATGGATATGTGGGAATATTGATTGTGGAAGGGAATATCTGTGTACTCATAGCTAGAAGTGTTTGTGTAGTAGGCAAAATAGATTTTTGCCCCAGCCAGGTGTGAATTTGTCACATAGAGGGTCCCGCAAATCATGAAGGATTCTCCTGCGCTCCTCTTGGGGTAGCCAGTGTCCCAGCTGCGTAGTATCTCCAGTGTCATGGGGTCCATCCTGCTCACCACAATGTTGCCAGCATTTTGGTTGGTGGTGTAAACTGCCCAGAGTCCATTCTCGTCCACCATGAAGTCGATGTCAGAGAAACCACCCCAGGAATATGGGAATGTGTTGTTGTAGCCAGCCGTGTTGAGGCTGCGTTGTACAACAATGCTCCGTGAACGGAAATGGTACTTCACCACAATGTTGCTCTGATACTTGTTGTAGTAGAGGGATCCGTTGAAAACCACATGGCCAGTGCCTGCCCAAGGGTGAGGCAGCAAGTGCTGGACAAAATTTTGCCCTGTGATGAAGTCATTCAGGGTACGATATTCAAGGACACGACGGCCTTTGTAATAGCCATCCATGTACCACACCTGAGGAAAAACACAATGAATTTAATGAGACAACACTTTTAATTTCCCAATGGCCTCAGTGGAGAGAGAAAAAGCAGAGCAAGCCAAAGATACTTTCAGGCCCAAACTAAAAATCAAAATGGCAACTTTCCAATAGTAAAAGTGCCCTAAAGCATGGATTTTTCCCCAAACCCCCCCTTTTTTGGGGGGGGAGGTTTCACAAGAACTATAAGCAAATAACACTATCTGCCAGCTCAAAACATGCTCAGCTTGAATGTGGTTGGATTCTTTGTGATTTGTGTGTTGTGCAAAGATATCAATAAAGTTATAATTCTATAGATATTAACTTGGATCTATTGAATTCAAGGTGACTGATTTTTGAATTGGTCTCAAAAATAGGATTGCACCAGTGGTGGGATTCAATTTTTTTTACTACCGGTTCTGTGGGCATGGCTTGGTGGGCATAGCATGACTTGGTGGGTGTGGCTTGGTGGGCATGGCAGGGGAAGGATAATGTAAAATCTCCATTCCCACCCCACTCCAGGGGAAGGATACTGTAAAATCTCCATTTCCTCCCCACTCAGGGGAAGGTTACTGCAAAATCCTCATTTCCTCCCGATTAGCTGGGACTTGGGAGGCAGAGAATAGATTGGGGGGGGGGGCAGTCAGAGGTGGTATTTACTGGTTCTCCGAACTACTCAAAATTTCCACTATTGGTTCTCCAGAACTGGTCAGAACCTGTTGAATACCACCTCTGGATTGCACCCTAAACCTGAAATTTTTATCATTTTGGGTTCAAGTCCCAAGGGCTACCTAGTTACTCTGAAGATGCAGATGACCATTAGCGCTAACCACCTACTGCCATCATGTGGTTGTCCAAGGTTTTGCAGTTCAGAGGGTTATATATTGCCTCTGGGATGATCATCCCTGCTTTGAAATATAAGGAGAACTTTCCTGATTGAGACATTCTGGCCTCTTAAACTTTACAGCAGCTGCTTGAATACCGTCCCACATGATCATATATCCTAATCAGACCCAGCTTGGCCACTGGAATTTGGCAGCAGCTGACCAGTTGATAATGAGTTCAGCCAGTGTTCCTGACTAGAACACTGCTTTCAGAAGGCAGCCATTACTATACTGGAATCAGAGGTTTTGAGTGAGGGGGAGATGATATGAAAGGGATTCCTCTTGTGTAAAAATCTACATTAATATAGAGTTTCTCAGCATTGGAAAATTGTACTATTATTTTGAGCATTGATTATTTTTGTTATTTTGACCCCTTGTTTATTTAGGGTAGGAATGTAAGTTGCTCAGAGTCGACTAATGATTAGAGCAGGATGTAAGCCTAGCAAAATGAATGAATGAATATTTATGGTTGATATGACATATCTCTCAAAAAAAGTTTGGGTTTTTTTTTTTGCTATAAAGCTATTCAAGATTATTTATCAAATATTAATTAGGCTTTAATTAATTTAACACACACACACACAGAGTTTCTTTCCTGACACATTAAGAGATCAACTCTTTTTTTCTAAGAGAAGGACACGACGCAAATCATTTCATACTATTTACTATAAGTGGTTGAAATCAAGGCAGTGGACATTTGCTCAACGGAGGGAAAGACTTGCATTGAACAATGGATAGAAATAGTATCATAGAGGAACATTTCTTAGTACCATCATGGAATGAGTAATCATTGGTCTGAGCTTTTCTTATGATGGTACATTTTCTCAAATGTCAAATTCTCTTAAGGTATGTGCTGAGATTTGAATTCCAAGGCAAAAAAGTGTTTTGACAGCTCCTTCAAGGAGAGATGCACCTTTACTTGGGCTTGTTCCATTGTGTGACCCCCAGGAAAAGATGCATTTGATTAAAGGAATTACATTGTAGGCTACATGCCCTGTCATGTATGCTCTGATCACCTTTTCTCTTCCTAATCCGGATTACTGCACAAAGGAATCCTGTGGCTCTGATGCCAAAATCATCCAGATTCATTCCACCTGAAAACAAGAACACGTCGACACCAAAACAACTGTGCCCCTGTGCCCTCATTACCCCTATGGTCACAGCAAGATTTCCAGCAGCACAGTCAATCCAATTCCTGGTCTCAAGGAAATGCTGTGAAACCAGTTTAGTGGTATGTCCTCTAGAGCTGTGGGGCAGGGATCTTCTCAGGGGTGGGAGTTCCCTCCACAACCCATCTCCTGGAATTTTCTCCCTTCTTGTTGAAGTCAGTGCGTCAAAGTATCTCTCTCCATACTTTAGGTGAAAATAAAGGACAGCTTTGTCAACAGAGCAGTTGGTTTTTCTTTGAAACCAAAAGAAAAGCAGCAAAGAATTCAGAGTTTCTGCTGGCCAAGCTTAGCTGTAGTAGCAACAAGGATACTCAAGCATTGCGAAACTGCTGTAGACGGCAAGAAAGGAGAGGGAAGCCTGTGGCTGTACTGAAGTGTTCAAACTTACAAGCACATTATTTTTAGCATCCATTCTAATAGCTGCATTGGATGTTTTAAATCTTGACTCTTCTTATTGCCTTAAGGGTTCCTTGAGAATGTGCAGCTATGCAGAAGTATCCTTTGGCAGCACTAAAATCACAATCATTGTGTTGATGACCATCATCCTCACCACCACCATCATTATTGCCAGGATGAAAAGGCCAAAATTTTAATATCCACCTCCCACAGAGTCAGAATGTCTATCTTCCCCAACATCTCTAACATGGTGCCCTGAAGTTTATTTGAGCTACAACTTCCTTTCTTAGTCTGAATAACAGCCAGGGTTGACAGCTGAAGATGTTTAAAAATATTGTTAAGGTTGCCAAGGTACTTTTGTGGTTTGCCAATATTGTTTGTGGTGCAAGCACAATCTAGAAGACGAGGAGGAGTGAGTCTGACATTTTCCGACCTCCCCCTCACCTAAACCCAATGCTGCAGAATTTATCTTGTTTATTGATTGCGCTTCTTGGTGTAAGAATGCGGTATTCATTTCCCGGCGTTAGCAACAGGAAGTATTTTTTTTCAAATAAATATTCCTACTGTTAAGTTTTCTAGTTCCTCAGTTCCAAATCTCTTCCAAATTCTGGGGTTCCGTTCTTCCATCTATTTTTCTTTATGTTTCTTATATGCTACATTTCTAATCAGCTGAGTAGAAGGGGCTCCGTCACTAATTTTCTGATGTCAGGGGATTCTTTTGAAATTCTTGAGTAAACAAATCATGTGCTTTGGATTATAATAACAAGAAAAAAAACAAAACCAAAAAAACAATTATAGAAAGAAAAAATTATTTCCAGCCCATGAGGCTGTCTGTAATGAGGGAAAGACATTCATAGTGAGCTGCCAGCATTTTGTAAGGATGAGCCAAACAAGGCAACAATTTTTGTTTTATAGGGTGTCCTTACAAAAAAGAATGAATTTTAGTACGAGTAAGAAGTGGTGATTTAGCTAGCATTCAGCATTTGGGTCCAGGTATCAAAATCTTGTTTGGGAAGATGAGCTTATTTAATCACCTACAAATTAGAAATAAATCCTGCCTGCATCCATGCAGCTATGGGCCACACTGAAGACGTGCAGATTTCCTGCTGCTGTCGGAGTCCTTGACAGCACTCTCATACAGCCATCGATCTCTCCTGTTCATTCTGTGTTTGGAAGTTTGTGTTCAAAATATGAGCCATGAACTCATATTGCTCACAGTGCTACTTTTCCTTTGCTAGCTATCTGGCTGCAGTCAAGCAAGAGGAAAAAAAAACATGAAGAAATAAATTTGGCACAACCCGTAATGAGATTGAATGAATGGCAACTTCTCCATTCATGCTAGAGCTTGCCATAGCTGGGCCTGGCACAAGGCCTGGGGAGCCGGGATCCTCCTACTATATCAGAAAAGCTCGGTCTGGATAAAGCTGCCCTGTATGGATCCACATGGCAACATCTCACTTACAGAGTAATGGCATCTCACTTAAAGATTGGCAGGTGGGGGTCATCTTGACAAACGGGAATCTTCAAGAACCTCTCAAGGAAATGAGCCAGCTATTCATAAATCATTGACTGTAATTTAATGATGGCGAGCAGGAGATCTGAAAGGATTGTAGCTCTCACCCATACATATTTGCTGACTGGGAAAAACAGGCACACAATGATTTTGGTGCAGAGGATACTGCCAGAAGCAAAGGGAAAATAAATGGGGGTTGGAAGGAAGAGACCTTCAGCAGTTGTGTAGAAGAGATCATTTGGAGGCATGGAGCCAATTGCCCAGGAGTTAAAGTAATAATAATTTTAAAAGCCAGTACTCCCAGATTCAGGTGCATAGGATCTAATAATACAATTGTTTGAAATGAGCACAAAAAGAACAACAATCCCACAGGCAACATATAAAGAGTTAAAAGTTCAGCAAAGACACTGGGGCAGTTTTAATTGTCTAGGATGCTAGAAGATGGGGATAAAGAGCAGTAGACATGCAGAGGGGTCAAAAGTAGAGTGGGTTTCATCATCAGAGATTAAATTGATTTTAAATTTAATATCGGCAGCCAGGTTGTTGGTTGCGCAACATTGGAAGAAGGACTCTTTGCCTACTATTGAAGATTGGATACTGAAAGTAACGAACTTGGTGGAAATGGCAAAAATTTCAGCATACTTGAAGGACTATACGCAAGAGAGAGATATATCGGAATGGAGAAGATGGATTGATTATATTCAGAACAAATATCAGACAAGAAAGTATCAAATAGCTTATGAATGAATGTTAATTTTAGATATAGTATGTTACTTATAGCGGAGTTAAGGTTTTTAGGGTGGATTTGTTAGCTTAAGGATAGTTAGCTTAAGTTAGTTTATGATTGTTAATTGAAATACCCTGTATTTTGCTCTGGGAAGTCCGGGTGGGAGGAGGGGTTGGGGGGGGTTGGGGGGAGGGGGAGGGGGGAGCATCTTTGTTTTGTAAAACTTTTCAATAATTTAAAAAAAAGTAGAGTGGGTTTCTGCTGCTGCTGAGAATAATGCCTGGTCATAGAATGGGACCACACCATGTATAAAAAGCTGGAAATAGGTTGGGTTTACACTTAGTAGAACAAACAGTGCAAAAGAGAACAGAAATTGTATTATGGTCACCAACCAAACTTAACACCTGATGTTAATGCCTGAGTTACTGAATTAGTCACAGTGGCCAACTTAACACACAGCACCATTTTAGAAAAGCAAGGTTCAAACATTACACTTGCCCAAACCAGACAATCTACGTTACTGTTTAGTACCATATAGAAACCCAATAACAGCATACTGGTTGTGATGACCATGATCAGGCCATTTTTCAGAGGAAACTCCCCTAAAGGTAATTTTCATTATGAAGAAATAAATGTGGTGTAAATACGAGTTCAGGGAAGTGCAATGGAGACACAAAGGTGACATTTTACAACTGTTGCAATTCATTCCTCGAAAGGGTGTCATAGCAGCATTTGCATTGTATCTGGGTCATTGTTTTGGCACCACAATGGTTTGCTGTGATTGACCCTGAGAATAAAGCGATCCATTACAAGTATCAATATCTCCAGGTCAAATATCACATTTGGCCAAATCAGATACAGGAGTCATAACAAGATTAATTTTAACACAGGTTTTTTTTCTTAAACTATCTTTTACAATTATTTGCAAATTATTTGCAACTCTGTCTCATTTTGTTCTATTTTAGGATGGTATACCCTATGACTCTGCAAAACATTTCTTGCTACCTCTAACCTGTCTCCCTGTTGGATCACTTTAACTGGTCTGTTGATGACTTCATACTTGATCACTACCTGGGAAAAGATTCCACTCTCGTTGATGCATTCAAGAATATATGGAACTACTTGAAGGCCCACATTAAACTTTTGTTTTGTTTTATTATTTTATTTTATTAAATGTATGTCATGACTTTTCACTTGGATAAAAAACATTCAAGGCAGGTCATGCTGTATCCTTATGATCCAACCAGGCTTGATGTCTTGCTGAGCAGATCAAGGATCCTTCTTTTTTTAAAAAAAAAGCATCTGTCGTTTAGTTCGATGAAACAGAATCTACTTGAGACATTATTTCAAAGCCAGGGAAAACTTTATGGGTATTCTTAAGGAGAAATTGTTGGGTGGTGGCCACAGATGCTAGACGAGTGCCCTTTCTTTCTTTGTTGAATCAAGTTTAAGCAGTTTTAAGCAGTTTGCAATATTCGTGGCTTCTCATGCTTCAGTTAAATCTTCTCTGATCATCTCTAATTCCTTTAAAAGAATTGCTACTGGTACCGCTAAGGGCAATCTTTTTTTTCTACCCCTGGAGACATTTGGTGACCACAAGTTATAAAGCCATTTACACCCAGTTTTAATTTGATGCCATATGAATAAGGGCAACCTTTGACTTAAAGAAGCTGAAGTGCAATCAGCAAAAACAATTTGCCCAGAGTAATTTCTTAGGGAATTTCCAATAGTTTAGGCTAATGCCCATAATCCTAAAGCATGGGGGCACATTTGCATTGCTTAACCTTTTTCTTGCCTGCCAAGTTTATTTTCACTTGTTTCTTTTTCTCTGCTCTCTGTTTCCAATTGTTCTTTTGGATGGTGCTGAGGCAGGAAATAAATCCTGGTGAGATGACAAGTAACCCGATCGTCAGGGTTGCAGAGGAAAGTCAGAGATGGAAAAAAGGGCAACTTGGCATGTAAAAATGGAAAGACGTTTGTTCCATCTCAGTTGCTACGGGTCCTCGGGACACCGTTGGCTCTTTCCTCAGCCCTGAGCAAATGCCAAAACTATAAGTTTTGCTGTTGATTCCTAAGTTTGTGAAACAGAGAAGCCAAGGTTAGACATTTTGCTATAGGTTTCTCTGTCTGTAGCCTGATCCTGGGACACAAAGGGAGTAGTGCCCACATCTCCAGTGATCTGTTTCCCTTTCATTCCTCTTTAAAATATTAAGCTGCCTTCATCTCCCCACTTCAGTCTGGTTCTGCACAGCATCTAATCTGTAGCTTTTCTCTCGTGAAAGCTCAAGTGAGGATGTCTTTTGAAGTTCCAAAATCTCTTTCCCTGTATTCTCTCCAAAGAAAGGGGAAGGGGGAAACCTGCAAAATATCTCAAAGGAGACTTAAGTGCTTTCTGAGGCCCCAGAGGGAAATGTCAGCTAGAAAAAAAGATAATTGCAAACATTTGCTTGATCACTGTATAGGTCCTGTAGGATGGAAACTGAGTGAAGATGCAAATAAACATTATTCCCCAATTGGCCTCAAAGAGATAAAACTTTGAAAGGAGAGGAAGCTGATGCCCAGTCTTCAATGTTTATGCATTTCACAGGGGAATCTCCCTTCTTTTTATCCTCAAAATAACAATCCAGTGAGAAAGGACGAGTTTACAGAATGACTAGCTCAAAGTCATCCAGATGTATTTCCACGGCAGACTTGAATCTTCTATGGCTTGAATCTGGAACTCCCCAAGTCTAGTCCAACATTTTAACTATGCCACCACATTTTACCTCTCTCTTAAACCATGGCTAGTATTTTATATGAACCAGGAACATTTGCTATGGCCTCACCATAACAGTGTGTGTGTGTGTATGCATGTGTGTGTGGCATATGGAATCGTTCTGATGAAAATGCTAGATTCTTAGATAGGAGGCATCTTCATAGATTTGCACAGCCAGCTCTGGAAACAGATTCCTTGTAATTGTACTTATACTAAGATCTGATCAATGCTTTCAGAAAGTTCGATACGATGCAATATTATATGAGCATAAAAAAATCGGTTTCATATATACCCCGACATATACACATTCTTCAATGCAAGTTAGGATTTCTCATATAGATTAACCCAGGGGTTCCCAAACTTGGCAGCTTTAA
>WNWU01000112.1:1337746-1353433 GCA_012654045.1 Ptyas mucosa | reverse complement strand
TTCCCAGATAAATAGACAGGATCTGGAGCCAGGTAAGAAAGAAAAACGGGCCTACCAGGCCATCATGTGCCAGGAGGGGGGAGGGGGGTTGTGCGCACATGCATGTGGGCAAGTGTGCGCATGACCCTCCCCCGCCCCCCCTCTCCTGGCACGCGATGGCAAAAAGGTTAGCCATCACTGGTATAGGGTCTCCTGCCTGAGCAGGGAGTTGGACTAGATACCCTACAAGGTCCCTTCCAACTCTGATATTCTAAGATTCTAAGAATGTTGGGTACTAGCCATGTACTGTATAACCCAAATACACTTAATACTATGGGGGTGGGGGTGGGGGAGAGCAAGACATCCCAAATCTGTCCAATCAGAAAAATCAGAAAACTCCCACCCTGCTTAAATGCCTGAGGCATCCTCAGCCACCTTGCATCAAATTTCCACGGTCTCCACCCATTGATTAATGAAACAACAGGTCTGTGGTTGTCAAAAGCTTGCTTATCCCATTTTTACATTATGGAGATAAAGCCTTTTTGTGTGGGTTCAGAGAGCTGCATCTCTTGAGTATAATTTATTGGAGTTTGGCTGTATGGTATAAGTCAAGGGGACCACCCTCTCATTTTCTGGGCCTCTTTTCTCTCCTTCCCTCTCTCTTTCTTTTACTTGATGGGAAGATCTGAACGTATTTGTAAAGATGTCTAAATCTGTCACTTGAAGGTGACTTTGGCCATTGCCCTTTTCATTTCCTTCCTATGCTCAATCTATTTCAAGTCTCTGCTCCCTCCCTCCACTTCCCATCTCTCTATCCTGCTCTCTATCTCTCCTCCAAGTTCATCCCACAAGCATGAAATTAGGCCCCTTTTTATAGCTTTCTCATTACAAAACTGTTAAGCAACAAATCAACCGCTGATGGGCAAGACTTGAAAACAAGGTGCCTCTTTCCGTTTATTCAGTCTTATCATTACAAAGATGACTTTCCAATCCATTTTTTTTGTTATCCCTTCCTTCTCCAAATATTGCCTACAATAAGGGTTTTTTGAACTTTCCAGGGACCAGAGTAGCCACTTTCAAAGCTAGATGTTTCTCATAGCACATCAATTAAGGCAAACTGCAAAACCAATATAAATTAAACTGTGAAAGATGCTGACCACAGGAATTGTGTGCTCCCACTGGAAAAAAAGAATGTCTGTATTTTTCTGTGTATACACACACACACACACGCATGCATGAATGGAAATAAGAAGTGTTCAGATTAGTAGGAGAACAATCCAAAATGGTAAGAAATATGTTTAAATTCAATATTGCGATTCCAATTTTCCCTGGCATATCGTCAGAACTATAATCCAGAGTATATTTCAACCTCATGCCAAGATTCAGCAATGGTCCTGGGGTTGAAATATACTCTGGTATATGGTATCCTAGTGCAGTGTTGGTGAAACTTTTCAGCACTGAGTGCTGAAACGGGAGTGCATGTATATGCGTGCCAGAAACCAGAACAACAGCCGCCCAGTGCACATACATGCGCCGGGAAGATGATCTTCCGGTTTTTGGCACATGCATGCACACTGGTTAGCTGGTCTTCATGTGTGCATGCGTGCCAGAAACCAGAAGACCAGGTGGCCGGTGCAAATGCATGCACCACAAACTGGAAGATCATCTTCCCGGCATGCTCATGCGCACCGGGTGTCTGCTTTTCTGGTTTCTGGTGCTCCCGCGCACGTGAAGACCAGCTGGCCAGAACCTGGAAGAGCAACGGGTGATAACTCGCATGCCCAGAGAGATGGCTCTGCATGCCACTTCTGGCACCCATGCCATACGTTTGCCATCATGGCCCTAGTGGTTTCTTTCAATGCTGTAACCCTTTTGAATGGAGAATTTCTGTGGGTGGTACTCTCAGCAGTGCTTTCTCCATCCTCCAATTCCTTTTGCCCTTCTTCCCCCATCACCCAGTAGCAGATCTTTCCTTTATCACCTCCGAAGCCTCAACCATATGTGTGTGTGTGTGTGTGTGTGTGTGTGTGTGTGTGTACACACACACACACACACACACACACACACATATGGTATATATATATAGGCATGGAAATAAAAGTATAGCATGATACAGATATGATCCCGAACCCGCTTTTATGAACCTGACGAAAACTTTGTTCCAAATTAAATTTCCCACTAGCTGTTGTTTTCTTCTTCCAGAGATATGCAGGGCAACAATCCAAGCCCACTGCCATAATAACTGGAGGGAGGAGGAAGAGAAAAGACCATGTCAGGCAAAATTATGCTATAGCCTACAGTGCTGAAACTCAGCATTGTTATATCTTTTCAATGAGTAAAAAAGATTCAGTGGGTGAATCATGCTTCACTAGTGCAAAACTGCACTGGCAACTACAGGGAGAAATGGAAAGAAGGAGATATGATCAACACCACGGATGTCAAACTCAAGGCCCAGGGCGGATCTGGCCTGTGGGATACTTAGATCTGGCCTGCGGGGTCGCCTTGGAAACAGCGAAGGACTGGCCCATGGTGCTTCTGCCAGGAAAAACAGAGCTTGGGAGCCTGTTTTCGCTGGCAGAGAGCTCGGGCCACCACAGGCGCCCCTGACTCGAATGATGTCAAGCTGGCCATGCCTATCCTGGCCATGCCCCCCACCCCCTCCAGAAGTCACACACAACCCTGATGCAGAACACAATGAAATCGAGTTTGACGCCCCTGATCTACACGTTCATACACCAAATCTGCTAATCATAGGTTTCCCTCCTCACAAGTAACGGAGTAAGGCTACCCTCACAATGCTCTTCCTTTCCCTAGTTCCTAGTCCCTCCAGAGATAGCCTTCCAATATTTCTTTCTTGCTGTTTTTCTCTCCCTTGCACTAATGCTGTCATTTGCATGTGAGAGAGACAACAACATGCTGAGCAGCAGGTGTTGTCTACAGCTTACACTTTCCACTGCTGCTGAGCATATTGTGCTTATTATGTCATATCTCACTAACAAAATCAAATAAGTGGGGAGGATTTGCTGTTGTTGGTCTATTTTATTCCATCTGTGTTGGATTTGAAAAAAAAATGAACCTGAGAACGTCAGTTTACTGCTGGCACTAAGCAAGGAACCATTTAATCCAGCCCCTGATTCCCTAGAAATAATCCAAATTCGAGACTACCTAAACACAAGGTGAAGATAACACTTTCTTCTCACGCACTCACCCGGCTGTCAGAACTTGGAGCCATGGTGTCTGTCATCCAAGAGCCAAATCTGGATCCAGATGCTCGGATAGTAATGGGGTTGCTTATTCCAGTGAGTTTTCCACAACCTGAAATGCAAAATAGAGAAAGAGATACAGGGAACGAGAAATCTTTCTCCACTTCTGAATTAAATCTTTCTTCTCCTCTGACCACCCATTCCTGAGTCAATGGAAAAATATACTAGCATGAAATATGCCATTCTGTTGCTTTTCTCTTAAATCAATTGACACTGACATGAAGTGATAATGCCAAAAAGGTTTCACGCAACTATAAACTGCTCTTAGAAAGTGCCAGAATGGAAAAATGCTGCCTTAATATTGGTGCAAGTTAAGGATGATTTAAACTTGTCTCATTGTGGGCTGGCAACTTAATGAAAATCTAAAGAGATGCTACCAGGGCATGTTTGTTCTGTGATTAGATGCAAGTAGGGACTGTCCTACTGTGGCCTAGAAGCTAGGTTTTGTTTTCTAATCAATCTTGTATCCTTTATTAGCTTGAGACACTGTGTCCTCATTAAGAACAGAAAAATGGTGGACTTTTATTTTGCAGTAGGGTCAAATAATAATAACAAGGAAACTACAATAACACAATCCATAATCCCAGGAAAATATGTAAGTGATGAACTGTTAAAATTCTTAAATTTCAATAGCTTAAAAATTAATTTGTGCCCAATCATTCCACTGTCCTTTGTTTTCTCAATAGACAATTTCTGCCCTGTTCTTCTTTTAATGTTACTTGGAAGACAAACGCTTTTTAATCACTCTCTGCTACGAATAATTCAAATTTATGAGGTTTAAAAAATATAAACAAGGAATTATATTCCCCCATGTGTATTTGTCAAAAGAAGACTTTTAACACTACTGACATTTAACATAATTGTTACAGGATATATGAAGTGAATTCTGAAAGTGAACTCTGAAGATGTCTGGATCCCTCACAAGTTATTAAAAGTTAAGTGTGTGCAGCATTTGGCATACGGTTTCCAAAAAATGCTTTGATGCCTGCAGGACAGCATTGCCTGCAACTTTTTAAATTGAAGACATTTTCCCCCAGATCACAAAAAACTGTGGAAAACAATTGCATGATCTTGGGAAAAAGATGTGAGTGCTTTAAAGAGTTGCTAGGCTTGGTCTCCCATGTATTCTGAAGTATCTTTAGAGAATCAAATTCAAAGTGCTGCACAATTCTACCTCTTAATCTCTTCATCCTATGGATTCTCCTCCATCCACTTTCAATGGATTTGAAATAATACAGTATATATGGGTCAAATGTTATGCTAGATACAACACATATGGGTCAAAGGTGAAGCTAGATAAAGAATGAGACTTCTGAACTTGGCCTCTGATCAGGACATGCTACCACACACTGTTCTGCACTTTTATTTTTGCTTAGTCTAGTCATGATGCCCAGATTATTATTCGCAAGGTACCATCAGGGCAGCAAACCAAGAGCTCAGGAGAACTAACAACAGCTGCTGCCTGAAAAGGGGAAGAAAGACTTATGGTGTGGCAGTTTACAGAAACAAACAAACAAAAAAATCATTTTACACCATTTCTGAGTACACAATTGCCCTTATAAATGCCCCATTAAACATGGCTACACCAGATTGTTCTAGATTAGGATACAAGCATGGAGGTTGGGGGCTAAATGCAGCGAATCAGCATCCCTCTTCTGATCCTCTGAAGTTTCCCAGAATGGATGAGGACAAAAATGTGAGACGCACTGGAGGGTTGGGAAGGATTAAAGGGGGAAAAAGGAAAGCCTTCAGTTTCACAGTTGCTGAAGGCAGTTTTTCAATCCTTCAAATATTGGAATCCCATCTCAAAATAAACTTTAGCCTTGTCCAACTGAAATCTTCGAATACCAAACTCTGGTGGGACTCTCAAACTGATAAACACTGCATACCCATTTTATGTCTATAAAAGAATTGTATCAAGTCTGTCATGATAGTTGAATTAAATAGACACAGGATTCAGCCCTTCCAATACTGACATGCGCAAAAGAGGTAGGACTTGGATTGCAATGTTATGCCTGCCATTTTGCAGATTTTAATTTCCTTGTGGATACTGCTGGATTATACATTTCAATCTGCCATCAAAAACCACAGATTTGGATATTTATTTTGTGAAGGACTTCTGAAAAGGAAAGTGAAGATTTTACCTCATTTTTGTCTGTGGCATGCAAAGCTTTCCAGGATTTGAGAATGTATGTATGTGACATATAACCCTACTTTTCCTCAGATATAGTGTGCTCCTGGGTGGAAGTCATATATTGCTCCATGACTGATCAGACTCTATTATGAAACATTTTAAGTTATTATACAAAAGTGGGCCATATAATGATCCTTCTCAATTAGGCAAACATAGGGTCACCAGATCTGGACTGCAAAACCCTGTATATCTGTTACCTGGCAACAAAGTTCTCCTTGCTGCCATCTAAGGATGCAATCTGCTGGCAGTAGGCAAGAAAGGATTCTTAAACTTTGAAAGTGGATGGAACTTCACTCATGATGAAACTACAAGGAGGCAAAGTTTTTGAGGGGGTGACATTTTAAGAGCATGCTATGGAAGCTCTCCATCAAAGGATTGCCATGAAGTGCATGGTCTGTCCCTAAAGACCTGTTTACCACGAAACCAACATCTTATGTTGCTTTTTGCCATATCTTATAAAGTCAGGATATTGGTTTTGACTCCAATTGGCCTCTTTTCTGGACATGTCAGTACAATTCTAAAATAATGTGACTGGGCTACGGTCACTCATCTGTTTTATTTTTCAAAAATGACTGAAGGAATTCAAGTTCAAAGGAATTCTAAAAATTCAAGATAAGATTGGATGCTGACTTGGTTCTGAAGCTTCCCATAAGTATCAGGTAAGGCAGAGAACTTGGTGGTCTTCAAGACAGGTGACTAAGACTGCCACATTTCCTAAACCAAGCTCCTCTTAATTATATTTTTACCTTTGGTTATTCTTAAAAACATCTGTGCTTTGGAATATATTTGAATATCTTTTTTGTTTTCCTTTTTTTACCCCATTGCTCATCATGAGGAGAATGTCAGCAACTTCTCCAAAAGGCTTTAGTGAACAGAATGAGCTACAAGTCTTGATCTACTGAATAAATTAGGAAAACTTTCAACAAACAACAAAAAGATCTCCAAAATGCCATCAAAGTTTTTTCAATACATGTTGCTGTCAGCAGAGAAAGACTAGGCAATAGCCTCTCCTTATTCCATATGTAGAAGCTAACCAGATTGGTAGATGAATGTTTGTTCAGTTCTGGAAATGAGGACACTGCAGCTCTGGAGAACAGTCTAGCTTAGAAGGCCCTCCCCGCTAAATTGCCACCCTCAGCTTTCAGCCGCTGCTGCCTCAGGCAGTTACTTCACTCTCCTTTTGGCCTATGGCATCCCTGTAAATTTGGGTACATTTTGTTCCCTTGACTGTGGTCTACGTGCCCAGCTACATAGGCTGAAGGGAACCACAGGCACACATATAAATGTTCAGCAGACGCTTAGCTGCCTGCATAATGAAGTCTCCAGTCATTATGCTTGGAGAGTTCCTACTTCATGGAATATCAAATGAAAGTTCAATGGTCAAATTCTATGTGGTTTTTTGACACAGACCCCCTTTGTTTTTAAGGGATATGGCAAACAGCAAGCAGATTAAAAGGAAAAGCCATGCTGCGCTGGATATAACCAGAAAAGAAGCATGGTTCCTTTGCTTTTAAAAACATACATGTGGAGATATGAACAACTCCTATCTGTGAGTGTCCAAGCTTCAAGAAACAATCTTAAAAGGAAGTAAGAATGAGAACTTTCTGATGCATGAAACTAGAATGCAAGATGTTGCTTTATTGTGAATTCGTACCAGTTCATTAGCTCATTATTATTTGTACCAATTTCCACTGGCTCACTCTCCCCCAATTACTTTGAATTTCATCTTTTCGGATCTTTCACTGCTGACTTTTACGGCTGGGAATGATGGGAGGTGTACCTTAGCCTATTGGGAGGGCATCAGGCAGAAAAGACAGGCGTACTTCCAACTCTTCTTGGGATCTGAGCCACCAAATTCTTGCACATAAAAGATGTGCTCTAGGACTGAGCCTACTGCTCTGGGAGAAATTACATAGGCCAAAACCCCATGTCCTGGTTAGCTTTTGTTCTTTTTTGCCTGCCACTAGTGATAAAAATTACATGTCCAAAACATTTTTGCCCAGTGGCAGATAAATCTGTGCAAGCAGGTTTGGCAGATTTTTATTAATAACAACTGTTACATGAGTATTGCCTAGATATATCATGTGGAAAGCACTTGAAAAATATCCTTGTTGTGATTATGGTGTTGGCACAGTTATTCGCAAAGGTAATTGGCAACCATCAATCACAACCCTTGGTAAGCAACAATTTTTGTGGGCAAAAAAGAACAAGAGCCCCAATGTGTAAAATCTTCAGAGCGTATAATAAAACACTCTTTTATTTTATCTAGCAAAACTTCATGCACACTGGCAGTTATAAAAATAGTGACAATAATAGTACATGGACTTCCTATCTCAACTCTGCTACAGGCAAAATGAGAAAAATACCACCTTACTCTCAGGTTGGAGATCCCTGGTTAATCTCTAAACAAGATAATTGGCTCATGAAAGATGGGAAGCTGTTACAAAAATTTCAGTAGTGAAAGAACAGCCGCCTCTTCAGATCCTACTAACCCAATTTCAAGCTCCATTCTGCTTTTTCTGTATTCTGCCTCCAAGGGAAAATATGATCAACACAGCTGAAAATCTGACCAATAACCTGAATTACCCTGAATAGACAAAATTCTCAAATCCCCTGGGATAGTCTGCATTTTTTTGCAGGAATCTTGTTTGGGGTTTTTTTATTTGTTTGTTTGTTTGATGCTGTTATTTCAATCATGCTTAAAGCATTGTGCTAAAGTTCTGAACTGTTGTTAACTCCCACTCCAGAGGCAGTAAAGTAAGTCTCCTTAAAGTTGATTTCCATGATCAGCTGATGGGAGGAAAATATGGCAGTCCTGTTTGAAACTGGAACTTCAGATCAGCTGATTATGCTTGGCAGACAGGAAAATGGAGTAAGCCACCTGCAACTCTTGACTATATTTCTTGCAACCAAGACCTACATGAGGTGAACAGGCTTTCATTTACCAACCATGATCTGTGCCCACCTGAACTTGTGAAGGAGAACTGGACTCTCTTTCAGGTGTAAAGAAATTCCCAAAAGGCTTGAATGCAAGTTGCATTGCAATGAGTGGCTCAATTCATCAAAGAGGAGAGAAAAGAAACCTCAGGATGTCTTACCTAACTTCTGCATGCAAGCATGCAAACGAGCTTCCAAAATCAGCACTCGCTGTTGGAGTTCCTCATAGTCATAGGCCCCCATCTCTTCCTGGATCTGAAGCAAGCTGCCTGAAAGATTTCTCACTTCCTCTTTGAGCTGCACGATGGTGCGAGTGTCAGACTTGTATTGATCCAATACAGGAATAAGAGGCATCAGTTCCGTCATTTTGTCCTTGAGCTCCTGCCGGTGGAGACAAGAAAAATCCAGTGAAGGGGAGCAAAAGGAGGAGTGTGACATGGTCAAATTTTAATCTTTGACTTTGCTACTACTATTTTACCATGGGAACTTGCACTGCCTCTACTAGACTGGAGTTTCAGATGCACAACGTACACCCTATTGGAACTGAAAAGAAGCAGGACAAAATAAGCAATGAAACAATGCATAATTCCTTCCCCTTTTGACAGGAGTAGGCCAGTTGAAAATACAGTCAGCCAAATACGCCTTCCTTCAAAATGTACTAGTCTTCCAATACGCCAAAGGCGCACAGAACACTGTTACCTTCCGGAAAATAAGGATGATTTTTCAGGATGTTCATAATATAAGCCCTACCCCCAAAATAAGCCCCAGTTAAGATCGTCATCTTGGGTTTGTTTTATGAATATTATCTTAATAAGGTATTTTCTCCCCTCAATATACTTTTAGATGAAATAATATTCCTCCCTCCCTCCCTCCCTCCCTCCCTCCCTCCCTCCCTTCCTTCCTTCCTTCCTTCCTTCCTTCCTTCTAAACTAATCATCTCCCTAAAAGAGAAGCTCTAAATGGTGTACAATGCAATATAGTAGATAAATAAAACAATGTATAAAAATTAACATTAAAATTAAATTAGGATTAAAAAAATTAAAATGATAGACTACTGAAAATTAAACATCAAAAGGGTAAAAATCTGAAGACAGCTATTTAATTTTGGTCATTACAAGGCTGGGGGAGGAAGTCTCATGAGACTAGTCAGTCCCACAGTTGAGGGGGCCTCTATGCTCTCCATGCAAGGCCACAGAGTCAAGATTTGAGCACTTTGTGGAAGGCCAAGAGATTGGGGTCTTTCCTCACGCCTGGGGGCAGAATGCTTCACAATGCGGGAGCAGTGGCAGAGAAAGTTGTCAAAGAAAATTATTGGCTGTCTTTGCTTTTTATAGCCCATTTTAAGGTTCAGGTTGGACATTCTACTCATGGAACCCATATCTACCTTCCTGTTTTTTTCAATCAAGTTTGCGTGTACGCACCTATGTACATACGCATATGTGCACACTCACACACAAGAAATCCTTACCCTTAAGCTTCACTTATAAATATATAAGCATAATGACCATTTATGCATGGCCAATAAATAGAAAATTAGAGAATGCAGGTTTGCAGAACATTAATATGTGCTGATGTACATATAAAAAAATCAAATCTGAAAAGCAGTATTTCAGACTCAGTGGACATGCAATAGATGGAATCAAATATTATATGTACTGCTCTTTGCTAACCGTATGGACAGCTCTCCCATTTTACAGCCATTTTTTAATCAGAATTGGACTGGATAGCCAATAAAACAATGCAGGACTATCTCCAATAGACAAAGCTTGAAAGCTGAGCCATCTGACAGCACAGATTCTTAGAGACACTCTTATGATTGGTATAAATCGACTATTTGCTTCCTTCAACATTACTTTGTTTACAATTCGAGTTCTCTTTTGAAACCTACAATAATAGCATGACATTTACTACGAATTTTCAGAAGTAGTCCTATGTTAATGCAAAGGTCAGCATGATTCATGTTCTTTCCAAAGTTTCCAGAAAAGTTGTGAAAGAGAAAGCGGGAAGGGAGGGAAGGGAGGGGGGGGGGAGGAAAAGAAAGAAACAAAGAAAGAAGGAAGGAAGGAAGGAGAGAGAAAGAGAGGGAGGGAGGGAGGAAGACCTGATGTATCATATCGAAACACGTTAGAATGAAAGCTTACTGATAAATTTAGGTTACAATCCTATCTAATGTAGCTAATGTTTAGCGAAGAAATACCACTGTGAAAATTCCTATTCTTATTTGACAGCAAGATTATTGTTTTGAACCAACATACTGAAAGTCTATGCATACTTCATTATTTCCCTGTAATAGAGAAGGCTCTAAAATGGATGACATCAACTTAAACCAGAAGCCAACCCAGGGAGCACCAATAACGAGCAATAATACAATTAAAACAAACAATAAACAAGATCAAACCACAATACAAACATACTGATAATTCGTCATTAAATAATTATTAAGAAGCTGGAAAATATGGGAAATTCTAAAAAAAAATATTGAATATCTAAATAGGAGGAACAGAGACTTGCTGTAATGAGAAGTTTCAATTGGCAGCAGAAGACCTGCAAAGAAATGTGACTGTATGAAATTACTTTCCTCATACCAGTGGTGAAATCCAAATTTTTTTACTACCGGTTCTGTGGGCGTGGCTTGGTGGGCGTGGTGTGCTAATTGCTGGTGGGAAGATAGTTTGGTCTTTTTGTTTGCTTTTCGGCTTGTTGATTGACTCTTTTGCATAGTCTGAAGAGTATTGGGTTTCAAATTTTTTTACTACCAGTTCTGTGGGTGTGGCTTGGTGGGCATGGCAGGGGAAGGATACTGCAAAATCTCCATTCCCTCCCCACTCCAGGGGAAGGCTACTGCAAAATCCCCATTCCCACCTCACCCTCCGGCCAGCCAGAGGTGGTATTTGCCAGTTCTCCAAACTACTAAAAGTTTCCGCTACCAGTTCTCCAGAACCTGTCAGAACCGATTTCATCCCTGCCTCATCCCCATTTTACAGAAAGAATAAAACATATATCGCATATTTTAATACCACCTCCAAAAGCCTTGAATGTGTATTCTACTGGTTTAATTAGAAGTACTTCCTGGAAGAAATCAAGGGGAAAATATCATGTGCAAATAAAACACACTTTATTTATGCCCATCTGTTTCAAAGCAATCACACTCATGTATTACATTATTGTGCATCATCTAACTCCCAACAGATAGATATTATAAATAGAAATTTAGCAAACTGCTGCAACTGGGAAGGTGTATAGTGACACAAAGCATCTGTTAAAAACATGGCAATAAGATGCAACTTCTATGAGGCTTTCCAGACTGCCAGTCCATCATTTTTTAAACCTTTACAGTGTGCTTTAAATACACCCAGCAATATTTACCTTTTACAATCTATGCTCAGGCTACCATATCAGGGCTTTAAAACTCTGATTGGCCACTAGTAGAAAATATAAACTCTTTGTTCCAACCTGATTATCTGGAGTTTTGTAGCCAGGATAACAAGGCCTAATCTACGCTGATTTTCACACAACTGCAATGTCTATGTAAGTGTTAAGCCCGCAGAGAACATGAATCATTTTTTGCTGCAGATCATTCCAAGCAAGGCAATATATGATTGCCCTCTGTACCCAGTGATCCTCTCCTCCAATGTATCCTGTGACCATCCTAGGCCAAGCCAAGTCCAAAAAACGCTAGGGAATTTCTTGAAGCCTGGTACTCTGACAATTAGCTATCAATAGAAATATAGATATAAACAATATCTTCAGACCAGAGGTGGGTTTCAGCAGGTTCTGACCAGTTCTGGAGAACCGGTAGCGGAAATTTTGAGTAGTTTGCAGAACCGGTAGTAAAAATTCTGACTGGCCCCACCCCCATCTATTCTCTGCCTCCTGAGTCCCAGCTGATCGGGAGGAAATGGGGATTTTGCAGTAAGCTTCCCCTGGAGTGGGGTGGGAATGGAGAATTTACAGTATCCTTCCCTTGCCATGCCCACCAAGCCACACCCACAGAACTGGTAGTAAAAAAATTTGAAACCCAATACTCTTCAGACTATGCAAAAGAGTCAATCAACAAGCCAAAAAGCAAACAAAAAGACCAAACTATCTCCCCACCAGCAATTAGCACCCAAATGAGCATAGATTAGCTCCAAGATTAACATCAGACCAACAATCATGAAGTAAACAATATCCCAATCAAGGAACTGACAAACAAGCTAACAGTAAACAGTCCAACCAAAGAACCTCCAAGACCCACCAACACTGACAAGGCAAGGCACTTGAATATAAACTGAGAGCAAACCCCACTCCTTACTAGCACTGTGATGTTACTTAGTTTGGGTAATGAAATGTCTGCAAGAAAACAACCAAGGCCAGAGACCATCAAGGACCCCTCAATTCTTTCATCTGCAGATAAATTGATGTAGATGTTTCCAGTATAATAATATTAGCAAGGCAGATTTCAAAGGAAAAAAAATAGAAAGAACAGACAAATATTGGTTTAGATATGGAATGCCCCTATGTTTGGAATGTTGATAGCATGTTTGCTATTGTGCTGGCAACATAAAAAGATACCCGGAATGTCTCCTTCATCATCTGATAATGATGAAAACCTACCTCTTAAATTTTATCGGGAAATGGAGTAACTTGGCTTCTCTGCTTTATCTAAGGCAGGGGTCTGCAACCTTAAATACTCAAAGAGCCATTTGGACCTGTTTCCCACAGAAAAGAAAACACCAGGAGCCACAAAACCTGGGTGGGTGTGGCCAACTCAATGTCACTCACTTCCACCAGTCACATGACCCCCTTTAGCCACAGCTACCCAGCCGATCATTAGAGCAGAGAACCAGTTGTTAAAAAACACCGGGAGTCACACAATCCTTTTGACATCTCTCTCTCTCCCTCCCTCCCTCCCTCCCCCCCCCCTCTGTATCTCTGTATCTCTCTTTCTCTCTCTCCCCCTCTCTCTGAATCTCTCTGTCTCTGCTCTGGCCGTTTCTCCATCCCCCACCATCACCCTTACCTTCTCAGGCCAGGCAAGGAGTGACTGGAAGGGGAGGGCGAGGAGCGGGGCCAGCCAATGGTAGGATCACCTGACAGGGAGCCACAGCAGAGGGCCCAAAGAGCCGCATGTGACTCCAGAGCCACAGGTTGCTGACCCCTGATCTAAGGCATGAAGTTCTATGAGTTTCATAAGTCATTTTAACTTACCCATAGGCTTGCTGAGCATATAGATTGTGGTAATTTCCTCCTATACTATTTCTGTACAGTAACTGAATTATTGCCAGGAAGAAAAAAGATTAGAGCCTGTATGACTGGAATGCCTTCCCAGTAGAATTTTGGCAATTAGAATTTGATTTTTTTAGCTTCAGTGTGTGTGTGCGTGTGTGAAATTAGGTTAATAACAAAACTTATTTCAGCTTTCTTCTCACCCAAACACATAAATGTTATTTTTTCCCTTCCCTCCATCCTCTAATGGAGATCAATGGGTTTATTATACATTGTTTACTATGGCCACCAAGCTCCTAGAATACAGATGGCTTCATAAACATGCAGAAAGCATTATTTGCTTCCCAATTCAAAGTTAATAACTATTATGGTGCTCAGCTAACTTCATTTTTACAAGCAGCTCAAGAGCATAGTCTAAAACTTTGAATCATATTCCTCATTTGTTCAGGATGGTAAGTGAGACTTAAGCAAAGATAGGCACCTTCCACTGGTTCAAAGTAAGGATACCAGTCAGTCCATTATAGGTTATAAGTCTTTATCAAGACATAACAAATCATAGCTCTTTCTTTTTTGTGTAATGGAGAGGAGCCTCTGAAACCACATTATGGATTATTTGGCATCCTTCTCATAATACTAGCAAGCATCAGCTCCCCTGAGAGGCAATAAAGATGTGAAATTGAAAGGCAGCTATTTAGAAATACACCCATACTTGCTATTTTCTTCTGATATTGAGAAGCCTGTGTTAAGGGTCGACCTAAGCACAGCTTCCAGTTCTAGCTTAAAAGTCAATCCCCTATTTTCTTTTGTATAAAGTTCATCTTACTTCCCATCCCTGAAACAACACCAACTTTTGGAAGTGGAATATTAGTATCAAGAAAAGAATAAAATACCTTATCACAGAACTCCTCTTTCCTATATGGAGCTACAAATTAATTAAAATTAGGGCTGGTGGAGAGAAATAACTTACTAGATATTAATTGTAGAACCCTACCTACCAAAACTATTCAGGCATGAAGGTGCGTAGCAATTTTCAGAATCAGAAATGTCCAAAACATTCTGTGCATGACCTTTTCCAAGGAAAAGATAATTTTGGGTGGTTCAGTTCCAAAATGAAACATTTATTTGACCCAGGTACTATCAGTCCCACTACATAGGCCAGACCAGACCAGACCAGACCAGATAAACCAGACCAGACAAAGAAATCAACTTCACAGGTATAATAGCACGTGGGAAAGATCTTGGGAGGCTGGACAAAGAGATGCTGCCAAGTGCCAGATATAGCATAGCCCACAATTGGATAGTGGACAGAGAAAGAAACTCAGAAAAGATCTTCCCTAGTTTCTTGGGATGTATAAGTGGTGTGTGTGGTAAGATTGTACTGTACTTTCAGACTTGGAAGATTCTGTCAATGTAGCTTTACAATAAGATAAAATTAGCTCATTTGGTTGTGATTCCTATCTGGTTTATCCTGCAAAGCTGGCATCAATCTTGCAAGTACAATCCTTCCCCATCCCCTTTTCTTTTACAGCACAAGAAACTAGAAAAGCCAATAAGGTGTCTTAATATTAACTATTAATGTAATTGGTTTCATGATAATTTTTATAACTAGTTTGCTCTCCAATACAAGAGAGAGAGAGAGAGGGGGAGGGAGGGAGGGAGGGAGGGAGAGAGAGAGAAAACTATGAATGGTGATACAATTCATTGACATTGTTCATGACAATCCTTTTCAAACTGTTTTGCAACCCATAGAACAATAGATAGGAAATCAACAATCTGGATCACAAATTTCAGACTGATTCAGGTTTTTGCTGACTGGTAATTGACTGGTAACCCTTTTATTTAGTAATGAGAAAAGGCTATAGTTACCTGCATAAATCTGTCTTCTATTTTGCTTTACAGAAGTGAACTATAGCTGATCTTGAAAAAACTAATTAGTACTTAAATGGGAGAACATAAGAAAATCTACAAAGCCAAATAAGTATCTAATGTCTGAGAAGAATTAACAGTGGAAAATTACTTACATGTTATATGACCATTTTCTTACCAATCCTACTCTGTAGATGGATGGATGGATGGATGGATGGATGGATGGATGGATGGATGGAT
>WNWU01000112.1:1289947-1337576 GCA_012654045.1 Ptyas mucosa | reverse complement strand
AGATAGATAGATAGATAGATAGATAGATAGATAGATAGATAGATAGATAGATGATAGATGGATAGATAGAGATAGGAGACAGATTTGTGGTTGTATAGTTCTTGTAATTACTCTACATATCTTATATTCAGACTTCTATGAATGTAAGAGCTACAAGTCATTCACAATAAGCATAAAATAAATTTATCTCCAAGAAATTGTAGAAGTGAATTCCACTGAGTTTTGTGAATTCAGGTTCTGTGAATTCCAAGTAAATTCCTGAGAAGGAACAGACATAATTAAAGCTCAAGAGTGATATTCTATGGATTTTTCCTTGGGAGTAATACCATTCCATTTTTGTAGGCACTCAGGTGAGGATCAAACACTGCAAAATGTAACATTTTGACACCAGAACACCTATTTAGAGATAAGAAACTGACCCTCCTATGCTTACTCCTATGCTGGAACCAAATATGCCAATTCTGCAGGTAAGTGAAAATACCAACTGCTAAAAGATGCTGTCTGACAATGGAAATTCCACTGCCTTCCAACATAGTTTAAGGCTGGAGTGTGCAACTGTACTTGGAGTTGGAGGATATAGTTCCATTGTTATTTGTTGGTTTGAGCCCAGGGGCAGGTTTCAAAACCCGTTGCTACCTGTTCACTTGTGGGTATGCGTGCGCTCATGCACACATGCAACACTTCTGCACACGCACAGAAGCTTCTGTGCGTGTGCAGAAGCATCTGGTCAGTGGGTGTGGCCTCCCACCGCCGCCGCTACCAATTCGCCCGATCCGGGGTTAACTGGTAGCAACCCACTACTGTTTGGGGAACTGTATGGAAAATGGCTGGTGACATAATGGTTTTGGGAAGTGAGAAAAAGGTTGGCTTTTTTAATTGTGAGGGAGACCATTGTGCTTAAAGAAAAAAATATGAATTTTATCCCTTGTTGAATTCAAAACATATACACCAGAAAAACATAATACAGTTGAAATCAGTCATTTTTACCTTTGAATTTTGATCATGCTAATTTGAGTACTCTGGGAAACCACAAAATTGCTGCTGGGGCCACTTGTATTCCATAAGCTGTCAATTCCTGATATTTGACCTAATCATAAAGTGTGTATGTGTATGTAATTTTTGAAGTTTGGTGAAATGCCATTTGTACTGTTAGCTAAGATCTATTTTGAATTGGGAGGAATATCGTTTCCATTTGAAAATAATTTGCCTCCCAAACAATATGCCATGCTTCTTACAATAGGTTTTGGAATATTCTCCAGGAGTCAGGAAGCATCTTCCCTTCCCAGGATTTTTGGACAGTAGATGTGGCTTTTTCAGAGATGATTTAATTAATACACCTTAAGACAAACGCTGAGGCCAGTCTTCTCCAACATGGTGTCCTCTGATGCGTTGGAGCTACAAAACCAGAGCTTCATTTCTGGAAGGTACTAAATCAGGGGAGGCAACCATAGGCACTTGCACCTTTGTTGTCTTTCTGTGGAGTGCAACTACTTGTTGCAATGAGAAGGAACAAACCTGATATATGTGTCTGCTCGTGCACATGCACACCAGCCAGCCTGGGATAACTGAAACCTTGAACATAAGTAGATTGCTGTCTGAAAATCAGGGTCTTGAATCTGTCTGCCTCTCTTCCCGTGTCCTGCTAAATGTTTATACATGTGAGCTAATTAACAGCTTGGTAGCATGATACTGAGGAACATCCAATTGCTACCATTTTACCACTGCCAGGATTACACTGTTTTCTCTAGTCTGGGATGGAGGTTATATCTGCAGCCTTGCTAGCAAATTAAAAACAGCAATCCAAGAGTTGGTAAGTTGGAAAGGCTCCATCTATTCTAATGAGCTTGGCAATAATGGGGCAGAATGATTATTTGGGGAGATAGGCACACATTTCAGGCACACACAAATGGCTTACCATTTCAGAGCATCCAACAGAAGGAAATCAATATTTTATAGCGGCACACAGAGACAAGTATGTCCAAACAAGGATGTTTTAGGATGAAATTAGGAGCAGGGAAACCACGTACACAGCCACAAATTGTATAGAGAAAAGCTAAGCAATTAGAATGTGCCAGTGGAAAGAAAGGGTTCGAAAAAACCGGTGAATTCTTAGGCTTACAGGGAATAATAGTTCCCTGGGGAAATGCATGGAATGGTATAAAGAAAAGTGAACCTGCACCCTTCCATATGTTGCTGAAGTAAAATTCCAAGCACCCATTATCATGGGTGATGACATGTCCAAAGTGGTTATGGTTCATCTAATTTTGGAAGGTTCCCACTATGGCAGAGGAGTACTGTACTCAGTTCTGGAGAGGACTACAGGGATAGTTTTGAAGAAGGAATTCAACCAAGTAAACATCAGCTCAGTCTGGACAGACAGGAAGCCGGGAGGAAATAATAACCTCAAGATTGTCCCACCTTGATTCTTTTTAGTATGGGGGGATGGGGGGGGGGAGAAGGTATTTCTGTCAGTCTTTCAAGATTCTGTTATTATACCCTACAACAATAAAGGAGAGTTCCATTAGTTCTTGTGGTATCTGTTTCCTGACCAGTTCTACTTCAAAGAGTTGTATCACATCATTGATGTGCCTATGTATCGCAGCTTGTAAGATGAAGTTCTTTTTCAGGAAAAGAAGGCAAAGAAGTAGTAAAATCATGCCATGAGCATGACCAAATACAGGTTAATTTTTTTGGATGGTCTGCAGCATTGATAGTGGCAAAGATGCTCTTCAGATAAGTCCTTTCAAGTGGTCACACATATGCTAGATAAGCAGCCTGCAACTTACATTAGACAAAATTGAATTGACCTGTGTACATCACATTTGGCAGCAAAAAATCGTTTATAATTATACTAAGTTAAATATCTGTAGTTATCGGTTATCACAGGTCAGTTTGAGTTAACTGGCTTCCTCCTATTATTTGGGGTTGGATACTTTTTGGTTTTGTCAATCTGGCTATGTGAGCAAGCTGCTAGATCATTTGTGACTTACAATGCCACCGCATATCCTTGTGTAAGTGTACTTGTTAAAGATTGCCAAAGGATGCCCAAATATTTGGGCTTCAGAAGAAACATGTTACATTCCTAGAGCTTCTTGTTCAGAGAACTTTCGATGAATGAAAGGACACTGTTGGAATGACTTCTCAATGTAGAAAACTGTTCTGGTATTTTAATTTCTTTATAATTGATCTGGAAATCTGACAGAGATAGTGAATATTCTGAGCAAGCCTATGGGAATGGATTGTTAGCTGTTACTCCTTCAGTAATAACTACGAAGTGGTGTAGGTTTATATTCTAGAGATTGAGGCAGACTTAAATTTTAATTTAGTCATGATAGCATCTTATTGATATGGGTTAAAAGAGGAACTGATTAATGATGGAGATATGAGACTTATTGGTATGAATGATCTCAAGAGATCTATTTGTCTGCTGGTGTCCAAAGTGCCTCAAGGAGTTTATATGGAATGAGTATAACCTATTGTTTCTAACCTAGAAGAGACTACTTTGCCTTAATGCCCTATCTGACTAGATGCATGGCTCGTAATATCAAAATATCATTGGAGTGTGTTAGTTGGAACACTCATTGAGCATTTGGGAAGAATCAATCTGACCTTATGTCATCAGCCTAAGGATCTTAGGGAACCAGAGACATCCTTAGATGGCTCCACTGTGTTTCATATATTCACTCTCCCCATGGCTTGTGGTTTGTACATTTAAATGTTTTAATATTTTAATTCCTAAAAATGATTTAATATTTTTATAATGATTGTTTTTGTATATTTTTATATATTCGATTGTGGTATACTACCTAGGCTTCTTTTTTGTGAGATGGGCAGCCATATAAATTTGATTAATTAATAAAATCCCCCCAGTTCCCTAACATAAAAAGGTCCTGCCCACTCCAGGAGCCCATGAAGACCACAATTAAGATGATGAAAGTATGTGGCCAATGGATTACCTCTAATGTAGAGTGAAAGCTGGAAGTCAGCTGTGTAAGGAAAAGCTGATCAAGGAACAGAAGAATGGTTAAATGTTAACCATGCTACTCAAATCTTCAGATGGTTGGATATCCTGAGACCGCTACCTTAACTATCTACTAGTGACACAGGAAACTTACCCTTCCTTCTCTCTTCCCAATAGCCTATTTTAAGGGCTGACCCTGAACTGATCATAGCCTTGCATGCAATCAAATGTAACACAGAATGGCAGACATAAATGGAGGGGAATATAGATTCTGGCAGCCTGGGGTTTAATCAAGAGAGACTTTCTGAGCAGCCAGCTCTCTCCCAGCTGTCATTAGGACACTCTAGCTCGCTACTCCCCTCTCAGCCAAGCATAAACCAGATGCCCATTATTCTCAGCAAATGGCTGTAATCACCCTGGCTAGACTTGAAAAATTACCAGGAAAGGTAATTGAATGGCAAAAGGCCCAGAATGTGGATGGTCTGTGCTCATTTATCAGCAATGCCAACCTCTCCCTGCAGGTGCCTTGGAGGGAGGGGGAAAGGACTGTGTTGATTTGCTTGGGTTTTAATTGCAGAGATGATATTCCCTTGGCTGATTCATGAGTCAGCTCTGCAAACTGAGATTATCAAGAGCAACCCTTTCGAAGGCAAAGCAATCAATTTACCATCTCACCTTCCTCAGCATATTCTCCCACTCTAGGGGAAGGCCAGCCTGAAAGCACTATAGCCACTCCAGATCCTACTTGCTGTAAAAAGACCTTCCAATGCAGAAAAGTCAGTACTCGCATACTTCTACAAGTCAAGAGTCACTTCAATGATTCAGATGATACTCTATGTATGTAAGTCATAAGAATGTGATGGGCCAAAAGTTCCTTTGGTCCTTTTGAAAAGCTGGATTACATCATTTCCAAATATAGTAAAGCCACATGGTGCCATAGCTCCTACAGCACCCCCCCCCCTCCCCATCCTTTCATTAAGTGAGAGTTTGGCCCTGGCAAGATGGCAGTACTCTAGAAAGTGCAAATTGTAAATAGCAGGTACATTTACCAAAACCCAGGAATTCTCCCCTTTTTAAATAGTGATTTTATTAAGGATTATAATTAGAGTATAGTAATAAACAGTATAAGAGTATAGTTTATAAACAGTAAAAACTAATACAAATTTAAAAAGAAAAAGAAAATAGAAGGTGCAGAAAAGTAGGAAAATCTTTCCTGCCTTTATTTTTCTCATATCTCACAATAATAAAACATCAACATTTCAGTTCTGGTATCCACAGAAATGCAATATTGTTACCAGAGATAACAATATTGCAGCTCCCATGGGATGCATTGTCAAGCTTCTGATCTGTGTTGGGCGTTCATATGATGCACAAAGAAGTTCTAAAATTCATTAAGCAACAGCAAGATCTAAATACGTAAGGATCTTGTGTTTTTTTTTTTTGACCAGGGAACCACGCTAGTGAACAAATCATCTCAACTTCATCTTCCACAAACTCTGCTCGTCTTTCTTAGCTTCGATAACTTGCCCACATATGGATTTCAGTTCCCAGCATGGCCATTGCTAAGAATTCCCAGATTTGAAGTGCACCCAACAGCAATATAGCCTGTCCATTTTTCCCCCTGGATACATGTGACATGTCCACATATCCCACAACTTTTGGCACAATAATGGACATATACAGAAATGCCCTCCAATGATAGCCTGTCGTTATCACAAACTGCTTAACTGAGGTTGTCAGAAGTTCAAATCAGCATCATCAGTAGGGAGGGATACTTGAAGTTATAGGTTAACAACATTTGGAGAATCACAACTTTCCCACCCTTGTTTTATTTACAATTGATAATTATCAACTGATAATTACTGTTAGCATTGCCTTGTTCACATCAGTTTGGTAATGTTGAAGTGCTAATGGAAAAGACATGAAGGAATAGAAATTGTTGCAAACTGAGCACATACAATAGGCATTGAAACAGAATTTAGCAATAAGAAAAAATAATAACCCTGGAACAATGGAAGGTTCCTAATGTGTTGCTTCTACCTCCAAAACACAGCCAAACCAAAACTGGGGAGATATTTAATGAGAATCTGGAATCATTTTCTGTTCCTCAACCTGCTGTTAATTAATTTAATTTAATTTATCACATTTCTATGCCGCCCAACTCCCAAGGGACTCTCCAATTACTCCAATACTTGGCATGCTGCTTTATCCTAAACTAAACTGCAGTTATGGTCCAGCTAGCCCAGGACAGTCTCCAACTGATTATCACTGATTAGTGGCAAGATCTTGAGCAGAAGAGATTTTCAGCCTTATCAGGTGATTCTAGAGAACGAACCTGATATTCTACAGGTGAAGGTGTTCCTCACCATTTTTCAATAAACTTCCCTTTCTCTTCTGCTGATCTCACTGATGAATGTGAAACTTAATCCCACCAGGTTCTCCCAAATTCTGCTGTCCATAGTGCTCAAGTGACATGCTCAAAGAGTCAGACAAATGTGTTAAATTGCTCTCCATTGGGATCGCTGAGAGGGCCACTCTGCTATTTAAAAAGGAGATGGCCCAACTTATAGCGTATATGTGCTCTCATTTAACGCCCCTTGTCTGCAAATCACCAGTTTCTTTTAGATGTTCAAGATAATGCCAAAGTGATGTTGCACAATCATTAGCACTTGAATTATTTAACTGTTCCTTGAAATGGCCATTGTGCTGCTCTAATTTTGTCTCCCTGCCTTTAGTTCTCAGAGAGATTATTTCCTATTGAACTGACATCACTGCTCCATCTCCTTAATAAACAGCTTTATTTAGGGCTTCAGCAATTGCCTCCCTTGCAATCTTTCAAATTACCCTTGAGAAGCTGTTTGGCAGGAACGAAGCAGGCTTAGTCCCTCCACTTGTTGTCCCAAATTGTCTCAAAGTTCCCTATTTCTCAGCCATACTCCTTTGCTGCATTGCCCATTGGTGTCTGAGACTCACCACCTGCATGATGACATTAAAACTAGCCCAACTGTCTGCTAGAGCTCCAACGTTTAATCAATGTCTTGTCTTCTGCAGCTGTCAAATCCAAGGCCATGCAGCTCATGCCTACATCTCCTTTGGTTGTATTTCACAGCAAGAAAAGGCATCAACATGGCCATAAGATTTCTGTCTCTCTGGGGAATAAATCAGCAGGGTTTGAACACCCCCAAATACCTTGCATATCAACAGCTCAGCTGTGGGGATAGGAAAGTATCCTAAAATACTCATCTGGAAAGGAATTATTTTCCTATTCATGGATCTGGCTAATTTTTTTCTTATTTGCTTTGTTTTCCAGATATAATTCCTAACTTCTAGATTTAGAAGTGGTGGATTTTCAGCCTGAGGACTAGATTCAGCCTACAGGAAATCTCCAGTTGACTCTTCAATCCCCATCCATCTCCCTGGCCCAAGCAGTGGGCAGTGGGGGACCCATAGAAAGAAGAGGGAAAGTCTCCCCTCCCTGTTATTTCCTCCAATGTTACTCAAGTGATGGAAGATGACATTTCAGTAAAGTATGTGTTTGCAATATATGGAGAGAGGTACTGCCTCCAACGCCGATCTCTACTCCCGGTTAACACTTTTGTGTTTATAAGGTTCATACCATTAAGATCCTCCTGAAAATTAAGTGCAATCTAGTTTTGCATATAGATCTGGCCCTTCATGGCTGTAGAAAAAAAATCAGTACAAGGATGTTAGTGCAGACAACACTAACACTGTCCCGTGGGAAGAAAATAGAGCACTAATAGGATTGGAATTTGGTTTCAGTTCCTGAAGTCCTCCCTTGTATGGTTGTAGATCATTTCTGAGATGAAAACATTGGGCATGTTTAAATAAAGAATGAAGATCTGGGCAATGGACTTCAGGCTGTTACATCATTTGGCTCTGCCTGAGAAAATCAAGCTAATAAATCAGTAGGTTTGGTTCTTCCCTGTAAGCTGAAATTCACCACGTCTACGTGTAAATTTCTGGTGTTCCATATACACGATAAGCAGAAAGTTTTTTTCTTCCAATCTCTCCTCCTTCAGGATTCATTTCTAGCCTGTGCACCTGCGATATGGGTTTAAGCATACAGACTCCATTTTCTGGGCTGCTGGAAAGGAGCACTTTAAAGAATTCTTTAAAGAATTCATTGACCTTGATTGGGGGGGGGAGGAAAGGTTATTAACATATGTCTACTGTGTACATAAATCAGAGAATTTCTGCATGTGGAGTTCTGCCACGCAGATATTGTTAAATCATATAATACATTACCACAACATCTGGCACTCCCAAAGCTGAATATAGCTGGGATATAGAATGTTTTCTGTGCCAAAGGATGCATTTGGCTTTCCAGAGGTGTGCTACTGGGGATGGGGCAAGACATACACTCACAAGTAGGGGAGGATCACCAGGGAAAAAAAAGAAGACATGAATTAAATTTCCACTTAGTTAAAATTAAGTATAGTTGATATTTAATTTCCTATTCATGTAATTCATCTCTTCTCCTTGGGCATATTAAAAATTAAATTTTGACGACTAACTTTTGCAGATCTTTCAGAGACTGCACCCAAATTTTTCAGAGGCCCAATCCAGCCCTAGGAACTCAGGCTGCATAACTAAAACAAGCTTCGTCTGCTTCAATAGATTTATGCTCATAGACTAAATATAGGTTCCTCAGAGCCCAATCTTATTCTCTCCAAAATCAATTCTCAGAAACGTAACAGAAGCATTCCAAAAGGGAATTTCTCTCCCACTTCCAGGGCAAATGAGTCTGCTCACTCTAGGTAACATACCCCATTAAAAAAGAGAGATAAGATCCTAATTAATTCACAACCTTGATATGCCAAGAAGCTGCCATATATAGTCCTCAACTTACAACCAGTGGTGGGATTCAGCCAGTTCGCACCACTTCGGGAAAACCGGTTGTTAACTTTCTGAGCAGTTTGGTGAACTGGTTGTTGGAAGAAATCATTAGGACAGAGAACCAGTTGTTAAATTATTTGAATCCCACCACTGCTTACAACAGTTCGTTTAGTTACTTTTCAAAGTTACAACAGCACTGAAAAAAGTGACTTATGACCATTGTTCAATGTTACCACCTTTGCAGCATCCCCATTACCATGTGATCAAAATTCAGATACTTGGCAGCTGGTTCATACTTAAGACCATTGTGGTGTCCCAAGGTCACGTGATCACCTTTTGCAACCTTCTGACAAGCCAAGTCAAGGGGGAAGCCAGATTCACCGAACAACCAAGTTACTCACTTATCAACTTCAGTGATTCACTTAACAACGGTGGCAAGAAAAAATGTAAAATGGGGCAAAACTCACTTAACAAATGACTTACTTAACAGCAGAAATTTTGGGCTCAGTTGCGGTCATACGGAGGAGTATCTGTATAGCAAACCCATTTTCCCAATATATTATAAGAATGCCCATAGTCTGCAGAGCAAGCACTCTTGTTTCCAATTGGTATAAAAATGGTACCAAAAATGGGTTATAAATGCTGTAATCTACAATCAGTAATCCTGACTAACTTTCCCTAGGAGTTCTTTCAGACTTCGGTTTCTGCATACCACCAATCAAAGGGCATTGTGGGCCTAATCTCTCTTTTTTTTCCCCTTTAACCATTTTTATTTTGGGGGGAAGAGGGAAAAAATGGAAGAAGCAACAGGAAGACATAGGAGGCTACAAATGGGAGATATTATCGAGATTACTTTAAAATGTTATGAATAAGATACAGTAGCTGCACTTTAAACATCAGCCTCAAAGCATCTTCAGCATTTACCTAAGTTATCTGAAGCAAAACCAATTTCCTTCCTTGTTAAGATCAACCCATTCTAGTCTCAAACAGCTCTTGTATAATTAGCAAAATCCTTCCTCTTGTTTGGCCTAATGTTACTTCTTTATCGTGGTTTCTTAGGGATGCAAGTAACACTGTTGCAATTTTGCAAAGGTTATGCAAATGAGTCCGTTCTATGAAGCTACTGGCACTCCTAACTGATATTAGCTGCACACTGATTAGCATTTCATTTCTCCTTCCCATCTGCTCCATGCCCCAAATGATTTTTTTCCCCTGAATAATCACTTGATCATGAAGATGGATGTGATCAAGGACAGTTAATAAGTACAAGACAGCTTCTTTCCCATCAATCCTTATGAATTACATTTAACTATATGCAAACTTGTAATTAAAAACTATTCTTGAGATCACCTTCATCTTAATACAAAAAAATGGCAAAATCCAAGCAGACTCTTTCTTACCAGGTATCTAATCCCAGATATCATGAGTTTATTTTGAAGAGAAATCAGGTTGGTCTAAAATTGAATGCTATGGAGATTGACCATAGTATTATTAACCATCATCATTAAATTCCTCACTAAGGATACTTTAAATTCATCAAAATATTTATACTATAATATGACATCTTTCCAACTACACTAAGAGCCAGGGTGCAGTCAATACCGAAATATATACTTTCTAGAATATTGCCCCATGTTTTGCATCTCAAAAAATTAAGCATAGAAATGCATGCAGGCACAGCAAATTGCACACAAGGCAGATGTGGTATTCAGCAGGTTCTGACCAGTTCTGGAGAACCGGTAGGGGAAATTTTGAGTAGTTCGGAGAACTGGTAAATACCACCTCTGACTGGCCCCACCCTATCTATTCTCTGCCTCCCGAGTCCCCGCTGATTGGGAGGAAATGGGGATTTTGCAGTAACCTTCCCCTAGAGTGGGGTAGAAATGGAGATTTTATAGTATCCTTCCCCTGCTACACCCACCAAGCCACGCCCACAGAACCGGTAGTAAAAAAAATTGAATCCTACCACTGACACAGGGATAAATAATATTAAGGAAGCAATGTTTGCAAAAGAGTGCAAAGTCCAGAGTAAAACAAAAAAAAAGGTAATTTTAATAAAAGAAATGAATAGAACAATGCATGTGAAATGGGAGTCAAATCAAACCTGTGACACAAAATGAAGAGTTATTAAAACAGTAGACAAATTTGCACAGATCCTGCACAAACCTTTCCCCTCCATTTGCAATGGGGGGGGGGGAATGCAAAGAGTTACCTGGAAACTTTTGACATTCAGGTTTTTTTGACCCTCAGTGGCCACTTTCAGCCTAGAATCCAGTCCTTTCATCAATGATTCTGTATTACGGACATATTGCAAGTCCCGGTAGGTCCGAAGATCCAGCACTTCCATCGATTGGGAGATGTTCTGTACCTGCTCAATGGAGAAAGAATACTGACGTTAGATTGGCAGGATCCTTCAGCTCATTGTTTGGATCATTTTATGGGATCAAAGAAAGCCAGTAGTAACCCAAGAACTCAGACAACCCTTTACCTCAAAGGAATTTTGCATGGTAATGGATGAAGGGGCATTTTTGAACCCAATAATTTTGGAGCAAATGTACTGATGATTTCCCCTTAACTTAACGACAGATGTCCTACTTGGGACCAATCCACAGCCGATAAATAGGCAGAATCTGTAATAGGATGAATGAAGAGTGAGGCAAGCAGGATCCTTCCACTACTTTTTTTTTTTTCAGACCAGCCCCCACTAGTTTTACAGACCAGATTGTTTCATATTCCTGGTTCAATAAGCTCACAGTGAAGCATCCTCCTCGGAGACCTGAGTCGAAACCTGCCGTCTGCAGCACCAGCTGGAATTCCAGCTCCTTTTGCCTGGTTTGCACCCATGAAATATGGATGATAATGGAACCAGGTGGAGCTGAATACTGATGAAAAGTGGAGAAGGGGAAAGACAATGCTTCTTTAAACGTTTGTCTTTGAAGGAAGGAGACATGTTTAGGAAGGAGTCCTCCGCTTCCATCGTAGAGGGCAAAATATGATCTGGATTTGGGTCTAAACAAAAGCATGGGCATTGGAACATAGGCAAATTGTAATGTTCTGGGTGAATCTTTGTTCCAAACTTGAAGTAAAACATTTTTTTTTCATTTCGTGCATACCCCAATTCCTTGTCATCATTGCCTTTTTATAGGAGGCTATCTACAGCATCACTTATCATGTAATGATATGTGGGAATGACCTTGGGAGAAAGGGGGAAGAGCGACAACCAGTGGAATGGTCATTTAAGAGGTATCTTAACCCACAGAAGGAATGCAGGCATGGCATATACTCTATCTCAGAAGGGATTGAAACTTAGCTTCTTGGGCTGCAAAAGGAATGGGGGAGAAATGTTCTTTTAAATTTGCAAGATTTTGCTTATGTAACCTTTACAATAAGGTAGTCCATAAGGTCAACGTAGTCCATCCAGTCATGCTTTCTGTTTGGATGACCATACTAGGCTGGTAGCTTTATGTGTTTTCTACATCCTTTTGGGATTAACTATTGTAATGGAATGTAGGGAGGGGGTGAATTCCAGAAAACTAAGAGGCAACTCAGTCCAGATTTTATGTGTGGGAGAAAGAGGGTGAAGATAGATTAGATTCCTAATAGTTCACGGAGTATATTGTAGCGGCAGATAATAGAGTGAGATTTGTCTATAGGTGTGAATCAATAAAGAACTCAGCTTGGAAGAATCACCATGTGTCATTCTTGGTTTTGGGCATGAGAGCTATGACCGCAATATGTTAAATCTATAGGAGAAGGAGTGAGAGAACCTGGGGGCAGAGTTAAAAGTGGCAACAGCCTAGAATCCCTTTATAGCGACAATTAGACTAAGTCCAACCCCCCACCTTGAATTATTAACCCTTATCTGATTCCAAGCAGGTGCTGACTATTAGCTAAATAGATTCCTGTGCATAGGCATTTTAGCAATAAATCAGTTTAATTGGACCTTCACATATGGAGGTCATGTACCTGGTCTTTTGCACCTGATAAAATCTAAGGACCAAGAAGGAACACCATATTCAGATTTGGGCACACTATATCTCCAGGACATTCTCCAGGGAGCTGTAAATATTTTTATACTTCTAGAATTGGAAAACAGGACAGGACAGAAGAGAATAGGTATGAAGGGCGCTGCTGATCCATAGAGTGGTCAAGGGTCGGACACAACTGAATGGCTGATGAAGATGACTTCTAGAAGTTGCATTTCGATGGAGTTTATACTAAAGTAATAAATGCATGTGGTGCATGTTTTTCTTTTCTAATTATACATTTTTTCATGTCATATATTATGACTAATTTTAGTTTTCTTTCTATCCAAACTACAATCATGAATAAATCTAAACTTTTCTCAAGATAAGAGGTAGCCTTCACAGTCTACTGAGCCACAATATTCTAATCAAGGTAAATATCAACCAAAGTTGGCATGTTGTGCAAATGCATTGCTTGACCTGGTTAAAAGCTTTGCAGGAATTCAGCCAGTATTTCATGATATAACATTGCTGTTGCTGGTTGGTAGACCACAAGGTCTTGGTTGTTTTGGTTGCACAGAACTGATCCATAAAGCACTTTATCTACCTGAACATTGTTTTCTTACCCCCACACCCCCCCACAAATAATCCTGCCTATTTTTTCCATTCTCTCACCTCCCTACAACAGTACTTATTTATAAAATGCCTTCACAACCATTTTCTTCATTTATCTATGAAAGTTTGTAATAATACTGCCTGTTCTTAAAAGTACAACAATGTTTATCTCTGTCTTCCCTTTGCCTATTCTTATGGACTCCGCTCCTGAGTGGCAGGTTATGAATACCTATCTGTTAAGTTGGGCCATAGTAAAGGTAAAGGTTCCCCTCGCACAGATGTGCTAGTTGTTCACAATTTCTGTTTCAAAGCCAAAGAGCCAGCGCTGTCCAAAGACATCTCTGTGGTCATGTGGTCAGCATGACTAAACACCAAAGGTGCACAGAACTCTGTTACCTTCCCACTAAAGGTGGTCCCTATTTTTCTACTTGCATTTTATGTGCTTTTGAACTGCTAGGTTGGCAAAAGTTGGGACAAGTAACAGGAGCTCACCCCGTCAAGCAGCACTAGGCATTCAAACTGCTGAACTGCCAACCTTTCTGATCGACAAGCTCAGTGTCTTAGCCACTGAGCTACTGTGCCCCCCAAGTTGGGCCATAGGGAGAAGATAAAGGATACTGCTGTCCAGGAAAGTCCTTCTCCTAGCAATGACTTGTCTCTTGAATACCTTGGCCTTTTGGTATTGGATGATTTCAACCTCTAGGCCCTGGGGATGTGTCTGGGTACAATTATTGACCTCTATAGTGATCATTGGCTTAGTCTGGTTTAACACTCTGAGATGGTGACATCTTGGACCTTATTTTCTTCTCTGAGGTAGTATGTGGTGATCTCAATATGGAAGATATTTCTCTTAGCTCTTTGCCATAGCCAGATCATTTTCTGGTTCATATGAAATTAACTGTCACTTCTGTGGAGTAAAGCGGACCATTAGATGATGTGCCCCAGAGGTCTCATTGATTTTGATGGATTCTGGATAGATTTGGGGGTTTTGCCAGTGATTTCAAGAGCAGTGTCTAGTTTCCCTATTTTTGACAGCTATCACACAGTTTCTAACATTCCCTTTATTGGTAAGGTTGGGGGCAACTATAGATTGTCCCAAAAGAAACAATTAATCTGGGAACTTTCAGCCATGGTTCAAACCTAGATATGTGATGGAGATTGTTTGCTCTTTGGTGATTTAAATGGGGATAGTCTGCTCCTCTTGTTTCTTTTATACCTCTAGTAGCCTTTGATATAACTGACCATGGTATTCTCTCAGACCCCAGGGAGGGCTAGGACTGGAATCACTACTTGATTTGGGTACTGGTTTTATTCCCGTTTTAATGGGCTCTCAGTGGTTGTGTGAAAAGAGAGATTACCCTGGTAAATGCTCCTTCATGGGGTGCCCAGGTTTAGTTCTGGGGGAAGCAATCTATCTAGTATCATCAATACACTGATGCTTGTATATCATCAGTGCAGGAAAGGCCATCTATGTCTTTGTTCCACTCTCTGGTGGCAATTAGGATGTAGATGGAGTGAAACATGTTGAAGTTGAACTGAAGCAAGACTTGTTGCTGTTTGTACATCTAGGTCAGTGATGGTTAACCTTTTCCAGATGGAGTGCCCAAAGCGCGCATGTGAATGCGCACAAATGTGTGCACCAGAACCCCCAAAATGCAATGCACACACGGACTCTGCATATGTGCCCTGCCCATGCACCTTGCCTCCCAAGCATACACACGCGCCCCCCCCTCCCACCCCCACGCATGTGTGGCAGAGACCCCATAACCAGCTGGCCTGTCTTAATGCACGTGGAACTGAACTGGGGCGAGGGGGTGCTACATGCCACCTGTGCTTGTCATAGGTTCACCATCACGGATTTAGGCGCTCTCTTACCTCAGTAAGATCTTTTGATAATTGAAGGGTAGGGCTATGTCTTGGGGGTGGTGGTGGTTCTGGACTTGTGGCTACTGTCGGACAGACTGGTGCAGGCTATGGCAGCACAGGGATTTTGCCCAAGATTGGCTAATGTGCCAGCTGAGGCCCAGCTGGGATGAAAGGATCTCACTACAATAATTTCGGTCTTTATATCTATTTGTTTGGACTATTATATTGTGGTCCACAGGAATCTGCCTTTGAAGACTATCCAGAAGGTCCAGCTGCTGATGAATGCAATAATCCATTTGTTAAAACTAGCAGTGCTTGTTATTAACATATGAACCCAATGTTGTAGGCTCTGTGTGGCTTCTGGTGGGTTTCCAAGTGCAATTCCAAGTGCTATTTTTAATTTATCTACCACCTCCAACTAGAATTAATCCACCTGATCCATATATCCCAGGAGAAGCTTAGTTGGTTCTTTATTCCAAAAGGTGAGGGAGACTTAGTTTTGTAGTTATTTTTCAGTGGGAATATCCATTTGTTACAACAAATCAGACGTGCCCCCACATTGCTGCCTATTCAGTCATTATTAAAAACGGAGTCCTTCTGAAGGCCTGAAAGTGATCTATGCACTACTGTGGATATTGATATTGTATTGCCTTGTTTGATACCTTAAATGATACAAGAGCTCTGGTGGCTCAGTAGACTAAGGCAGTCATTAACATCCACTTAACATCTGCTGCCTGCAATTACTGCAAGTTCAAATCCCACCAGGCTCAAGGTTGACTCAGCCTTCCATCCTTTCTAAGGTAGGCAAAATGAGGACCCAGATTATGGGGGCAATAAGCTGACTTTGTATAAATATACAAAAGTATGAAGGCTATTGCTTAACGCATTGTAAGCCGCCCTGAGTCTCCGGAGAAGGGCGGCATATAAATCAAATTTAAAAAAAAATGATTTATATGTTATGGGCTTAGTTCTTAATTTTGTGTTTTATTGGGGAGGATTTATTTACATTGGGTTGGGTTTGTGTTGTCACATACTACTATTATTAATGGCTGAGACTCAGATTTGATTATGGCGGGCACAAATCTGATAAATAAATTCCATAATTGGTTTGAGGAGTTATAGACAGATACTGCTTATCTATCCCCTTGCATTCTGAAGCTCTTTTTTGCCTTGAATTTAAAGTTCTATGCAGCCCAAATTCATACTAGCTATGCAAGGAAAAAATAGAACTAAGGGCCTTCTTGTAGTAAGGCATGCTAGCTTTCTAAAGCTGAGCCCAGACTTTCCCATCTCATGGCAGCTCACAGGTTTTAGCTGCAGGAATGGCAAAGACTACCCTTTCATCTACTAAGCTGCCTGGTTGGTGGTTATAATTTTAATTTCCTCACTTTCCATGTAAACATGTAAAAATGACGTCATGGTGCAGGAAGAGACTAGGAAGCAGCCTTCTCATTGATTTTGCAGATTCTACCCTTGGTTGGGTTGGGCTGTTCAGAGGAAGTTTTGTGGAATCAGAATTGCTGACAGAGGAAGAAGTCTCATGGCAGCCATTGTGAAACAGATGGTAGCAGGAAATGAAAAGAGGGAAACTGACTGTGGTCTCTGTGATCATTGACCACTTCCACTACCTCAATATTTCAGGTTCTGCTTCTCTATATAAGAAACTGACATATGAAGGAGCATTCAGACATATATACCTCCCTGGGCACTTGAAAGTGGCATAGTTCATTAAAAACTATTTCTGTCTTCTTGCTTGTTTTGGTTCTAACTGGATCTTTCGTGGGATCCATTTTATATAATAAAGCAACCATAGAATGCATTTTGACTTATTGGCAAACAACAAGATTGGACCCACTCTTAATTGAGTTTGTCAGGGAAAGACTTACATTCTTTCAGCATCAATTCTCTGAGCAGCAGTAAATGTATTCCTTTCCATTCTAGTTGGTTGGGAAGGAAGGGAAAGGAAATCTCCTTAGTCTTTGCCTTCTGAAGCATGCAAAGTGATTGAAATAAGATAGGTATTTACAGATCAGCTAGAAAACAGGAATTCTACCGATGTACCTCTGTGTTTAATAGGGTTTCTCCCAGACTCTCGTGCCTTATTGTGATTCAAAAAAATAAGCTGCAGATTGGTACACAATTTGAAGCCCTGCCATACCTCAATCAATCTTGTGTTGCATGCCCAGCCTATTTTATTGTTAACACACTTTCCTTTTGCAGTCTCATTCTGTATAACTTCCAGGTCTTTTTCACATTCTTTCATCAAGTCCAGGGCTTTTCAGTTCAGCCCAAGCCAGCTAGTGACTAAGCATAGAGAATCCCAGCCCAAGCTATCAGAAAAGGGCAGCCAATTAACACTCACACTCCACACTCACACAGGCAGCTCTCAAAGTGAGCAGCTTCCTTCTTGCCACAAGTCCAGCACTCAATCAGTTTATAAATCATCCTCTTTTAATGACCCCATAATCCCTTACAGATTACGAATGGAGCTGAATATTTGAATAGAACTGGCCGGATGCCCTTCCTGTCACCAATGCTGAGTTTTTTTTCAGCAGATATTTTCTCGGGGTGCCCAGAGAGAGAAATATCTGCCTCTACCTAGGATTGAACTCACAGCCACCTGATTGTGAGGCGAGAGCTCCACCTCTAGGCCACCGCACCACTCACCCAATCAGCTTTTCTTCTTTTAAATTGCCTTGTATAAACTCAATCAGTTTATAAACGGCAATTTAAAAAAAAAATAAAGAAGTACAAAAAATAGTGTCTCAGTCCAATCCACGAATTTGTACCCTTATAACTGTGTGCATTTGTTTATGGGTTTGCAAGGCATTCACTGAGATAATCCAGTAAATGCACAGGTGTAATGGGCTGTTTCTGGCAAGCAAATGCTTCTAAAAGTAGCTTCTTCTTTTGAAAGAAATGTAATATTTAGGATATTACTGTACAGTGTATTACTGCTGCTTTGCAGGCAGAGATGAGACTGATGAAAGTGCCTATGAAGTTGCAGAGCTATATAGTGGATCCTAGCATCAATTAATCAATCCCCAAATGTCTTTTGGAAGCCATCAAATTGAGTGAATGACCTGGTTCCAGAAAGCCCTAAAGCAGAACCACTGCTAGGTTCTCTCTTTTTTTTGCACTAGACATTAGTTTCCCTGCAAACTTCAATGAGCTTTGGTAACTGCAACAAAGTAGGAATGGAGCACTGAAAGGTTTCAGGAATATGCTGCCAGCAGATCCTCTGAAGCATGAAGGGGTATCCAACCCAATTTTGTGTCGGCACAAGAATCAGATAGATATGCTGTCAAAACTGAAAGGAATACGATGGGCAGGAAGACAGGAAAGACACAGAGACAATAGTGAAAAATGGTGAGGTGATAAATCGACAATAGTCAGTCAGAAAGTTGACAAAGGATGGATGGTGTAGGCCAGTGATGGCTAACCTTTGTGCCATCGCGTGCCAAAAACGGGGGGAATGTGGTGGGGTCACATGCACACATGCCCACATCCATAATTCTATGCCCCCCCCCCGTGCTCCCCCTGCTTTTGGTACACGATGGCCCGGTTTTTTGCTCTCCCCAGGCTCCAAAGCCTTTCTAGGATTCTGGGGAGGGCAAAAACAGCCTCCCCCCCCAGAGGCCCTCCGGAGGCAGGAAACAGGTGGGCCCAGAAGGCCTGAAAATCAGCTGGCTGGCGCACACATGCGTGCGGGAGCTGAGCTCGCATGCCCACCAATATGGCTCTGCGTGCCACCTGTGGCACCCGTGCCATAGGTTCGCCATCACGGGTGTAGGCTATGCAATTTCAAAGGCATTTGCAGGAGAGAGACAAATGGTGGGAGTCATGACATCATGATGCAAGCTCCACCCCTTCTGAATATGTATCACATACAAAAAAAAGGATGTGGTTTGCTTTACTATACTTATATTGTCATTTTGATGGAAGCACTGAAACTTGGAAATGCCTCTGGCTTCTGATTTATTTGAGCCATGAAGATTGCTTTTTCTCATGAGATAGGCCTTTTCCATGCTGATTGAAATTCCTTGAAATACTAGTTCTGCCAGGAATGTCCCCAGCCACAGTCACCATGTTATCTCAATAGAACTGAAGCCACTCCTACTTCACTATTACTGTAAATAACCAATAAAAAGGTAGTCTGCTTTGTGAGACATTGAAATTATTACAACATGAACTGTATGATACTAGAAATTAATCTGCATTATAATTGCCCTACATAGGTCTTTTATAGAAACATTCCATTCCTTTTGAGAATAGTGTACGAATTCTCTCTCTTTTTCCACATGTAAACGTATATAGATATTTATCATATTTGAATAATTGCCAACTATGTGCTTCTATTTGATCATGAAAAGATAAGTAGGAACTCTATGAAGTCAACCAAACTGAATTGGGTGTGTGTATTGTGTGATTCTGAACATTGTAGAAAGGCAGACACTGACTGGACCTGTAAGAAAATGATTATTTTTGTACAATATATTGCTACCTTCATTAACAAGTCACATATATTAAAGGGAGTACATTGTTATTAGTATAAGACCACCAATATTTGTGCAATGTCATGACATAGTGGCAATGAATGGCTTCATGCCACGTGTTTGTGTGAATGGACAAAAGAGGAAGTATTTGAGATCTACAGTGGTACCTCAGTACTCGTTGTTAATTGGTTCTGGGAGGCGCAATGATTACCAAAAATGACAAATAGCAAACAATGTTATCCCATAAGGAACAATGTAGTGAGTCACAAGGCAGCTGACACTGTCAAGTTCTAGCTTGTGCATTGAGTACCAAACAAACAATGAGTACTGCGGCAAAATGTTTGTGACAAAATGCGTTGAGTATCAAATTGAACTAGTTTCCAAGCAAACCAAAAGAAGAAAAAATGGCATTTTGATGGAAAAGTATAAGATGGAATTGGCCAAACTTTAATGGATCAATCAAGCCTTGTTGGAAATGTAAAAATATATGGAAACTGGACTGGGACTTCTATTTTTACTGTTTTAAAGATATGTTATGATTCTAATGTTTATGCTGTAAGCCACCCAGAGTCAATTTTGTTAAGATATGGAAGCAATCAATTAATTAATTAATTAATTAATTAATTAATAAAACCTGTAGTCATCACAACAAATGTGGTACTATAAACAGTGGGTATCCCACCTCAATTCTTCAGACACTCAAACCAGAAATGGCATTCAGTAGATTCTGACCAGTTCTGGAGAACCGGTAGCGGAAGTTTTGAGTAGTTCAGAGAACCGGTAAATACCACCTCTGACTGGCCCTGCCTCCATCTATTCTCTGCCTCCTGAGTTGCAGCTGATTGGGAGGAAATGGGGATTTTGCAGTAACCTTCCTCTGGAGTGGGGAGGGAATGGAGATTTTACAGTATATTTCCACTACCACGCCTACCAAGCCATGCCACGCCCACCAAGCCACACCCACAGAACCGGTAGTAAAAAAATTTGAATCCCACCACTGACTCAAGTCTGTGTAGCTGTGCAGCTACTGTACACTTGGGTTGGTCAGGGATATTCCAATATGTGAATGGATGTAGTTTTTAATTTTTAAACTAGACAATCTGTGCCCCATTGGATCATCATTTCAGAGATTATTTCCTTACCAGATTCCTCAATGACTTCTACAGTGACAGAGCTTCTAATGTACTGTCTTTTCTGGAAAAGTTGAGATAAATTCAGAACTACAGTATATCTGCCTTGAAAATAGCCCATACCAAATATCAGCACACGAAATGTTTTGTATTATGTAATAAATTGTCTCACAATAATGTTAATATCATAAAATGCTTTATAAAATTTGCCAAATTTCAATTCCATGGGAATCTTGCATTTTGGATGCATCCTGTAAATTAATCCATTTCAAGTATCTTGGTCCAAAGGTTTTGCCCTATGATGCATTCTTTTGCCCAGTTAAAGATTACAGGAATCAGTATTTTAGTAGAATATAGATTAAACAGTGAAAGTAGTAAACCTGCATTTGTTTCAACGCTGCTGAATCAGTGCATAAAAGGGGTGGGGGGGCCCACAAGTACTGAAGGTGTTTTCTGGTCCTTAGCATCACTCTTCCAGCTTCAATTTCTCCACGAAGTGCCAAGATGGGGAAAGAAGAAGTAAGATTACCACTTGAGTGACTGAAAGGTTTATCTTTTTATCACAGGAAATAACTCCTCAGAAACCTTGATGAAGATAAACAGGGGTCAGTCTCAGTGTTTAGACAGAAAAGGTTCAAGTTCATCTACCTTTATTAAAAGAAATGAAGGGCAAAGAAGTAAAGTGGATGCAGTGTGACTGGGGAGGAAAAAAAATCTTAGAAAAGTTTCCCTTGATTGTATAAGGCTCACATAACCCACCATCTCAACTGTAATGGCCTGCCCCTCCTTGACCTTTTCTTGCCATTTTGTTTCCCAGTCCAGCAGGCTTCCATTTTGAATTTGGGCTCTTCTGCAGCATCAATTCAGCATCAGTGTCAATTGCTCTATTTCAGTTTGAGTCTAAGTGAACCCCTTCTGCTACCTCCTGGGATGTTGTGCACTTTTTAGCACCATTATGTAAACGTTTCTGAGAACAGGCTTCCCTCAGCACATTTTTAAGACTCAGCATTGCAACTTTCTGCCCAATTCCCTTCAGCTGTTACTTGCTTTCTTCCTCCTTCCCACCCATCACTGAAGTATACCTTTTTTTTTAACACGAACCAGACGTTTTCCCTCTTCAATTCAGCACAGCACAAGCTATAAAGCTCTTTTATTTCAGGAGCCTTAAAGAGACTCGATTGCAATTCGTGTTCTTTAAATGGATGTTTATTTATTAACGTTGCCCTAGCTGGTACTTTACAGCCATGGCTGTAGCCTCTGAAGGGAGCTATTTAAGAGGCATTTTGCAGCCTGTTATAATAAAAGTTTAATCAGCTACCAACCCCCAATTTCTTTATGTATGTAGGGGTAGAGGAGGAGCAAGGGTGCATGACAAAGCAAGGAAAAAAGACACGAAGCACAGCTTGCACACAAGACCGTGGAGAGTCATTTGAATACATACACACACATCTATGCATTAACTAGTGGCATTCACAGCTTGAAAACGACATTGAAATCAATATTAGTGACCAGGGAGGGGGCTACTCTCTGTCTCCACTTCTTTCTTAAGTACAATTAATTATTCAAATTAATCCCAACTAAAGAAATGGGCAACCTTGGTCAATCCAGTGATTGCTGAATGACACTCCCAACGTTCCTCCCATTGGCAAGATGGTTGAGATTATTTGGCATCATCTGCAGGATGCTTGTACTCCATTCTTGATAGGGGCACCGTTGCAGGAAGCCAGAATAGAGTTTATTCTTACTGCTCTTCTTCACATTTTAAGATTAAGGGCAGGACTTAAGGAGTCAAAGAGAAAAGTTCAAGATCATTACTCTTTAGCTGAGCTTCTGATAGCAGGACTGCTCATCAAGACCTAGCATCACCTTCTGGAAGACACATAGGTCTCCTTGAATTCTGGTAGCTTAGTCTATTTAAAAAAAAAACCCAATATCTCATATGCTATGATTTATCCTCGACTCAGCCTTTCACACATCCTGCTCTCATTCTCTGTAACAGCTGGACATCCTCAAGCAGCTTTGGGTTATTAGGAGGGTAACACTGTACCCTGATTTGTAGATGACAGCTTAAGTTTAAATTAAGACTTCTATCTCTGGAGTTGTGTGTTGCAAGCTGAGTTCAAAGATATAGATGCAATGAAAGGAGAACAGAGGTAGCTCTAAAACTGCTGGATAAAGATAGTCATGGAACGGCAGTTTAAACAAACAGTGCTCATATTTTTACCACTCTGTTGAGATATATTTGAATTATATTCAAATGAGGGTAATGATTTCTACATTTGTGTTGCTACATATAAATGAACATGGGCATATTTTTCATGAAGTTGCATCTTCATGTTTTATTCCTCCCTCTTTATACTGACCTTACCTCTCCAAAGTATTGACCGGAAAATGAGGCTCAAGTCTCCAGAGAAAGCTTAGGGCACATAATACACAAAGAAATGTATGTTTGCACACATAAGTAGGAAATCAATACAATTTGCAATTTCCAAATGTCCCAGACAAGTTCTGGAGAGAATATTGGTGCATGCAAGGAAGAATTGAGGATTTTAACTATGAATCCTTCTGAATGATGTAAACCTCCATCTATGAGTTTGGAATCTTTGCTTTCACTAAAAGCCCATTAACTATGAATCCTTCTGGATGATGTAAATAAGACTAGCATTCTTCACTTGAGCTATTTTTTTAAGGATCAGTGGTTTGAGCCAAGCTTGTTGGTTTATCTATGAAAAGGGCATTTTCCTTCCTTATCCATCTCCCTTCCAAGTATTTCAATCTCAGTCAAGGTCAGAGAGTCACTTTGCAACCCGAGCCTCCTGGGCTCTAGGGGAAATTTATAGCTATGTTGTTCACATGGAAAGCTTTGCTCACTGGTCCCCGACACAAACTGCCTTTGTGGCTTTCTATGAGTAGAGATATCTGACATTGGAAAAGATTTATCCTGAGCAAGACAATACTAGAAGACAATTCCTTTCCTTGGACTTGATAAACGCTTCCTCCCAAAGTGAAGCGTCTATATATCTGAGATGTAAAGGTCACTGGATGGATTACTCCCTTAAATTGCCCGGCCATGTAATAGATGAGGGAAGGAACAACAGCTGCCTTCTTAAAACCTATATCTTCCCAGATAGTAAAGTCAGCAGTAGCCCTTTCTGTATCCCTACTATCACAAGAATCAATGACATCCTATCTCTGAAACTCCCTCCCAAGAGATGGGTCAACTCATACCATTTTTTTTAAAGACACAAGCTGAAATCCTTTTAATTGGGTTGTTGTAAGTCCCACTAGGTAGAGCAGACCAAAACAATAACTACAACTATATTTAACAGAGACAGGTTATAATAACAGAACTTTGCCAGCCTGATTGTGCTGTACCTCCTACTCCTTATAGTTCAATGAATTATAGAGATGTCTGCCTCTGAACTTTATCTGATGTTCTAAACTGAAAAATGCTTTAGCTTTTTTTTTTTGTATAGACAAAGGTTTCTGCATATTTCTGTCAAGGTCATCTCCCTGACTCACTACAGACGTTTTAAAGCAGATGTCAGACAGCCACATATCAAGAAGCTTTAAGTTATACTACTGTCCTGGATAATGGGTTGGATTTGGTAGCTTTAATAGCTCCCTGAATTTTAGAATACAATAATTCAAGGTATTGATAAAGTAGAATTTGCTATCAGATATGACGGTGACTAATCAACTAAGGTGGATTTTTAAGGAACTACAGCAATCAATGGAGCATTGACTATCATTGATTACTAGCTTTGATGGGAATGACTATCTAAAGAAACACTTGTAGCAAATCTTACACTTCAATTGCCAGGGAGAAAAATATGGAGGCTACTGTTCTGTCCAAGCTTGTGAAGTCGCCAAACATTTCTGTTTGGCTATTATATGACCAAGAAATCAGTGGGTCCTCCATTCTACCACTATTTTGACTTCCTAATCTTCCATAAAGAAGCCAAACTATTATCATTTTCAATATGTATAGATCTTTTTCTGTGTCTGTGCCTTCAATAATTTTTGACTCCTGGTGACCCTGCAGTTTTCCTGGCAAGGGTTTGTTTTTGTTTTTTTTTTTTAATTGGTTTGCCTTTGCCTCCTTCTTAAGAGTTGAGAGAGAAGGGCGGGCCCAAAGTCACCTCCTGGTTTTATGCCTAAAGTAGGACTAGAACTCACAATCTCCTGGTTTCTAGACTATTGCCTTACCCACAACTCCAGACTGGCTCTCATAGATCTTTGCCATCCTTGAAATGCAAGAACACCATGAGCCAATCTATGCTTCCCTTGTCTCTTTTCAACAAACTAATAGGGGAATTGAATAGGGGAACTGAAATAGGGGAATTGAATTGAGGTAGAGGACTCAATTAAATTGAGTCCTCTACCTCCTGAGCTATAATTATTCAATCTCCTTAGTCCCATCATTTTTTAAGAATAAAGAAAATGAATTGGTAGCCTCCTTCCATATGCTTTTCAGCAAACAGTCTGTTTCTATTTGGCAGTTTGCAACAGCAACAATTAAAAAAAAAAACCCTTAAAAGTTGCTTTAAAAAAAAAAAAATTATATGCCGCCCTTCTCCGGAGATTCAGGGCAGCTTACAATGCGCTAAGCAACAGCCTTCATACTTTTGTATATTTACACAAAGTCAGTTTATTGCCCCCACAAACTGGGTCCTCAATTTACCTACCTTAGAAAGGATGGAAGGCTGAGTCAACCTTGAGCCTTGGTGAGATTCGAACCTGCAATAATTGCAGGCAGCTGGTGTTAATAACAGGGTGCTTTAGACCACTGTACTATCCAAGGCTCTTTTAGGCTTTATGAGGAGTTTCCAGTGATGATTCATGACAAACTAGATGTCCCTAAAGGAGTGAGGATAACATTGTGGCAGAGATCAGGAGTGAAACCTGGCCAGTGAAATCTCTCCAGAAAAAGGAGAGATAGTGAGCTTGCCCACTTGTACTCCAGATAGTTGCTCCTCATGAGTAGTCTAAAGGAATTGAGATTTTTGTGGTCTGCTCATGAGTTGAGCAGCTGGGAATTAAGAAATTTCAATCAAGCTGACAGCCATAATGCAGTTAATATGAACATAAGGGTGTGTGTATGAGCCTCATTTATTAAACGCTTTCAGATATAACTGATTTACAGCTAAAGAGAGATTTTCTGAGTAGCAGGATAAAATTTCTACTTGGTACTTCCGGTTGAGCCGCCGGCATCGCCAGACGCTTCCCCGCGAAGCGCCAGTCCCAGACTCCGTAGAACCGCAAGAACAGCGAAAATCGGCTGTCTTGCGGTTTGGAATCCTTCCCCCCAGGAAGAAGGGGGGAAGGAGAGCAGACAGGTGGGGTAGAGCTCCCTGAGAGCACCAGATTTACCTAATAATCTGGTGCTCGAAGATGAGAGCTCCCCGTGAAGCCTGTCAAAAGCTCCGGACCTGGGATGCCTCTGACTGGGAAGTTTTTCCCTGTCAGAACTAGATGCCGGGGCCACCCCATCAAACAACTTTAAACAAATATCTCTTGAATCAAGTTGGCAGAGCACAAGTTGCACGAAGGAAACAGCAAGTATTTTTTTTTCTCTTTTTCTAACTCCAGGGACTTACTTTCTTAAAAGATTTCTCCTAAGTGGAAAGTGAAAGCAAGATGGCGTTTGAGTTTCAACGGGGCGTGAAGAAGTGAAAGTTAAAAACAATTATTGATAAGCCCCTGTTTGAAACGTAAAACTCCTTTTTGAAAAGTGGATGGAATAAGAAAGGATGTAATAATAATAACTTAAGCAGCAATATAAATTAAAAAGTCTTTTTTTTTTCTTCTTGAAATTCCTTTTTTTCTTTTCTTTTCTTTTTCCCCGTCCTTCTGGAGGGGAAGGAAGAAGGGGGGCAGGATGGCTGGGCTTTTTGAAAACAAAGAAAGGAAAGGAGGGTTATTTAACCCTCAATGGTCTGAATTTGAGGAAGCTTTGAGTTCAATTACCTCTGCTTTATTGAAAAGAATTGATACTATATTTCAAGCTTCTCAAGCTGGAAATAATGAAATACATGGAAATACTGAGTCGCAATCTAGCAGGGGGGGATTGAATCAAGAGTTGGGAAAGGAAAAAAAACAACAAAAGACCATAGCAGATTTTACAGAAGAGAGAAAGACGAAGGCTGAGCAGGAGCAAGAAACTCTGCAAGCTGATGAGTTGTTTCCAGAAGAAGCCACATTTCTGCAAAAAGTTTATAATATCCAATCCCAAACACTGCAAATTTCTGCTGGAGTTAAAAAAGGCAGAGGGATTAAAGTTAAGAAGAAAGTTCGTAAAAAGGAAAAGAAGAAAGCCTGGAGAAATGGAAAATAACCCTGCTTGACGAGATGATGGTCCTTAAAAAGCATTTCTTAAATGTTTAAAGACTTTGAACTTTTGGGGGGGAAGGAAAAAAAAAAGTACACAGCAATTTAATGCCAGTTAACCAAGTGATGAACGATGAGGAGGCAATCTATAGCTGTATTGGAATATTTTGAGAAGAATAAACAGATCACAGCAATGCTGGTGTGTTGGGCTGTGAAATATGCCTTGACTTGAAGGAATTGGAATATTCTATTAAGGACTGTGATAAATTTGGATTTAATTGTAAACGTAGAAGTTTCATTGAATATACTAAATCGGAGCTTTCTGTCTGATGGTAATAAATATAAGGCAAAAGGACTATGGATCTAGAGCAATTGCAGTTGATCTGGTGGTTTCCTTAATATGTCTGATGGATCTACTAATCTAGTTTTGACTGGATTTGATGGATATTATTACAAATATAATTATAAAGTCACTCGGGGTTTTTTTTTTTTATAAAGAAGCAATTTACTATTTAGGTGGGTAGATGCAAATGATGAAGATATTCTACATGCTGTTGGAAGATGTGAAGACAAGAAGATTAGTAACTGGTTTAATCTAGTATGAAGAATTAAATGTTTGATATAGTTATTAAATGATGTTTTATTTGTATTGATAAATTTATAAGAGGTTTGATTGTTATATTCTTTTTTTGACTAAAAATTCTACTACTATTGTTTTAAGTGTTTTAATTATAAATGGACCTTGATGGTTCAAAAATGGAGGACGGAAGATTTTATATAGTATTCTATTTTAAATTTGGGGGTTTTTTTGTTTTTTTTTACGACTGAGGGTTTTTTATTTTCCTTTGTTGTTGGGTTTTCTTTTTCTGTTTTAAATGAAAGAAGTTATAAAATATTTTGTTAGATTGTATAGACTTAATAATTTGCTAAGTATTAATTAGTTATACTGAGTAATGATAGGTGTGATTACTTAATATTTAATTGTCTTATTAACTGCTGTAACCACAAATGGAGACATGGAGATTAATTTTGTCGAACTAGATGGAATGAGAAGAAAAGAAGACTTGCTTTCCGTTTATTTACTTGTTTAATGATTAGGATTATGATAAGTGTGAAATGGAGTTTAACTTAGAGAATTTAGCTGTATTTTATCATGTACTTGTATTTGCTCTGGGAAGTCCGGGGGGGTGGTTGGGGAGGGGGGAGAAAAAAAAATTTCTACTTGGTGAGTTATTTTTTCTGGTTTATAAAGAAAAAAAGATTTTAAAAAAATTAAAACTTGACAAAAAGCTTAACAGGAGTCAATGTAAGACTAAACAGATGAAGGGGATAGTTATTTTGAAAGATTTTTTTCCTGAAAATGTCTTTGAATAAATTGGAATTTAAATAGACAAACAAACTGGACCTTCATGTGACTCTTTTTTGTTTACTATTAAAGAGTGCAGATAATTAGCGGATTCTACAAAACAAAAGATAAAAGTAATACAAGCTAGATTGTGATGCTGACTATAACTATGGAGATATTGACTGTGATGCTGACTATAATTAAGTAGTGCTACTTGAGATGAAAATATTAAGGGCACAGAAAAACAAAATGGGGTGAAAGGGAGGGAAAGCTTGCCTTTCTTTTTTTCCTTTGAAACACCTTCACTTTTGGATTATAATATCATAATGGCAATCATCAGAAAAGTGGCAAAAATAGAAAGGAAGAGAGTATTGCTAGAACAACTTACAGAGAGAGGAATTACTCCAGCTTTGATTCTGAAATTATCTGAGTAACTGGGCAATAAATTAATGGAATCACTTTATTCTAAATTGAAAGTGTTTGAAAAAAAAATGGATAAAAGACTTGTCAAAATGAAAGAGGAGATGAAAGAAAAAGGTAAGAATATGGAAAACTGTAACAAGAGTCTGGGGATATAAAACAAATCAATTGCAAAGTGGAAATTTTCAGAGTAACACAGAAGTTATAGACAGAGAATTGGAAAAAAATAATCCGTCTCTACTGGAATTAAGAGAGAAGGAACTTTGAGATTTTGAGCAATGCCATAAAATTATATTAGAAGAAAAATATTATTAAAATGTTAGTCCTTTTAAGTTGATAATAATGACTTTATTGTCATTGTATGTGTATACACAGTATACCCATACAACGAAATTCACTTAACACCCAAAGACCAGGTCCAACACACATAACAATCCCCAAACACACTCCCACCCACCACAATTCCCCACCCCTAAACCACCCAAACATCCATACAACAGACCAAGTAATACTGTCCAACAATTCACTGATGGTGGCCCTTTAGTTCATTATTCAGTGCAATTATAGCTCTGGGATAAAAACTATTCAGAAAATATGTAGTCCAAGTTTTAATTGTTCTGTATCTTCTGCTAGAAGGCAACAGTCCAAAAAGATTGTAAGCAGGATGGGAAGAGTCTCTTAGAATGTTATGCAACTTTCTCAAACAGTGAGATTCGAAGATGTTGTCCAGGGCTGGTAGCTGGAGCTCGATGATATTCTGGGCAGTTTTAATGATTCTCTGTAGAGCATTTTTGTCTGCTATAGAGCTGCTCCCATACCGTGCAAGAATGCTGTATGTCAGGATACCCTCAATGGTTTTGCGATAGTAGGACAGAAGTAGATGCTGAGATAGATTAATCTTCCTGAGCATTCTCAGGAAGTACATGCGGATTATACAGAGGCAGAAATATAATTGAAATATAGAATAAATGTTAGATTTTTGAGAATAATGTTTCAAGGAATGTTTTGGTGCACTTTCTCAGGAAGAATCTTGCAGCAGCATTTTAATACAAGACTGAAAAATGATAATACAGACATAATTGTTTTTAAAGTAATTCCTAATAGAATTTTACATAAGAGAAAAGAGGGAGAGGGGTTTTGACTGAAAGATTAAAGCAGAAAAAGATTCCATTTCAATAGGACAAATTTGAAGATGTGATTTTTTTTTAAATTGTTAAACAGTAGGCATTTCAAATGAATTCTTTTTCAGATAGGGAATTCCTAATAAAATTCAAAGAGGAACTAGGAGAGTCAAATGGAGGTACCATAGATAAAAACTCCAACAGGTCCAACAGGAAACTGATTGGGATGATACTGAACTAGGCACTACAGGTATTGATTTCTCTAAATTTGTAGCTTGATTATGCATTACAAATGATTAACATGGAATATAAATGAAGTAAATGCTCCTAATAAAAGAGAAAAATCATTTGATAAAATGAACACAAGATATAATTTGCCTATATGAGACACATGTTTGTTTGTTTTTTTAAATGACATTGTCAAGCCCCAGGGAAATCAGGAGGTTCAGGCAGTTCAAATGAGTATAAATATGTATTTGCAAGCTTAAACTCTCTACAAAAATCTGAGCTGCTAATGGTCAAGGGAAATGAGCAGGAATTAAGAAGGCATTTAAGGTGGGCTGGACTTAGATCTCTTGCGGGCACACAGGGACTCATGACTTATGATGTGTTTGACCCCGCCTCCTGCTCAGCCTGCTCATCTTGTGGTTCAAGGCAATTCTGAGTGGCTTACAAGATAATGAAAAATATTGATATAAAAACAATTCTAAATGTAAAAAATGATTGAAATTGTTAAAGATTTTAAAAGTTAATTTGCACAGGATTAAAACTATTTGGAATTTATGCCCCAAATGAGATCCAAGCATGATTTTATAAAGGACTTGCCAAGAAATTAATAGATTTTTCTTATGAAAATTGATGTTTGATAAGAGATTAGAATGGTTTCCCATAATTAGTTAGAACTTGTGAGAAAAATATTAAAATTACTCAAAGCAAATTACTAAAAAATTATTTGATTTGAAGCTCAATTTAGAACTGCTTAATAAATGGAAACAGAAAATAAATTCAGTTCAAGAGACCTTGATTTAGTAGTTAAGGTGCTGGCCCAAATATCAGGAAATTAGTTAACCTATCGTGAGATACTAGAATTTTGTCAAAGGGAATGTAAAATTCTATCAAGAGAAGAACTGGTAGCAGAGGGATACAGTTGTCAATGGTTCTCTGCCAATTATTAGAGAGATTTAAAGTAGACAAAGAATTTATGGTTTTGGACATTCTAAAACTAGATTTGAAATAGAATACAAATGATGAACATATAATTGCTAAAATGTATAAACATTTGTTGATCTTTGAAACAGAAGAAAAAGGATGCATAGGTAGTCCTCGAGCCGGTTACTATAGGACAGTGATGGCTAACCTTTTTGTCGTTGCGTACTGAAAGTGTGCCACACCCATAATGCAATGCGCTTGCATCACCACCCTGCGCGCTGTTCCTTTGAGCATGCGCAGGCGCCCCCGTGCCCTCCCCACATATGCATGCGTCTCACTCATGTGCCCAACCCCATGTATGCACAGCTGGCCGGCAGGAGGCGAGCACACATGCACGGTGGAGCTGAGCTGGGGCAACAGCTCGCGTGCCCGCAGAGAGAGCTCTGCATGCCACCTGTGGCAGGTGTGCCATAGGTTTGCCATCACGGCTATAGGAGATAGAGAGTGGTGTGTAATATTCTAAACCATGAATGCAGAAAAATGGAAGGTCTAAGAATAAGACCTAAGTCTTATATCTGGATGGGAGAAATGCAAAAATATGATTGTTGATTAGACTTGGGAGAAAAGGTTAACCAAGAGGACTTCTACAACAACTGTAAAATAGTAATGAGTCAAGGAGAATTAGTGGTTTTGCTGTAACTTTCAATATCAAAGTTAAGAATATATAAACCCATTTCCCCCCCCCCCCAAAGGACAACAGAATGGAGGAGTGGATCATGAATGGATGGGGGAACTTGCAAAATAGCAAAAATGACCTGTGTGATCAGGGATAAGACAACAATAAAAGACTGGAAACCCCTTTTTGCTGAAAAGGAAAAAAATGAATTGATGATGACAGATTTGCTGATTAAAAAGTATTGAATATGGGAAGAAGAGAACTATGTTGTATCTTTAAAGAGTGAGAAGTAATGAATTCATTTGTAACTGCCCTAAAGAAGATCAGAAGTTGTCCCATATATTTTCTTTTTCTGCCATTTCTATTTCTTCTTTTATTTCTCTTTACTCTTCAATTTCACACTATATAATTTTATGTTTATCTTTTACCAATGTGAAAATCATTAGAACCAGAAAAACATGAGAAGATTCAGGCCTGGAGCTGACCCAGGTATTACAAAACACTGATGGGAAGAGCCCTACAATCTCCATCCTTTGGCCACAATGGCTGGAAAATTCACAGAGCTGTAATCATTGTCGAGGACCATTTTAAAAGAGTTTTTGCAAGGGGATTTTATCAATCCCAATCTATGTTATTTTATTGTGTTTCTCAATCCTGGTGGTCATTTTGGATATTTTAATTTTCTATAGGCCCTTATGGAGACCCTAATGATTGGACAGCAGACTGTGGAATATAAATACGTATAACGCAGGACTATAGTCACAAATTACTGAGATCTCAGCAATTGGCAGTGCAATATATTTAATGACTCAATGAATAATAAATGCAGCCTGATGGATGGGTATTTTTTTTTCTCTTATTCAGCTCATTTCCCATCTTTCTTCCCTCCCCCCAAAAAAACAGGAATGGTGAAAGGCAACCATCAACACAAAGAGCAAGAGGCATGTAAATTGCATCAAAAGTATAGCCAATATTTTTGCCAGTGTGCCACAAGTCAGGCTCATGGTATAAAATAGTGCTGGTCTGGTGCATGAAGGCTTGGTAAAGGAGTTAGTGCTTTGACTGAGCTGGAGAGTGGACAGCAAGGATTTGATAGGATAGAATTAGACCGAAGCTTATAGTGTAGCCAGCTAGGCTTCTGTTCACAAGCTTGAGAACCATTCACCCCAAAGTCTGATGTCACAGGACTGAATCCGAGTGACATTCGCACAGTGACTCTTCCTGCTTCATTCTCCCTCAGTTTCATACACTTTCCCAGATGTCTTCCAGAGTACCTTGCAAAACATTGTGAGCAGACTGGTATAGAGGAAAATAGAGAGAACCTTCAATAAAAATAAGCAGAAATGATTGGGAAAATAAGAACTTAGCCCACGAAAACAGGAAGGCATAAAAAAAGAAAACAGTAATAGTATTACAGAGTCTGAAGGGACTTTGGAGGTCTTCTAGTCCACCTTCTGTACAATCAGGAGACCCTATACCTGTATCAGTAACATAAGTTGTGTTATTTCCTAGTATAGTCTACCTGGAATTGACATAGGTTGACTGCAAGGGTTATGGTAAAAGGAGGAAATTTGCCTAGGTGATACTGTCTGTTTCTTAACAGCAACTGAACCATTTGTTATCCCAATCTTTTAAGCAGCTTATCTGTACATCTCAACTCTGAGCCATCCAGGTCAATAGTGTCAATAGTGTGACCCAGTGTTTGGCGGCTGTTCAGGTCTGGATGAGAAAGAACAGATACAGGTTTAATCTTGACAACACTGAGGCTAGTGGCTATTTGGGTTATCTGGATTTACTTCTTCGTAAACTAGAAAAATGTGGGATAGACAGCATCACCACCAGATGAATTAGTAACTGGCTGACAAACCATACTTAATGAGTATGGTTTGGTATTGGTACTACATCTACATGAAGTGAAGTAAGCAGTGGGGTACCACAAGGTTCCGTCTTAGGTTCAGTACTCTTCAATATCTTCATAAATGACTTAGATGAGGAAATAGAAGGGGAACTCATCAAATTTGCAGATAACACTAAGCTGGCAGCAATAGCTGACACCCCAGAAGACAAATTCAGGATCCAAGAAGATCTTGATAGACTTGAACAATGGGCCTTATCCAACAAAATGAAATTTAACATGGAGAAAAGCAAGGTTTTATACCTGGGCAGGAAAAAAACAAAGGTACAAGCACAAATTTTATAGATCTATCTGTTATACCAGTTCTGCCCACTGCTGGAGTAGGATGGCCTTCAGACAATCACTCATGTCATTGTTACCTCATAAATGGAATACTACCATGCATTCTACATGAGGCTGCTCTTAAAGAGTACTCAGAAACTACAGCTAATTCAGAATGCAAATGGTGCAGACCCCGATGGGCATGCCATGATATACCCATGTGTCATCATTCTTTTTGCAAGCTGCACTGGTTGCCAGTTGGCTATCTGATGTAATTCAAGGTACTGGTTATAACTCACAAAGACCTTCTTTGCTTAGGGCCTGGTCATCTGTGGGAATACCTATCTCCAGTAATTTTTGTCCTCATGGTAACCCCAGCCATTCTGGACATATTTGAGGTCCCTTTAATTTAAAATTTATCTACTGGGAGTCAGAAAGCATGGTACTTGACCTCTGGAATAGCATCCCATGCCTAACCTGCATATACCAGTATCTGTACAACACTGAACCTGAAACTGTTTGGCAAATCTTTACAAAATCTGGCTTTATTCCAGGCTTGGAGTTAAGATAGTTGTGCTAATGTTGGTTATATTTTAATGTACTGGGTTGTTTATTCTGGATGTACATGTCTTTTTTTTTCCTTTTACTGCTTTCTACCTTTAGAGATATAAAGTACCCAGAGTTACTGGGTACCTTAATCTCAATCTTAGTCTCAATCTTTGATCTGATTATTCTAAATGGAGAGCTTGATTTAACAGTAAACATCATAGAGCTCAGCTGCCAAAACCAAATAGGATTCTCCTATTCTTTCGTAAATTCTGCTAAAAGGTATAACTGCTATCCTGTCTTTTTCTTCCTGAAGTCGTTAAACAAGTGGTTATTTTTTAGCCCATTTTCCACAATTCTAGAAATGATGTTAAAGGGTTCAAAATCCAGCTTTTGCAAATTACAAGTTAGAAAGTTCTAGTGCATAGGATAAGCTTGAAAGGCTTTCATGAAAAGATAGAACCCTTCTATTTTCTACAGATGGAAACAAAATGAAGAATCTCTCTACAAAAATATCTCCTCCTTGCCCCCACCCCATTACCCCAATCTCCACTCTATTCAAATACTGATGGCTTTTGCCTCTTTTCTGCAGGCAATGTGTTTAAAAGGAAAAACACATTTCTGTGTCTGTTAAGACAGCAAAAAATAATAAGTTGCCATTATTACACTGTACTGTAGGTTTTCAGGAGGGGAGAGAAGGCTGACAAGAAAGCTGAGGGTAGATCCGGAGCACACAAATCAAAGGAGAGTACATCATTGCTCGGCGAGAGAACAAAGGGAAGGAAGCAAAATGAGAAAAACAGGTCTCTGGTAGTGTCATCCAGCACAAAGAAAGTACAGAAAACAGCATCATTCAGAGCACCTTAACTGCAAAAAGTATGGAAAACGTCCTCTCCCAACCTTTTTCTAATGAAGAAGCTAACACTTGCAGACTGAGAAACATAAACAAAATGAAAAATGTATATATATTGAATTGATTTGTTACTCAAAGAGTTCCTAAGCAACGAACAGAGCATTTCTTCTGATACCATGTTATTTTATGACTTTGTGAATCTAGAAATATTAGGGCTTATTGTTGCTTTTCCAACATATAAAATCAACATGTAACTCAATGGGGGTGAGTGAATCCCTTGAGTTGGACCTCTCTCATGCCTTATCTGTCCATCCTTAATAAGTTCGTTCTTTCCTCTTTCTGCTTAAGTCTGTGAATTCAAACAACAAATAAACAAACAAATGGTCCCTTCAGGTATGTTCATGCATCTTCACATGTATTTCTCCTACAATATACATTTCTATAAGCATTTTCACTAAAACCTATTTTTCTAAGAAATTTTCAATAATTTAAAATTTGAATTTTTAAAAAATAAGAGTGCAGAGAAGCACAACAAAGACGATTAGAGGCCTGGAGGCTAAAACATACTAAGAACAGTTTTTGAGTTGCCACCTGCATTGCAAAATGCAGACAAGTGTAGATTTTTTTATAGGACCAGGAAATGGGGGCTGGGAAGTTTGCACTGCAGTATGATCCAGTTGAAGTGTCTCCTCCACATTAATCAAATGAATTATTTGATGTGACAGCTACACCCTCTTCTGGAGAAAGAAAACTTTGAATTATCTGGTCTGGTTAGTAACTTCCAAAGATGTTTCAAGTAATATCCAAGCTGCCCATAAGAAGCATTGGGTAAAATATAGCTCACAGGACTTGCTGTTATGCACCAAGAACTATATATACAGTGACTCTTTTGAAAGAACTTCAAAGGTTTCCAGCTGATATCAGACCAAAAGACACATGTTGATATTTAATGCCTGTTTGGAACCTATTCTATAGATCTACCCAGATCTATCTTTGTTAAAGGCTCTATTTCTATTGTAAGGTCAGAAAAAGTAATATTTAGGGATAGGACTCCTTTGGTGGTAATTGTCCTCTGCAAATCTATGTCAAGATCTCTCCCTTTGGTCTTCCTGGTAAATATATAGATAGATATTGCAGTGCCACATGCTGTTGAAGGGGTAAAAGTTAAATGGCTTTAATAAGATGTTTGTTGCATTGTATACATGCACATATGCATATTAGCTCATCCATCTGCACACATAGGAAGAAATTCTCGATTGGTTATGCTTTCATAATTGAAGGAAATTTCTCTCTCTCTCTCTCTCTCTCTCTCTCTCTCTCTCTCACACACACACACACACACACACACACAGCCATTATGCCATCAATATTTAGCTGCCACAGAAGGAAATTCTATTGAACAGCTCAGGTTAACTTCTAGCAGAGATGTACTCAAAGTTTGTCACAACAGACTCATGTGGCACATTAAAAACCAGTAGTCCTAAGCATCTGTAGATACAGGCCACTTTGTGTACTACATGAGAACATATGGAGAGCTGTGTTAAGCACAGGGAAGTGTATCTCTGAAGCAGCATCCAATTTCACGCAAAACAAGTCACAGTCAGCCTAGCTATTGCTGTTCCCCATGACCTGTATTCAGAGGCAAAGTATTTGTTTGCTAGAGATAATACATTGCTATCATGATTGCAAGCCATTAGTAAATTTGTTATCTATGATTGTCTAATATGCTGCCAAAAGCGCCTATGTTGACGGCGATCATGTCTTGCAACAATGGGCTCCACAGTTTAACCATGTACAGGTGGTCCTTGTTGAAACACCACTCATTCAGTGACCATTTGAAGTTATGATGATGCTCAGTGAGTGGTGGCTACAACTATTCTCGAAATAGCAGCTATAGCAGTGATTGGCTTCCAATGACAGTTGCAATATTTTGCAGTCATGTGATCATCACCTGTGACCTTCATTGCAGGCTTCCAACAAACAAGTCAATGGAAAAACTGGCAGGAGGTCATAAATGACAACCATGTGATGTTGCACTTAACAATGGTGTGACATTTGTGACACATTCGTGACATGAAGCACTAGAATTGCTGTTGCTAAGCAGTGTGATCACAGGACATCATGCTTTATGACTATGTTGCTTAGCATCCTGGCCTCAACTACCGTTGTTAAGCAAGGACTATCCATAATTTGTGGAAAAATGTGTCCTCTTGTCAGTTTTGAATTTCCCACCACTTAAACAGGCTGATGAAATGTTGTCTGATTATTATATCGCCTGCAGCTTTTCCTCTGGTCTCCCAAGGTCATTCTCACGTATCATTACATATCTCTAAGAAACTGAAGTTGAAGTAAAACTGGATCTCGCTATCTCTGTGTGAATGTGTGCAGAAATAACCTCGAAGAAGGAATGCAAATATTCACTTCTCCTGAAAGAGAAGAGAGGTGGATCAAGAAACTCCAGGTAATTCTGCCTTGATTCTCTTTGGTATAACAGAGAAACTCTATCAGGATTTGTTATTATACCCTGTAACTCAAGTTTCAATAGCCCTTGCTGTGTCTGTTTCTTGTATTGAAGGGCTGCGTCTGTCTGCCTGTCTGTCTGCAAGCGCTGAGGATCTTGGTGTTGTGGTCCGCCAGCAGACTGCGGAGCTGGCAGCAGAGTCGGACAGTGAGGAGGCTGTGGAGGAACATGGACCAATCCTGGAGTCTGGGGAAGGCTCGGACAAGGGCTCTGCGTCGGAGGCAGAGAAAGAGCCATCTGGGAAGTATGTGCTGCCTCTGGAGCTTCCAGAGTCGGACCTCAGCGAGGCAGAGGAACAGGGGGAGCCTGTTCCCAGTGCGCGCATATGCAGAGCTGCCAGAAGGCAAGAACAGTTAAAATGAAAGGGACAACTCAGGAGTAGGGCTTGGAGATGATTGGCCCCTCCCATAAGACTTAAAAGAGCAAAGGCACGTGGGCCTTTGCAGGAAGCAACATTGTTAATTCTGTGCAGTTTAAAGTCTGAAGCTCTGTTTGATTCTGAACTCTGTGTGACTTTGCCAATTAGGTCTTTGGCAGTGTGTCAAGGGAGATAAAGGTGGGTGATTATCAGCCTTATCCTGAAGGACTCTTTACAACTATTTGGGACTCATCTGTGAGTGAACAGAATTCACAGCTGTTAAAATAAGACAGGTTTTTGGGACTAATCATGTGTTTTATTGACTCAGGAAGCCTAGGTCAGAACACTTGGCAATTTTAGAAAGATACAAGGAATTCTTGGCACTTTCAAGAACTAGAATTATTAGGTTCCTTGAGGAAATCCTGACTACCATCAACAATGCAAAGGTGGAGACAAGCTAGGTAGGTGTGCAGAACAGATAGCTGGAGTCTTGTTTTCCCTCAATTGAGGTCAGTCAAGAGACCAAGGAAATGGCATTCAAACTGTAGAGGTCCATAAGATCCATTCAGGTGTTCTCTAACTAATGGCCTCACATATCTATACTAAACTACAACTCTTAAATGTTTCAACTTGAGGATGAGATCACGGTCCTTTGCACGGTTCTATGGTAGGATGGGATTTTCAAATCTAAATATGGCAACAGAAGGAATTGCAACTTTATCTGAAGTCCTGAAGCTGACAGGTGTTGCCAAATAGCTTCTTGCACACTGAGACAGACACATCCATTGTATTAGAAAAGCAAGACTAGGATTATGGAAATAAGATTTTAATTAGATGTTTTGTTTTATAGAGCAACAACAACACTCATTACTCCACCCCTGTATTTTGAAGGCATTTTCAAAAGTGCAAACTGACTCTCCTAAACCAAAAAAAAAGCTATCCAGATTGGTTTACCTATAAGTTCTATCATCCCCTGCAAACTAGCTGGATATCATGAGGTTTGTAGTAAAAATGAAATGAATCTAGTGGGGTATGAATTGGGGAAATACAGTGTATTTGGAGGGTCAAACAAAAACCATATTGGAGTTTCCCTACAATTATCTCTTGACCTTTGACCTACGATATGCTCCTAGAACTTTTAATGCTCCAAATTATCAGCAATAGGTGTCACGACAGATTACTTCCTGTGGGGAAGAGACAGACTGAGTGTGTCTCTGCTGAACCTACTTTTGCCTCAGCAGTTTTCAGCAGTGGTGACCATGATCTCCACTAGAATTATCTCCACGACTATTATGTACTATACACAGAGGTGGTATTCAGCTGGTTCAGACAGGTTTGGGCAAATGAGTAGCTCCGATGATCAGCTGGCCCTGGCTACCCATTCCCGCCCTATTCTGTTCTTTATTTCCTGCTTTCTAGCTCATCTCAATTGCGCAGCACAGCTGATTCCCCCCACCGGTAATGCTGCTACCATTGCTGACTTGGAAGGTAAGCAGCTGAGCTTCTAAATGCTCCATTTTCAGTGCAAAGCACGTGCTCACCGAACCAGTTGTTAAGCCAGCAGCATTCCACCACTGACTATACATGTACGAGGTACTAGGGTACTACATTACACAGGTATTATTTCTACATGCAGGGATATTTTCAGGCAGTGGTATTCAGTGATTGAGTCTGCATATGGTACATGTTTCTCTTTGGCACTACAAGGCATTGTGATGTCCCCCATGCTGTTTAACTGTTTGTCCTAATCTATCAGGCTTCATCCCACAGGTAGGAATGAACTGTTAGTCAACCTCACAAGAAATCCAAGAAATTGTAATAAATATTTTTGTTGAAAAAAAACCCAACAATTTTATGGTTACATATTCTGGTACTCTATTTTTTGTAACTGTCTAAAATAAAATATAAAGCAGGGAGGAAATGAAAACCAAACACACACATACACACCCACCTACACAGACAGACAGACAGACAGGCAGACAGACAGACAGACAGACACACATCATTTTATATATTTTTTCTTCCTTCCAACCCATTTAGGTTGGCTGGCTCAAATGTCTTTTGTGTTTGTGTTTGATTTGCTATCTTGTCATTTTCCCTGGCTGCATGACAAATAACTCTCATATCACCCACGCAAAAATGAAATAAATTGTTAACAGCCCTCTACTCCCTCCTTGTTTTTCAAAGTCTTGAAAACTTGCAATTTTGATTTGCAATTCTGTCTGTCTACCTGTCTGTCTGTCTGTCTGTGTGTCTCCCAGCACACTTCCATCACTCTTGGTGGTTTAGAAATAAATATAATCTCAAAGATTGCTATAAGAGGAATATCCGCTGTAAAAAAATAGATTTATATGAGGGACACATATAATAAGCAAGTAAACAAAATATTAACATTCCTCTGAAGATTTTTTGGCTGCTAAGCCACCATTCCTCTGTTGCATTAAAGAGCCCTGGACCTTCTGAAAATGAACTAACAGCAATTTTATAATAAGATGCTTTCCCCAATACTGGTGACCATGGGTGCAAATGGCAATGAGAACTGCATACATAACAATGCTTATATACATACTTCTCATTAGGTTGCATAATTGCAGGGACTCAGAAAAATATATCAACTTTGCTATGGTTTTCAGTAATCCAGAGCAGAACTGTAAATCAATAGACAATTGATGTCATCAAAACCACGATCAAGTTGATATTTTCTTTACTTCTCCCAAAGAGCTGCAAAATGGTAATGTCAAAGTGCCCTATAATTCTCATCTGTGGGCCAACATAGGTAAACTTCCTAGGAGTTGTAGCCCAGCATATTCAAAGGAGAGGACTCCAGGTTGAATAAGACTGCTCTTACTAATGACCTTTTAACAGTGTGTGCCTCAGCCTCTTGATACATGGTGATGTGAGCCTGGTTTAAAGCATTAAAAATCAGGCTAAGATTACAAGTATTAAAGCCAACAATAAAAGCCAGGATAAAACCAATGTGCTGTGACCACAGCTTTGTGAGCCTTAGAACATTTTAAAAGGCAATTTTAAGGAGAGGGAGAAAATAGGTATACTAAAGGTAAATCCTGTGTTCTCATAAAATTAGTCAGGATACATTTGGTATTTATTTCCATTTCTCCATGCTGGGCTCAATTCTTTAATGAGCCTCAAAAATGTAAGAGAGAATACAAAATGCTTTACAGATGCCATCTAGATCCTAAAAAGTTAGCATGTATGTATCCGAACCAACAACCTAAATGTTGGAGATGTGATTGTGATGACGCAACTTATTATCATATATGGTGGACGTGTAAAAAAGTTAAAGCTTTCTGGATAAAAATATGGTGGATTATTCAGAAGATTTTCAAGAAAAAGATAAGTTTCACCCCAGTGAAAAATAACAAGAAGTTATTTTTTTTTGAGTATTATCTCAGATTGTACTGTTATTGAAACTAACTTGATGTTAAATTTAATAACGGCAGCAAGACTGTTAGTGGCGCAATATTGGAAGAAAGAAGATTTACCTACCAAAGAAGAATGGACATTAAAAGTATCGAACTTAGCAGAAATGGCGACAATCTCAGCATATTTGAAAGACCAATCACAAGAAAGATATATTGTGGACTGGAGAAGATGGATTGATTATATTCAAATATGGGAGTAAAAAGTTTCAAATAGTATATGAATGAATATTTGGATTTAAGAAGATATGTTATTACTTAACTACGTAAATAGGGAGTTAAAGTGAAAAAGGGATGAAAAGAGTTTATAGATTGTTAGCATATGTTAGATTAAGATTGATAAATGAAATACCCTGTATTTCGCTCTGGGAAGTCGAGGGGGGGGGAGAGAAGGGGGAGGGAAGGGAGGGGTAATGGGGAGGGAGGTGGGGCTCAGAACTTGGTTAAAATGTTTGTAAAAACGTTTCAATAAAAAAAATGTAAGAGAGAGTAGAATATGTGAAAACTGAATCAGACTAAACAAAATTGTGTAAGGTATGACACACACACGGGGGGGGGAACCCCCCCCCCCCCCACTATTTTCTCCAGTTACATTCTGGTGGAATTCTGATGTCCAATAGCTCCTGGCTAACTTCAGGTCCTGGAAAGATCACTACATCAAATGAAAAATTGAAAATAGGCTTCAGTTTGATATGCCAATCAATTGAGGTCCTTGGACATCCTTCGTGAGTGAGATCTTGGCCTGAAACATCCTGGTTTTAATAAACTCCTATCTTCTGAAAGAGAAGTTACATGTTGGCTTGCTAGGCTGCACTTAAATGAGTAAACCCTGCATTTGCCTGAACCTGCACAATTATATCTAGATATATAGCTAAACAAGATAGTTCATTGAAATTAGTTTTTGCCTGAAATGAAGGCAATTCAGCTGATACTTTTACATGGTTGTTAGGTCTCCTGAAGATTAGAACTTCTCTATTCATATTATGTTATTGTTATTGCTTCAAGTTCATTACCACATATTTTGCTGCTACAGTTTTTTGCTTGTACGGAATTGAGTGGTGGTTAATTAATTTAACAGAATAAAAGAATAACAGAATTAGTCTTCTAGTCCAACCCTCTGCTCAAGCAGGAGACCATATACCATTCCAGACAAGTGGCTGTCCAGTCACATTTTAAAAGCCTCCAGTTATGGAGTAACCACAACTTCTGAAGGCAAGCTGTTCCACTGGTTACTTGGTCTATTAATTTTTTGACAGTATTAAATGCTTACCCCACAATTCCATAAACTCTAATGAAGTGTATTGCTTAAGGCTGAGAGGGCAACCTATGACTCAAAGCTTGTTGTTGGAATATAGAATCCCTCATCCCTGACCACTGCCCATTCTGATTATATTAAATGAGAGATAAATTCCTGAAAACATCTGGAGTAGACAGTTTCCCTGTTTCTGGTTTGGTTGAAGATGGTGCTAATATAAAATATCTGATGAACTTCAAAAAACTCAAGTTCATCAGAAAATCTGAAAAATTTCTGAAGTGATATTGGGTGGGATTTAAGAATCATCATCTTCATGTTTATAAATGCTTTAAATGAGTTTTATTTCCTTATTCAGGTAATTTTTTACAAACCCAAGTCCTGTTGTTAAAATCCTTGCTTGTCATAAACCAAAGGATTATTTCTCTTAAAAGAATAAATTCTGCTGATTACATCTAGAAATAATTGGATAGATTGAAATGTGTAGTAAAATGGTGAATGCTGGGTTGAGAAAGTCTGTCTTAAGTGACTACAACTATCATTATGTTTTGGAGCAATGAGTCCCTGAAGTTGAATTTGGGGGATTGCCTCTCCCAGATCAGTGGTGAAATCTAAAATTTGTTACTACCGGTTCTGTGGGCGTGGCTTGGTGGGGGGGGGGTAATGTGACTGGGTGGGCATGGCCATTTTTTAAAAAAACTTTTAAAACCATTTTTTCTACAACCTCTTCGGCGAAGAGGTTGTAAAAAAATGCTTTCAAAAGATTCTGATGATCCCAGCTGAGGCTTTTTTTCTTTTAAAAGCCTCTGCCGATCAGACAACTCAGCTGGGATCATAAAAGGCTTTTACCTTTGATGATCCCAGCTGAGCCACGCGATCATCAGAGGCTTTTTTAAAAAAACTTTTAAAAGCATTTTTTCGGCCGAAGAGGTTGTAGAAAAAATGCTTTTAATTTTTTTTAAAAAAAGCCTCTGATGATTGCGCGGCTCAGCTGGGCATGGGGGGGGGGGGCAGGGATTTTTGCTACCCGTTCTCCGAACCATCCGCCTCCATCGCTACCAGTCCGAACCGGGAGCATTTCACCCCTGTCCCAGATCACATCTATCCATCAGGTCCAGCTGATGGGCATGTTTCGGGTTCTGTTTACAAAATGAAGTCATCTAATCAGACCCAGGAAGAAGGCCTTTTCTGCCATGGCACCTGCCCTCTGGAACATCATCTCCCTGAGGTCAGATTGGCTCCAACCTTTTTGACCTTCTGGAAGGGTTTGAAAACATGGCTTTGCCATCTGAGTTGGGGAATCTGGTAATGTGGGACTGGAGTCTGCAAAGTAGCTGTATTGCTAGGGAAATTGCGCAGTTGGCAGATTGTGTGTGTTTAATGTTTTTTATTGTTTTTAAATGATTTCAGTTGTTACGGTTTTGGTTATTTTGTTGCATTGCTTTTGTGTTTGAACTCTGTAAGCCACTCAGAGTTACATATATCATATGAACAGATATATACATTTACTTTACTTACTTTTACTTTACTTTTATTTGATTTATATACCACCCTACTCCTGAAGGACTCAGGGTGGTGAACAGCCAACAATAAAATACATAACATACAAAATTTAAAAGCCGAAATAAAACCGAATTAAATAGTTTGGCCCTGACAGATTAAGACCCCAATCAATTTAAAACAAATTTAAACTTGAAGTATTAAAATATTAAAAATATTAAGATATTAAAATTTTAAAAGAGGGAGAAAATTATGTCTGGCCTGCCTGGTGAAATAAAAAGGTCTTAAGAGCGCGGCGGAAGGTGCGCAGATCCGGGATCTTCCGTATCTCCAGGGGGAGCTCGTTCCAGATAGTAGGTGCCCCCACAGAGAAGGGTCTCCCCCTAGGGGGCGCCAGTTGACATTGTTTGGCTGACAGCACCCGGAGGAGCCCCTCTCTATGGGAGCGTACCGGCCAGTGGGAAGCTATTGGTGGTAGTAGGCGGTCCCGCAAGTACCTGGGTCCTAAGCCATGGAGCGCTTACCAAATAAATATGATTTGAATGAAGCTATGTGATCATTTCTCCTCTTTGAACTCACCCCAACCCAGCTTCACTGATGTATGTAGGTCCCAGGAGCTGGAATACAGATTTCTTCTACCTGTCTGCAGTTACAGTATGATAAAAGAAGCTAGCAACTCAATCATGGCTCAAATAAAAACATCCACATACTACTTCTGCAAGATATTTATGGTTATACACATGCATCCACCCTCTGCTGTCTGCTCATGCCTTCAACCTCAGCAGCACTTAACCCTCTTAAGCTCTCAGAGCAGCTACTTAATTATTTATTTTAAATGGTTAGATGTTGCCTACACCTTGCAGAATCCCGGGGAGCTCACAACCGCTCTAAAATATAAAGTAGCCGCAAAAGAAAATCTGCACAGCCACTACCATCCAACGCTTTAAAAAGACAAAGCCATGGGTTCCTTAGACCCTGGGGCCCTTCCTGGAAAAGCAGTGTGGTAAGGAAGTGACATAGAGCTACTTTCAGGCATGAGAAATCCGGAAATCCAGGTAATTGAAATGAATATAAAGGTTTATTGCAAGCTTAAGATCTCTACAAGAATCTGAACTACTAACAGTCAAAGCAAATAGGTGGTAAATAAGAATCAATGGAATTCAAGGTGGGCTGGATTTAAGATCTCTTATGGGTGTAAAGGGACTCGAGACTGATGAGGTGTTTGAGACCTCCCTTGGGCTCAGCCTAGTCATCTTCTACAGCTGCCTTTCAAAGATTGTTTCAAGGAAAATCCAAATTCCACCTGAAGAAACCTTTGGGTGGAGGGAGTTGTCCAGATTGAGAACCCAACCAATTTTTGGTTCAATAATCCACATTTGATACAGAATACAGTTGCAATCTGCAGGATCTGGGGTAGGAGAAAGAAAAATAAAATAAAAATGGTGGTTGTGCAACACAATTGAGGCTCTCCCCCCATTCCTTTTGTGCACACGAGACGAACAACTTTAGACTGAGTTTCACTACCATGCCTCTGCTTTTGTGCTATTTCTTTGTGGTTTGATTGTGCTTCTTTTGAAGAAGAAAGGATCCAAGTAAACTTTAATAAGAGGGGAACTTTCTACCTGCCCAAGAAAAATCGTGCTGAGAAAAGGGATGTTAGAAGATGTGGAAGAACAGATAAGCATAAAATTTGACTGAAAAGTCCCCCCCCCGTTTTTGTTTTTTTTTTTACCCAAAACTGTGGAAAGAAATATGATATTCACCTTAGAAAAAGAAATTAAGACTGTAGAACACAAGTGAGGTTATCTCAGGTTTTGGAAATGTTATTCTCCCCTTCTGTCCTTGATTTTGCTGCTTCTCTTCTCTTTTTCTATTTAAAAAAAAAGGTGCAGTTCACACCAAAGAAATTCCTAGCCCAGCAGAAGTGCTGCTTGCTGAAATTAAACTCTCTTCCTGTGAGGAAATGTCATTTCTAATAGTCCAAAAAATAATCCAAAATCGATTTGCAGGATTCAATCTGGGTTGGTCACTGGGACCAGAGGTTTTGTCTTCTGAGCTTTTGGACTCTCGTTGGAGCCCATCCTCAGGGAACACAGAGATGTTTCCTGAGGATGGGCTCCCGCATGAGTCTGAAAGCTCAGAAGACAAAACCTCTGGTCCCAGTGACCAGCCCAGATTGGATCCTTCAACATTATATATTGACACGTATATTCACCTTCATTCAAAAAAAACTATTTGGCCAGCTGGTAATTTAACAGCAAGAGTAGGCAAGGTAGCTCATGGTTAGGAAGTCCACAGTTTTATTTCACCAGAAACTATTAATTGTTTGCTCTTCAGGGAGCAATTGTTTCTCTTTCCCAAGCCATCAGTGTCCACAGAATTCACTTATGTCTTCCTGGCTGCCCACCGCTTTGTTTCCTGCCACCAACAACTCCCTCATCAGCACAGCAGTTACCGGTAATTAAATGTCAAATGCTTCTAAATGGCAGGTGCGGGAAAAAAAGTGATTGTAGAGTTTGTGCAGTCTTGGACTTTTATCCATTTATTTGTGACCCAGAAGGAAACTGATGCTTCATCCGAGCAGAGGGCATTTAGGATAAGACCATAAGAACAGTCCTGATGTGTCAGGCCAAAGATCATCTTAGTGCAGCATTTTTTGTCTCATGGTGGCTTGCCAGATGTCTCTGGGATGCTATTAAGTGGGAGGTGGAAATAAAATACTATCCCTCTGCTTACCCACTGCAGCTGGTATTTGGTGGTAATAGCCCAGAGGTAATACTGAATCTTCAAGAGGAATATCCCCCAAGAGAGCTGTCTTCCACAGATATATAAACCAAGTAGAAAAAGCATGCAATACTTCCAGAATTTACTGACTAGGGCCCTAGATTGTATCTATCTCTATCTCTATCTCTATCTCTATCTCTATCTCTATCTCTGTCTCTATCTCTATCTCTATCTCTATCTCTATCATCTCTATCTCTATCTCTCCATCCATCCATCCATCCATCTATCTATCTATCTATCTATCTATCTATCTATCTATCTATCTATC